>OX402533.1:2234511-2592787 GCA_948098885.1 Drepanosiphum platanoidis
GGGGGGTTAGATTTGGGAGTCGTAACCCTTCCCGAAATGTTTTTTTTTAGAATTCAAAATTCATCAATCCCGTACTATATTATGATATTTACTGCTTCGGGACGACGTAGTATTACTACGTACGCGTGAACAATATTACGACGGTATGTGACGTTCTCTATGAATGTTGGAAAATCACCGCCGTACTGGGAACGGTAGAATAATTATTTTCCCTTAAATATTGTCTGTCACTACATAACCTCCGTCGAAAAAAAATCCTAGTTGCGCCACTGGACACACACACACACCACACACACACACAGACACACACACATGCACACACACACACACACATGCACACAAACAGACACGCGACACGTAATGTCGTGTACGAACACACTCGCGGCGAGCGGTAAAACCACGATAGTTAATAACGGTTTGTGCCATTCAATGCCGTCATTTTACCGTCTTGGTCGAATACGGCGTATCGCGTTATTTTTACGGTAGAAGAGAGGAAAAAAAAGAAAAAAAAGGACTCAAAGAAATGAAAAATAATAATAAAACAAAAACACCTGGACAACAAACGCGAGCTACAGTTGTGTGTAGAGTAGTACGCCCGTCTGTATGTTACGCGTCGTATGCGTTATTCGTATATATTATTCCGCGCGAAAACCCGGATGTAGCGATAATTAACCGTGTTATTATTGTTATACACCTGTCGCGCGACACACAATACCGCCTTGCCGCGCTTACCTGTAGCCCCTAGACAACCGCCAAAGTCGTGGTTGTTATATCGCGCGCGCGCGCACACACACACACACACACACACACACACACACATTCTATCAGTTTAAAAAAAAAAAAAACATTCGACTTAGTGTCTAGCCCGGAGGTCCTCGTCACATATATTTACATACGCTGTTCGTCGTTCGTATCCTCTTAAAAAAAGACCTCCAGAGTTGTGTTTTTTTTTTTTTCGTTTTGTTTTGTTCATTTAGACGAGACATATTATAGATTCCTATCTAATCCCATATTTCGTATTTTTCATTGGAAAACATCGCCGCGATCATTGATTACGTCCAACGATTACGGATAAATCGTCTAACCATCAACCGTCATCATCATCGTCATTATTTATTTATTTATTATTATTATTATTATTATCATTATTTTTATTATTATGATTATTATTATTAATTACAATATTATATATATTACCATATGAATGTTATTTCTGCGATCCGTGTGCAACAGGCAGCCTTGATTTGAAAACATACGAGTGCCGTTGAAATTGATTGAAAAAAAAGTTCTTTTCACTCCGACTTGATTAGCGCCTCTACAACATAATTAATAATGGTGAACATTATGTTATCTTATAGTGTCCGACGTACAGCTATTTCAGTTGGTAATCTTAAAGAATTCCAATGACACTAATACGAACAGAACATCCCGTTAGCGTTTGATTGTATGAGGTAATAATAAGTGTACCGTTCGGAGAAGATACGTCCGGATACGTTTTTGATTTCGCAACATTTAAAAATCTGCATAAAACGATCGTCACCACTTGCCATAATCATACAATAAATTTTGAACAATTTTAAATTTTGAGTTAAACGTATTTTTGTTACCGCTCGATGTTAAATTATCGGTGATTTTGTTACTCAGACATATATTTTTAATTATTTTTTAAGAGTCATACATGTTTATTATTATGATTATTGAAAATATTGGGTTATTTAGTATTTATATCAAATGAGACTGCTGTGTGGACACACGGCTTTTTTCGTAATTTTGTAATGCGTTAGCAAATTTACCAACTACATATTATTATAATAATAATTTAATTCATTTTTTTCCTTTTTTTCTTTCAAAACGAATCATTCTCAATCATTCGTAGGTATAGTTTTATTTCACGTGACCTTGTTCCTATTTTACAATAGAAATTTTATTTGAATTGATAAAAAAAAAAAAAAATGTACTATAAATATTAATTGTTTTCATCGACTAAATCAGTCTTCCGTTCAGTATCGACACGACGTGTTCTCGACGTGTTAGAAGCGTGTTTTTCAACTCTTTCTAACCGAATAAAATCGACTTGGGTAGGTGTTTCGAAATAAGTATGTCCAACGATTGTTCGACTCGCGTTGTCCCGCGAAAACCGTATCGATCGGAGTGGTAAAACGAACGAAAACGACGTCGCGATCGAATGGAAAATTGAAAACAGACGAGTTATTTCATGGCAATACATCGACGGTCTTCCCCGTAAAGCAAACGCATAGGCGGTCTGACGTTCGTCCCGTGTTCGACCGTCGCGCGGAGAAATACGTCTACCGTCCGGCGCACGTTTACGGCTTCGTTCGCGACAGTGACGATACAACGTTGTTAAAATCCCCTTCCCCCCCCCGCCCACTCGTATCTGTCGAATTCGCATAACAATAATTATTATCATCGGAAGATGATCGTAGTACGACGATCGAAATCATTTTTCACGTTTCGATTATTTTCGACCGTTATTATTCAAATCAACGTTTTGTTTTGCATTTATCTCGTACTATCTACGTCACGGTCACGTCGTCGACCGACGACGAATTTTTATTGTGTAAAATTCGTTTTACAGTCGAACGGCCACTAGAAAATTATAATAACGTTTCCAGGGATTCTACTAGCGGAAAACTATGTATATTAAATGTTATCGTTTATTATAATAATAATATGTTTTATGAAATATAATATCATGTTATTATCATCGAAGAGAAATCAATAAACGCTCTCTCGTCTCTAATCTATGGATATTTTTTCTACAAAACTATAAATATACTGTTCGAAACCACTTTTTAAGATATCAATCGAATAATACAAATTATTATCATCGTACGATAAGTAAGATTGTGTTTAGATAGAAATTTATTTGATTTGATTTTTTTTTTTCCAAACGAGCGCGCGCCGCGTGTTTAAAACGCCCAAACGTGACGAAAAATTAACTTTTGTAGAGTTGAAAGTTGCCAGCGCAACGGTAAAAAAAAGTATTGATAAATACTAGGTAGGTAGTCGGGGTAAATCAATTTACATCGCGCGACACTTTGCTCTGCTGTAAATAAAATATGTAAACGATAATTCGATTCTTCTAAACTTTAAAACAAATTCTCAATACTTGCGCGTCTACGTATCCGTCTGCAGAAATTCTACATTATATATATATAATAATAATATTAAACGAACGGAGAACATTCGTTCCGATAGTGTTTATTTGTTTACAACACTTGAACGTGTTTAATTACACCGCGAGCGGCATTGGTCGACGACGATTTATTTTAATAATCATTCGCGTCCTTCGTCCGCAGCGGGTCGATTTAATTACCTACCTCGTCGTCGACTCCCTCGTATTACCCGCCGTTTTAGAGATCAATAATTAATCGATGTTGTGAGCGTACGCGCTCTCTGCACACGCACTCTCTTAATATCTTAAACGCGATACTCGACGGTTTTCTTTTCTTTTTAACCCTTTTATCCTTTTATCTCGTTAGTAAGTTATTTCGGACCGAAATCTCGAATCGTTTGATTTCTCGTCCTCTAATAACACAATTCGTGTGATCAAAAACGGTTTCTATAAATCGTCGCTGAACGCGTTTTATCGACCCCCCCCCTCCCCCCCCATCGGTCTCATATTATGTTTACGTTCGATCGATACGTTTAAAGTATGAGAGACCTACACTTCCTTGTTTTGGACGCGATTAGTTTTAAACGTTTTGCGCGAGTTTATTTTCAACCGAATGAATACCACATGAACGTGGGTTATTATTGTTGTTGTTCAATAAGTATTAGCTCAAAGCTCTGAGGCGTAGATGGTCTGTGCACGTTAGAACAGCGCTGCATAACACGAAGACGTTATCGGCTCGACAACCAAAAGCGTACGCCGCCGTCACGCGTACGCCAACTGCCAACTGCAAAAAACGGGAACTGGATTTTTGTATTTGTACACGAAAAATCGTGCGAAATGAGGGGTTCATTATAGTAAGAACTTTTTTTTAGTCGGGATTATAATAAGACAAATAGAGATGACAAACAGAAAAAAAAAAAAAAACATAAAATGTCGATGAACATCGAAACACGCGCATCGGTATGAAATATAATACGTATGTATGTGTACGACGCGCGTCGTCGTCGTTGTCATCACACATATTTTACACTGTAAATGTATTGGAAAAAAAAAAAAAATAAATAAATAAAACGACCGTTTATAGAGTATTTCGATTCGAGTAAAATGTCGACATTCTTTGGCATTTAGTATATTTGACTCAAGCAACGGAAATTAAATGGCAAGAAGTTTGCAATTAAACGCATGCGACCTAAATGTGGAAAATGTGACTTTGAGCTAATATTCATTTCATTACTATTATTACAAAAGTTCTATATGTATTTTAAAATTATAAAATTATTATTATAATTATTATTATTATTATTATTATTATTATTATTATTATTATTACAGTTACCACTAAATTAATTTAACTTAGTCGGTCTAGGATTAATACTTAGTACTGTACATTAGTATACAAAATAAATTAGATTACGCCGATTTTCGCTTATATTATAAAATGTTTAATATTATATTATTATTATGTCGGAAAAAAATTTGTAATACTAAATTAAAAATTAGTATAATCATTATTATTATTGTTTGACAAATCTATACTTTGATTTGAAATATTATTAAATAATTTAATTATAATAATTGTTAGTAGTTATAGCAGTGGTATTATACTACGTAATAATAATTATTAATTATTATTAAGTTATAAAAAAAAAGACAAAAAAAAAAAAAAAAATGAAATGTTTAATGTATGTACTTCTAATTTACAGCTCGTAAATTTACCATACACTATACTTACTTGTGAAAGATTATATACGTATATAGTGATTTGGTTGGTTTGTCGATATTGTGCACAATGCGCTACACTGCCTATTTTGTTGTTGTCGTACGACAGTAATTCATTGTTATGTTTCATTTTATTATTTTATACAATAGTATTTATTTAAATATTATACATAATAATAATAATATTATTATACATATTAACGAGGAAAAAAAAAATATATATGTATAAATTATTACCTATATATAGTAATAATATTGTTATTTTATAGATATATTATTACTATATTATCAATTAATTCAATTATACTATTGAAATAAAACGAATCAGTAATATAACAGATTTATACATTAAAACGTGTACACATATTATATTATAGTTTGATGTTAAAAATTTTAACTAATACCACTAGTATTTTTCCTACGCGACGAAAAAAAAAAAAAAAAAAAAAAAAAAAAAACTGTACGGGCAATCTATTTTATATTTGACTGTTGATAAATAAGAATCATAATTTTTGCTTGAAAAAAAATTAAATACGTAATTAAAGCTCACATTTCCAACTAAAAAGAATTTATTTTGTAACATAAACAATACCTTCTTAGGTCTTTTTAATTTGACTGTATTTTACGTTGAAAAAAACATTAAATATATACGTAGAAAATACACTTTGTACCTCTCAAGTCTTAATTATGCTGCTCCTCGATATTAAAGAATATTATAGTATCATCTATAAAGTAAGTATCTTTTTCAAATGGTACGAGTATAGCGCATACACCCATTAATTAATAAATTTATATAACAAGCCGGCGGAAACGCAGACGGCGGCGCGCACTCGTCGCTCGCGATTCGTATATTATACGAGTACACAATCCGTATTTTATATTCTACGCGTTTAGCCCGACAATCTATAGGTACATCGTAAAAAATCACTCGAATTGAAATAAAAGATTATACATACGCATTGCACAGAACAATGCTGTCGTTGTTTGAAATAAAGCCATCAAATATTGATTTTTCGTTTTGAATATTTATAGACGGAGATAAATTATTATTGTGAGCGAAATTTAACATTAATTTTTTACAATTCAGCTATACCATATAAATACACGTCATATTATTGTTTAAAATTTAATATTTTCTGAGATTTAATTTTATATTTTATAACCGGCACAGGTATAAAAAAAAAAAAAAAAACAAACAAAAATCGATAAGTATACCTAAAATGCGTGAACGATCGGGTAAATTTTGTCCTTGAAAAAATTCTGAACCGAAAAGTCAAACGGGTAAAAACGGGCTTAAGTACTATTTGGTATCATGTTTTTTTAGGTTTTTTTGGCATTAAAATTATTATTTTATGGAACTAAAACATCGCAAAAATCGAAAATCTACGAAGCGCTTTGATTGAAGAGGAAGAATGTTTTTTTTTTTTATCATATCGGAATAAAACAAAACATAATAACGCGTGTAACGTAAGTACCTGATGTCTGGCGTTAATGAGTCCAAATTTTAGTCCTTTTACCGTTCGCTAGTGATGGATGGGTACTTGTACTTGGTTTCTTTAGTGTTCGTTATTACGACCAATATATTTTAATTCGTATTCTCGATCGAGCGTTATTATTGTTTATGAGCATATTTTCGAGTGGTTCGCCGAGATTTTCTCTATAACCCAAATAATAAAATACATTATGTTCCACTTCTACATGTACTAAACGTGAACGTAAATGACAAATCGTCAGCACATTACCCGCTACCCATATATACGCTAATAATTTTAATAATAATGACCTTTCTCGGATGTGGAAATTGTGGCCGTCGTCGTCTTCAAAGGAATTCTATAGCCATGTTTAAAATTAGTGTTCTGGAGAACTTTCAGACCCTCACAAACAGACTACTATTATTGTCGGGGGCGGAGTACTTGTGGCCTTTTCATAAAGGTATCTTGTTCGACGTAATACAAATACAACATTACCTTTGTGACCATTATACTATTCCGTAAATAAAACAATGAGCTACATATTATTATGTCTTTATATTCGTTGTTAATATTTATTTTTATTATAAAAATTGAATCAACAATTTGAAGTAATAACGAATGAATTTACGTGCATTGCCGGTACTTTTTTTATACTAATAAAGTAAGATGGACTTGTGACTATTCTTGTACGACGTTTCCCAGTTTTAACATTATAGAAAATGAGATAAAAGTCATTAAACTACAATCAATAAACATGTTCAAAATCGAAAAATTCAAGTGCACGATTTCGTTTGAATATTTCGAAAATTGTATAACATCTATGAAATACAAATATAAGTGTTTGGTAAATATTTCAAGTTGCAAGGATAAATATTTAAATACGTTTGTAAAAAAAATGTTCCGAAATAACACTCAACTTTTTTTTATTTTACCAGTTTTTAACAGCAATGTACAAGAAACTTTTTATTACGTTTTCAAGATATTTAGCGCTGAAAATAATATTTTGTTTACATTTTACGAAAAAAAAAATTAAGGAAACTTCAACATATCAAATATCTATAAAGAGTACACAAAGTCGAAATCTTTTGAAAATTATTCTAAATTTAGAGAACAATAATGGATTATATTTTATGAGAAAATTTTAAGTCTCTACGACTATTACTATTTGATTAACGACAAAATAAAAATTCGATTTTGGCGAAAGCTTAAAATTTTGTCGTTTTTTTTTTTTTGTAACTTTTCGTCAGTTTTTCACAATATTACTAAGAAAACTGTTGGGAAATTTTAAAAATGACCTACCGAACGCACAAACTAAACTAAATATAGTACCATCACTAAAGTTAATTTTATTGTAGTAGTAGGATATAGTAGTATATAATATTAATTTGATATTTGAGAGTTTATACATGCGCAGCATCTGCGTGTCGTTTCTCTCGTAAGTTAGTAATATGGGCGAGGTAGGATAAATACGACCTTTTCATTTTAAATATACATAATGTATTACTATACGTATAAGAAGTAATAATATCGAAACAATTTTCGATTTAAAAACAATTACTTAAGGCGATTGACGTTTTAATAATTTTGTTAATTTTATCATGGCGTCGGTAAACGTTAACCTACCTATAATGGCTACTATTGCTGTGTGATATTAGATTCGTCCCCTTCCAATCTTCCGGTTCATAATTTCTATGAACGTCATTAAAAGCTTGACAAGTCTGTCATCAATATTTACCGAAAGGGTGGCGTCTAGTTGACATGTGACAACTTTCTTGAAACCGTATTAAATATTTAGGTGCATTGCCTGTAACAAAATAATTATATGCCATTTCTAATTTCAAGTACTTAATGAATATACGATAGAAAACGGGGGGGGAGGACCTATTATTAATAAAAAGAACGTGAAAAATATTAGTCACGTGATTAATGATATTGTGGAAAAAAACTAATAACAAATCGATAGAATGAAAACAATCGGTAAACGTTTGATCCTATATAGTATGGTAAAAAATCAATTTATTATTAGAAAGGTAAATTCTAAAAAAAATATTGCCGATTATGAATTTATTCGATAGAACTCGCCTCATTTTAAAAAGAGAATTTTTTTTTTCTTTTCGTTCCATTTGAGGTATAAAAACACTTTCCGAAGTTTGACACATTTATCGTAAGCACCCTATACGATATATATGATAAATCATTGGTTAAACCAAAATGGTTTGAACATAAAGTATAAATGATGTTTTTTACTAGTCCTGATAAATAAAGAAAATGTAATAATCTAAATTAAACTGGTAGAAACATAGATGTAAACTATGATTAAAAAGCATTGTTTAAGCTCGTAATTTTAAAAATATCCAAGTACAGACCACAATAGAATAAATATTCAAATTAAGTACCTACGATTTAAATTGATATCGTAAAAGCTGTTGTTGCAATATGAAACGATTTCTCGGAGAGTTATTTTTAGTGCCACGTAATCAGCTTTTACCTATGTGTATTCACCGTCTCCATTCATTATAAATAAAACTGTAATCAATATCATAATGACATTTTATTAGAACGCCAACAGGACGAAATATTAGAATAACGATATGTTGGCAAATTTTATGAACAATGCATGTTTAGATAGGTAATCGATAATTTTTATAATTAAATAAAGAACATTTTTGCCTAAATTACTATACTTTAAATTGACTTTATTGATTCTGAGAGGGATAATAAAGCTATTAATTAACACAATTTATTCAAAAAACACTTTTGAAAACAGTAAAAATGCTTCGCTTTTATAATGTCATTGACTACAATTAATTATACACAGACAATATTTTATACAATCGGTTTTTTTTTTTCTTTGAACATCTATACCTAATATTATTATTAATATTATACCTGATATTATTCTAAAAAATTGTTGAAATCAACATTCATAGAAGTTGCAGAAAAAAATTCAAAACAATAAACCGCTTCGTTTTCAAAAACATTAAAATAAAAAGTTGTAAACTTTAAAACAATATAAATAAATATTTTACATGACCATTATGTATTTGAGAATTGTTAAGTAACCTGATCATAAAATGTTGTTTAAGTAACTTTTTAATCAAAATAAAAGTAGATGTTTATTTAAACTTTAACTTTTGTAACTTAAAATTAAACAAATACTTTGGACTAGACCTTCTACCGACCTACCTACTAAAATCAACATCAACATCTTCGACAATTTTTTTTTTATTATAACAATAGAATAAATTACCGAACTCCCGAGATTAATTTTAATAAAAATAAAGATGTTAACATTTACGTAAGATCTGCGTTTTATTTAAAACAAAATACATGTTTTATAACAAACATATTCACCTCCGTTATCTTCTAAAATGTTCTTAATTATTGTGATCCGAGAACTATCGAGTTTTCAATGCAACACGAACTATTCAAAACTTCGAGAAAGTTCCAATTTTATAATAGGTTTAATGTTATAAGGAAGCAACAGTAACAAAAAGGGTTAATTCAATTATCAATTGAATTTTGCCGTTTCATCGTCGAAATCTGTCTTTATATAGACATCTACAATAATTCTATTATATTATTGTCTGAAATTGTGATAATTATGATATCTATGTTTTGTATAGGTACCTTATACTACCTTAACCGACAGCAAAATGCTTAAAATTAAAAGAATTCGATTCATATTAATAATATAATTTAGAAACAATAGAAAATATATAATAATTACTCAATGATGAGTGGTGATAGGTACCTACATTGTTCCACAAATAAATAATTGGACGCAGTAAAGTAACCAAACATTCGATTTTTCAATAATAACTAGCACCGATTTTATCAATATAATCATTTTCGTATAATCGGTACAACAAATTGTCCATATTTTTCAAACTACGATGCAAAAAAAAAAAAGAAAAAGAACAAATTAACCGAATTGAAATGTTTAAGGATACACAACGTATAAATTACCTATATATTACACATTGAAAAATGGGTTAATATTAATTTTATAGTACCTACCTACTTGATTATTTAATATGATTATTCAAAATCTAATACCATCGACAGAGATGAACATATTATATTATATTAAAAAGCAACGACAAAACGGATTATAGTTTACCTGTATGATAAACGACCGTGCATTTGTTGAAATGCACTTTTGCGTTTGCGAAGAAATCTATGCGGAAGGAACGATTGTTTCCATAATTTCGATACCCGTAACATCCACTTTATGAAGACGTTTTTGAGCATTTACGTTTCACATTCCACGAGTTCTCGCCATTCGAATGGCTTCGACGCGTTCGCCTACGTCCGCCTTCTCGGCCGTGTTGATCGTCGCGCTGTTTTATATCGTTCACTTTATATTCGCATGTTTTATATGGAAAATCGCGTTGCGCGAGACGTACCGCAGAGTTGTTTCGCACGATATCTATAGTAATTATCTACTCAAAAAATTTATCGAATTCACGTTTGTTGTTGGTTATTTGCTACCCATGGATATTCTCCCGACACCGCGCGATTCCGTCGGTGCGGTTGGTAACACTGCCCGAAGCGTGCCGGACAGCCGCGACGCCGCAACGAACTTCGCAGCCTCCGCAACGTACTATTTTTATAATGCGCAGTCGCTTTTCTTTTTCGCTCGTCGTTGCTCGCCCGACACTGTCGTCCGTTGCCACTCGCGATTTTATAAGTCTTTTGTTTCTTTTCATTCGGTTCGTTTTCGTCCGCTCAGCCTCGCGTCAGCCCGACACACGTGACACGTCCGCTCCGACAAACGCTCGTCGTCCGCTCCGGCAAACGCTCGTCGTCCGCTTCGACAAACACTCCAACAACCGCTCGTCGTCGTCAGCTCCGACATCAACCACACAGCCGAGCGTCTAGTTTGGGATCCCTATAATTTATGTAACACTCAAAAGTGCTAAAATTGTATTCATAATAATGTATGTATCTTTTACTGTTGATAATTTTCCATGTCCGATAATGGTATTCTTGATAATATAATATTATATACGGCTCAGTGAATAATAGTTATTTGGGTAAAAATATACTTACTAATATTTACAAACTCTTGACTACCTTATACTAATTTGTACCTTATACGCTGTATTTATTAAACTAATTACAATTAGCATACATTTAGTTATCAAATCTTAATAAAATCATGAATCAAACACGATTAAAATTATGATAATAGCAACAGTTGAATTTCAATAGTTAAAAAGTATAATGCAATTTTATTATCATCATAAATATTTTCAAAACAAATTTATTTCATATTCTCATACACTTAATTAGACTGTATAATAGTACTTACATCTTGAACAATATGATAATACTTATTTATTTAAGAGAAATACCATCAATACACTTTACAACAATTAATAATTTTTTTTTATTTTGCAAAGTATTTTTTTTTTAAATGTTTTTAAATCAAATCATCAATACAGCTATATGAATGAAACAATCACTTTAATATTAGTACTATACATTTTACAAAAACATTGATCAGTAGAAATTTGAATAATTCGCTCAAAAGGGTTGAAGGTTTAGATATAGGTAATTAAACGGTTTGAAACTATGAAAAAAAAAAATTTTTAAATAAATAACAGTTGATAGAATCAATCATATAGCATTAGTAACTAAAAAAAAAAAAAAAACAAACTTTAGTCAGTAACATGTTTTATTAATGGAAGTTTATTAAATTAATTGTTTTACCATAATTATGGAAAAATATTTCACTGGTAGAGAGGTCCAATAATTTATAAATATTAGAACCCAAAGTATTTCCAGCCCTGTTCGATTGAAAAAAATGTACATATTATAATCATTAAAGAATAATATTCATTATGTTAAAATACATTACACTACTAAATTCGGTACTTTGTGATTTACACAGATTCATAGCACTCATGCTAATTAAATGCCGTTCCTTAAAAGTTATACACAATTTTTTTTTTCATCATTATTAAAATATAATATAATATTAAATGTAAAAAAAAATTTTTTAACCAATACATAACTCGATTTACACATCAAAAAAAATATGCTATATTTTTTACTATTACGTAACAACATATAAGGAATTAACTTAAATAGGTAGGATAACATAGGAATTGAAAATAAAACAACAACAAGCCAAATAAATTGATATCATAGTCATTTTAAAAGACTTTCAAAGAATAATTAAAAAATATAGCACATTATATTTTACATGGTATATTAATTATTTAAAACTGATAATAACATAATATTCCTAACAAATTAAATACAATTTATAATATAGAGGGCATTTCATTTAAATTGTGTCTTGATTGGGACCAATAATTACCTTTGTATTATCAACAGACATTCGAAACATTTTAGTGTTAATTTATTACAGTATTTCATGAATTGACATTTCAACTGGCCAACAATAAATGTTAATGTTATAGTGTCAAGTTATAAAATGAACCTAAATAATCACAACCAAATCAGACTTCAGAAGAACAAGGGACATTAAAAGCAAGGGATGTAGAAATTGATATTTTATTCATTATTGTCATTATCAACCTGTTCCGAATTTTCATCAATCGAATCTTTTTTCTTTCTTACTTGTTCATTTAATTCTTTATATCTTGCCATACATTCTTCCTGCGGACAAAATGCCAACAAAATATTTAAATAAAATTCATCGTCGTAATTATTAATAAAATTATTAGGTATGTATTTACTTTAGTTTTATTTGGTACACATTTAGAAATCTTTTCCCAGCGATTTTCAGTTGAACCTTTGGGAAACTTCACAAGGGCATTTTCTAACGCTTTTTGCTGAACTTGAGTCCATTTGCTAGCACTTGATTCTATATTATCTGTTGCTCTTGTTTTTATCTTCTTTGGTTCTTCTGTGATAACTGGTTCCACAGTCTCGCCCGGAGTCGGCACTTTGTAACCATTTTGTTTCATTTTGTTGGCCATAAATGAAACTTCAGGAACAGGACGTTGCATTGCTTTGGCCACTTTTTGCCACCTGTCTGATGTGCCAGGGGGAAATTTATTTACTAATTGTGACAATTCATATAAGTCTTCGTCTGTCCATAATCCACCAGAGACTGCAGGAGCTTCAGTTTTTTCAGTATTTACTTTTCCACGGGTATCCCCATTAGTGCTAGCATAATCATTAATCTCTGGTATTTTGTATGGTACTTTGCGACGTCTAACTCTTTCACGAACAATTGGTTCTGGTTTTTCAAATTCCTCTTTACTAAAAATGAATAAAGAATATATTTGTGAGCTCAAACAGTAGTAAAATTTAAAATTAAAAAATATTTAAAAATAGGTACATGTTTTTAAATAATTTAATTTTGTTTTTCTGATATAATATGCAAATACCAATTTATTTCTTATGACTTAATAGCATGAAAATATTTATGAGACAAAAATCACAAACTTTAGTATAATGTGTTTCCACAATTATATTATTTTATTATAGTTATGTTGAATCTAGATAATTCACATTCGAAAGAAACATATTGAATAAGCAAAAGAGGTTTTTTTTTTAAGTAGTATATATTAATATTATTATAAAAGGAATTATATTTCATTAAAAATGTTGAATAAATATTTTTAGATGTAATTTTTTTTATTTACTGTATTAATTTGTAAATGTATTTCTATTCGTAACAGAAAATTTGTTTAATTTTTTATAGTTTTTTACTAAAACCATCTATATTAACGAGGAAATATTATTTAATGTTAATTATAATCAATTAGGAAACAAATATTTCCAGCAAGGTTTTTTTTAAATTTGCTGTATTATTCAAATGACTAAAAAACTTACTTTTGATTATTTTTTCTTTCTTTAAATTTGGTGACCAAAAATGATATCGCAGAAGTAGTCAGAGATGGCGAATTTAATACAAACAGCCATAACCAATAAGGTAACTGACACGGAAGGGTATTCTTCAAACTGAAAATATATAATAGTAATTTTAAAAAACCATATAATTATACATTTATGAATACAAAATATACCTAGGTTTTGGTAAGTTGACATCAAATTCTGGAGGTAATGCTGAATCCCCACGATATTTTTTTTGTTTTCGGAGTTTTTTCATTTTTGAACTTAATAACTCATCCTAGAAAATAAAATTAAGTGAATATACATACACAAAAAATGTATGAAATTAGTATAAATATTTATGAAATACAAAAAATAAGATTGAAATTAAATTTTATAAGAATTCAAATGTTCTAAATAGAATGTAAATTAATTTTTCATATTCAAATAATATATATTATATTTTAAATAAAAAAATTGTATAATTTTTATACGTAAAATAAGTTAAATTAAAATAGTTTATCGGATATCTTTGTGTCTTATCTTAGATAATTATAATAATGTATATTTACCACAGTGAATTTATTTTCTATGTATGATCCCCAAGCAACTAGATATTGTCCAACACTAATTATAGAAAAGAGAATGACAAACATTTCAAGGATGCCCATCCTTCTAACTCGTCTATAGTAGTAAACAGCATGATGCCAATCTGGTAATCCTTCGCTTAATACTTTGTCATAATGACCTCGTTTTACAGGATCGCGTAAAACGTCATGAATTGACGCTAGCTCTCTGAATCTCGCTTCAGCATCTGGAGAGCTGTTTTTATCAGGATGTAAAACTAATGACATTCTTCTAAACGCATGTCTAATTGCTGATGAATTAGCATCCTAAAAATTAAATAATAAAATTATAATTCATACAATTATTAGTAGTATGAGTTAAAAATAAAAATGTAAGGCTGAAACAGTTTAATTTTCTAACGGTCAAAGTAAATTGTGTATATTTTACAATCTTATCATGTTAGGTATACATTGCATAATGTACAAAATGTATGACCTCATACAAATTATTATAAACACAACTTGGTAATAAAATATAGAATAGAAATATTTTTTTAAAACTCGATGAATTTGTTGTGTATTTTTAAACTTCAATGTTTAACTAGCTGAAAAAATTATTTTTAAATAATTAACTACTAACAACAGCCAAGAAACTAAAATAAATATTTATTGCCTATAGATTAGCTCTAAATCATTAAATAATTATGTCATTTATTTTACATAATATATTTGTAGTTAATTTAGGTAATCTAATCTAGTTTTATTTTTGTTAAATTTTTGAATTTAATTTAAGGTACTATAATGTACAAAAATTGTGTAAGTAATTTAATCCGATATAAAGTTGTATAAATAACAAAAAATAATAAAACATAATTTATTACTTACTTCAGGTACTTCTAAAAACTGATAAAAATTGATATTATTCATTTCTTCAACTAGATCGAAGACCTCCATTTGGTCTGAGTCCCATGCCCTAATAGATGGTGTGTTAATAACTAACACAACAGCAATTATAGCTAACATTTTGGAACCTGAAAAAAAAATAAAACTATTTTACTGCAATATTACAAATAATAATAATAATAATACTATAGTAAACAGGTACTCATGTATAAATACAATTTGAATGAGTACTTAGTTCATGTAGAAATATGATTTAAAAGTATGAACCCAGACATTATATTGCACTAAATACTAGTTTTGAATTTATAGGTCCGATTTTAAGCCATTCGATAGTTAAAAGTAATCAAAAAAACTATGGAGACTAGTAAAAATGAAAAATAGTTTGAAATAATCAATAATAATTTAATTTGATTTCAATATAAAAATAAAGGAATCACTGCTTGTATTTAAAGATATATATGCTACAAAAAACAACAAGTGGGTACTCAATTGAAAAAGTATAAATAATATAAGAAATATGTATAGTCTTTTAAAATAATACCCAAATAATTTATTTAATTATCATAAATGTATGCAATGTATGTAATTAATGCAATTTAATTATGATTGGTTGTAATATGCTACTCAGTGTGTGGGTTCTGAAAATGAAATAGTAATGTGATAAGCATTAAAAAATCTTCTAAATCAAAGTAAATATTTTATAAAGGTAGGGCTAGATATAATGAATAATTTTATGAGCTGATCTTTACAAATATTTTTGTCTCTGTCTCTACGAAAGATAACATTCATTTAATCATATGATCGAAAATCTTAGTTGCACGTAAAAGAAAAATCCAACAATATTGTTTGTCAAAACATCTGCTAACGCTAAACGACTGCTGAACTCGATAAATAATAATATGCTCGTATCAGTGCAATCGGCCGGTCGTATAAAATTAACATTAAAACCGTTTAGTAACGGCGTACTACGATCTGCAAGCGCACGAGGACGACCACAATGTATCCGAAACCAGTGTTATCATAGGCACAGCTGTGGCGGTACAATATGACGGTCGGGTGAAAAAGGAGAACAAAAAAAAAAATCCTTAACGATTGACAACACGGTTAGCCAACGATCCGAGCACTGGCGACGGCTGACGTTCGGGGGGTCCGAGGGGGCCCCCCCGAGAGCGCGGGGTGAGAAATAACGAAGAAACCAGTAGGCGCGACAAAAAGTGAACGCGACACGTCGTACCATCACCATATTGTAGTGTGCCAGATGGGGCGAAACGTTTGGACTTGTCGACCTAATATTTTTACCGTTCGTCATCTCTTGGCTGCGGCGGTGGCGGCGGCGGCGGCGGCGGCTACCGGTGGGGCTGGTCTACAAATGCGTCCTCGACACGTTCTCGAGCGGCGACGACGACGACGACGACAATTCGAGGAGCTGCTGCTGCTGACGACGACCGCTTGGCCTACGTGTTGACGCCGCACAGACTTGTGGCTAGACGACCCGTTACGCGGTGCCCCGTGACTACGTGTAGACGTAGCGCGTGGGCGGCGGAGTGGGGCCCGAATGATAACGACGTGTGTAGTGATAGCGCAAGCGACTGGTCGTCGGCCAGACACCGCGAGCGAAACGTCGACGTCGTCGCAACGATTTTTCGTCGTCGTCAAACGCGATGTCTCGGCAATGTCGCGGAATTATTTCCAACAGGCACACTGTCGGCGCGACCTGCAGCCGAGCGGTCCGGGGCTCTTATCACTTAATCAGTCGGTCGGTCGCGGTGGAAACGCGGAGGCGGCTTCCGCGTCACGGAACGACCGCGATATCACCGCCGCAGCCGTCGCCGCCGCCGCCGCCGCCGCCGCCGCCGCCGCACGGCCATTGGTCGATAGTGAGAGAGACTGATAAGCCGTAAACGGGGTCGCCGCTCTCGCGCCGCGGTCCCGTTACCGCGCCCCGGAATCCCCGACGGTAGAAAAAAATCAGAAAGTCGCCTGAAAAATTCGCTACTACTACGTGACTTTCGAATCGGATCGATTTCGTTTTTTTTTTTTTCGCGCCGCGGCGTCCGCGTTTGTCCGGCACGGTTTTCCTCTCGCGCCACCGTTCCCCGAGACCATCGTCTCGCTATAGTGTCTCGGGAACGATTTCGCGCGACGACGCGCGAGATTAATATTGTAATTATAGGTTTTCGAGCGTATGAGCTCATCACTCGATGACATTTTTCGTACGAATCGTTTTTGTTTTATTTTTTTTTTTTTTACTTTTAACACGTATTTATACGCGTAATTTTGAATAATTGGATTCCCCACCTGCGCTACGTTTCCACTTTTGTCTATCGTTTTTTTCCGAGTAGAAATGTTTTTTGAAAATCGTCTATTATTCAGCTAGACGTGTCATATTGTTATTATTATTTTGTAATTATTATCGTTTTACCTATTGCCGGACACTCGTATTGTTTTACTTATCGTCGATATATTGTCGCTAAATAACGCGCTGTAGCGCCACCCACATTTTTGGTCGAAACCCAATAGAGGCGCGCGTCCTATATTTTTATTCTATATTTCTACGGCCCTAACCGAGCATTGTTACCGAACACCGCCGGCGTGTTTGGTATACGCTGCACACGCGTTATAATTTAATTTTTTTTTTTTTCGCAAAAACCTATACCGTTTTTTTTTTTTTTTTTTCGCTGCCTTACAATAATTGTGCTTGTTCAAGGTTTACGTAATACGCAGTATGTATATTACACGTTCCACATGGCAAATTGACAGAATACAACCGTCACCGTTATTGTTTTACGTTTCATAGTCTAATATCGTAGGTATTATATTTACCTATTTTGTTTTGTTTGTTTTTCACTCTGCATAAGTGTTGGTGCGTACAATATTGTTTTGTTTTTCCACTATTGCGAACACGCGAAATCGGTCGACAGCCGATATGATATTTACTTTTTTCGTCTTATATCGATATCCCCGCGGACCGATACTTACCAAAACGGGTATAAATGAAATAATATATTAACAATAATGTATTTACCGTCCATCTATTACAGAGTACACCGGGCGCGCCGAGCTACACGTGTACGTACGCCACGTTCTGTACCGCAGTAATTATATATTATGTCTATTCGGCGTGAATGTTTTATCGGTTGTTTGACCTAAATAAATAATAATATGTATATTGAATTGTCTGTGGTTCGCGAGTGCACTGGTACAAATCAATATCTACAAATTTACAATCGTATTATTTTACATACCTACACCGGATCCGTATTTGCGCGATAACGTAATAACTCGCCCGACGACGTATGACATTTTTTGCCTTAATTGAAATATTCGAAATTCTGTGCCGAGATACTATACTTGTCGATCCTTGGGCTTTTTTCGATAATCTAAAGTTGACAATATTAATTATGAATTTTAAAACATCTCCGGCGTTATTCACTTTGCAGGATATTTTTAATTTTGGGAGGGGGGCATATATAATATAATAACTGCACAGTAAGCCGCGGGGGCTACGAAATCAATCCATTATTTAATAATACCTGTTTTTTGGGACGAATAATAATAATAAAATACAATAGTTGGGGTAGGGGGCCCTGAACCCACCGCGAGAACGCACATGCGACTTACCCACGACTGGAAAATCGAAAGTGGTCGAGACGTAATTTTTCGTTTTCACTGACTTCTAAATTCTGAAAATTAACAATAGTATTATTTAATACGACATGCGTAACGTGTGTGTATTATTTTTCTTTCGAAAATCGTCATCTTATAAAATCACAAAACATCTCGAGAGGAAAATTTTCAATTTTATTTCTCACAAAAGTAAGAACTCGACCGTAATGAAAGGAATTAGAATTGATCTCCGACCGCAATGATTTATCATTTCTGTCAAATTTACATGTGCAACGTTACTGGATCATTGCGCTGACGTGATCAAAGCGAGACGAATCTCCTGCAATAACGAATCTCTATATAATATCCTGTCTGTTCTATTTATATATATTATATATTTTGCAATAAATTTTATAAATTATGTAATAATATTTACCTTAGGTAATATTATACATGGTTCTACGAGTACCTCAGATGCCTACCTATATATTTCGGGAAGAAGAAAAAAAAAAATAATATAAATTAGGTAACGATAATACAATTCGTTTATATAGGTGCGGAATTCTTTAGCCGTCTTGTGTCCTGTAGACGGCTTTGATGGATAGGTACTTTCTCATTCTAAGTCGATATTATAACACGTGTTTATAGGTTTTTTTTATTCGACTATAATAGTTTGTACAGTTGACATAATATTATATGAGACGTCCTTCGGTCAATCGAGGGTTTTAATAAGGGTTTTTTTTGTTTTGTAACGAAATTTATTGAAAAATACAATTGAATTAAAATTATTCTATACTTTTACCGTGCATATAGAGTGCGATTATATTTTCTTTATTATAAATCACCTACGACTGTTACCGATGTCAAGTAAGTATAAATGTAATCGTTTATAAAAACATAAAAACATGGGTAAGTATAATGACTTTTTGGGTTTTTAAGTATAGTCCCTACCCACCCACTAGGTATAATGTTGTTAAAACAATTCATAAGAATCATTTGTAGCAAGAAAATTATAATTTTTTTTTATACTCGGAGCAACAAATTCTGTCAAAAAAATATTTAAAAATATAGGTGATGACCTAATCATGATTCATAAGTATAAATAGGTTAATAAACACCGATATTCATAGTTAATTCTTGAACTGAATCAATGCAAGTACTCGTATGATTTAAATGGCATAAATGATTTATAATATAAACAGACAAACGTATATTATATTATTAATGTATAATAGGGATGACCAAACTATTTTAGGTACCGAAGATCAACCAAGAACACGTGTTAAATAGTAACAAAAAAAATAAATAAAAAATGAACAACTACAATACCGACTAATCTTAAATATGTTAACACATTGACGGACATAACTGCCATAGCAGTCATGCATCTTGCTGTAATTTCATTGTCACTTTTATATCTCATTAACTATTGCTTCGAATAAAAAATGAGTCAGAGCTTTTATTTTTAATATAAAGGAATAAAAACAATGAAAGTAGAAAAAATTGTTAAGTCGTAAATGGACATTACATCTGTCTTAATACGATAAACCCACAACGAACATGACTGCTATAGCATTTATGCCATTTTACGACTTATAAACATATAACTGCTATAGCAGTCATACTCAAATTACTACTTAAAACACCATAACTGCTATAGCAGTGACTGTCCATCAACGTGTTAAAGTCGTACAACTTAGGTATCTACCGTTAAAATTAAATTAAAATTTAAGACTTAATAAATAATAAGTGTTTTATGACAATATTCCTATTGTATAATAATATATCGATTAGAAGACAATAAAATATCGATTGAAAGTCGAAAGAATAGAAATACAAATAAAAAAAAAAATACTTAAAAATTGAAAAATTACTAAAGATTGATTTGAAAGTCGTTCGTTTTGGCCATCGCTATTATACGAGTATAGGAATATGATTAAAATTTAAAACAGAAAAACTATAATATAAATTATACCCAATTATATTTTTTTTTTTACTGACTAACAACATTTAAATCGTAAACAGTATAACGTTAGTAAAGTATAATATTCGAAATTAACATTCGTCTTAAAACTTATTAGGTACTAGTCTAGTATAAGTAGGTAAGGTATAGGTAGGTACTATTATAATGTTGGACTACAATAACAATAATATAACCAAAATTTACACATTTAAGAAAAAATACTATACTTTACATAAACAAAATGATGAAATAAAATATTACCTATGTAGAAATGTTAAATATATAATAATTCATCATTAGACAACAGTCGAAAAGCCTTTTTAATTGTACTACACAGGTAGTTAAGTATTATATACCGACCCATTGAATAAGCGATTGTGTTATACAATTCAAAATTATATTTTCAAAAAAAAATTGTAATGCAATTTGATATTAATTATATTAATTACAACGATACATAGCAACTGCATTGTTTAACGTTCGCAATGTAATAACTAATAATCGTGTAAATTTAAAAAAAAAAAAAACGAATGTATTTCGACGGTTATGGACGGAATTAAAAAAATGCATCCGTATATTTTGATAAACAGTGATGACTCGATTGGCGTGCCGAAGAAATATTTTATGTCAAAATAACAAAACAATTTTATTAGTATACGCAGAGTTAGTATGGTCCCCATAAACGATGATGATTTTAACTCGTGCGTAACTTTTTATAATTACAAAGAATAAATGCATATTGTATGACGTTTGAATTTAACGCGAGTGGGCCTAATA
This sequence comes from Drepanosiphum platanoidis, assembly GCA_948098885.1. Classification (NCBI taxonomy): domain Eukaryota; kingdom Metazoa; phylum Arthropoda; class Insecta; order Hemiptera; family Aphididae; genus Drepanosiphum; species Drepanosiphum platanoidis. The sequence goes on from OX402533.1 coordinate 2,256,472, forward strand.
ATCAGGAGCAATAGCGGTAGACAACATTTTCGAGCTCGGCACGCCAACAACGGAATCAGTTTTATAATAATTTTCCGATTTTATAGATAAGCAATTATTTGTTGTTGTAATATCGTTGTTTCCTTATCGTGTTTATCGACGAAAACAAACGGTTTTACAATCTCAAACGATATATTTCTGATTGAATTTATTAAAATTCTGGAATAATTATTTTTATTAAGTACATAAAAAAATAGTGTTTTATAAGAATATAAACTCAAATCGTGTATTATTATTATTTAATTTGATTACCTAGATAAATGTATTGAATATAGTTTGGAATTGTAAATTTGAATTGGTAACGTAATATAAGGCCGCATTTTAAATAAAATTAAAATATTTTAATTCATAATTATTTTCGTTTTCCGATTATTCAGGAAAATTAGAATATTATTATTTCATCGATTTCAAACTTGTTAGCAATAGTATATAATGAAAATTGAAGGCATTTAGATATTGGTATAATACGATCATACCGCATTAGATTAAGTTATATGTGGTAAAAATAAAGTATACATTTTATACTCTCGAAACTGATACACTTAGACACATACAATAATAACCATCGTTGAAGCATAATCGTAGAAAGAATAATGTTTAAGTTTAAACACATAAAATGCATGTTTTAAATATTGGTCTTCACCTTTAAAATAGGCACCTATAATTAGAAACATGTATAGAAATTTGAAAATGTATATAATATAATATCTATGTACAATAGTTATAATAAATGCCTAGACTCCGATAACAAATTTTTAAAAAATAATCGCCTACGTTAAAAGTTGTAATTTTATAATTTAATAATATTATGAGCTTTTATAAATGTTTAAAGTATGTAAAAAAGTTTCAAGAAATATCGTATTTTTGTCAAATTAATTATTTAGTTCTATTATAGACGTGCGTTGTTCAATAATTACGCGTGTGTGAAACACGGAATTTCACGCGTTATCGAATCAAACTGAGCTATATTGAAGTATGTAGTTAAACAATGCTAGAATTGAAGTGAAAGCATTAGGATAGTTTCAATTTTTTTCCCTTTTTTATATCCGAATATGAACGGTTTATTTTAAAACGGTGGGAGTGAGTTATATCTATAGCTCTATATGTGAATCGTTATGCCGGCTGTATCTAAATTGAATCTATTTTTCCAACTCTAGCACCAGAACGCCGCCGATGGCGTGTATTTCAATTTCAAACGAATTATTATTTAGAACTTTATAAAATAGAATGTTAAAAATTGTTAAACGAACGTTTCTGTAATTGACATTTTTCATCGATAACGAATTTGTAAAAGATGTTATTGTGAATATAATAATAATTATTCGTTATCAATTTTAATTCAAAATAGTAAGAGTATCCGAATATCCGTCGTTGTCTTTTAATCTCATTGTTTTTAAAAGTTTAAACTATAATGAGTCGACAATACACATAATATACGTATAATATAACAAATAGTCGTTATTTCAAGTAGAAAAAGAATGTAAAATGATTTCAAATAATGATTTTCAAATCTTTTTAATTCAGTTAGATTTTCCCCGAATTAATTCATAATTTCACTGTGAACCAAAAACATTATCCTACTTGTATGGTCTTGTAATTTATTAAACAAATTGACTATTCGTACGTAAGTTGAAAATTCAGATTAGAATAAATTTACGAGAAAAAAATAATAAAAAAATAAATAAACTTTAGATAAACAACAACTCATAAAATGTTTGGAAAATTAATCGCTAGCTTCGATAGCTTTACCTCGACAAATAATACAGGTAAGTAATACACGTATTATAAGATTTTAATATAAATGCAAAGCGCACGTGCGCATTAATTACTCGCACGTCCTCGGCATTGAGTACTCATTACTGGAAAAAAAAAAAAAAAAAGTGAACAGGTACAAATAATAAGTGTTGCGCTTTTGTATACGTTTTGATACGTAGTAAGAACGTCGATTAGGCATATTATAGTTTTACTCGCGTAAAAAATATTTATGCAGTGAAACCAATCGTACTTGCTTACACACACATTTTTTAATCATCCGTTCTACAATAGATATAAAAAATATCTATACACTCGCGACTTGCACACATACACATAATAATAATATATCATAGCGCATTTCAGTTTATAGCACAAACGGGCGTCGGTCGTCGTAGTATTAGGTTCGGGTAAATTAGATATTATGCGGTTAAATCAACGAATATTTTTTAACTTAATTTAAGTAGATAATAAATTATAAAGATTATATCGTGTATTATTATTATATCGTTTAAACCTTAGTCGTGTTACTTGTGCGTATATTTTTCTTAAACATAACACTTAAGATCTATTGGTCTTCGACGTTAGTGTTTTGTGGGTCGATGTTATCCAGCCAATTGACGATGAACATGTTTCTGTCGTATCGAGTGAACGCTTTCGGTTGAAATCGTTTTATAGTGTCCGTGCAGACGGCAATGTCGTCCGGACACAACGTCTTGCCGGATTTCGGTACACAGAGATATTTACTCGAGCCGACAGTGGCAGCGGTGGCGTCGTCGCTGTTCAACAGCGGTTGATCCAGTACGCCGCTGCCTCCTGCGGTTTTGTTCAAATTGAATTCGCTCTGCGACAGTCGCTCTAGCGTTTTGTATGTGACCAATAAACGTCGTTGAATGTAGTTTTGCCGCACCTGTGGACATATTATAACATAGCGCCATATCAATCGTCGTCGGAATGAAATACCGTTTGATCTGTTGAAAAAAATCCGACCGGTGGTGTAATAAGACGTTATCGAATGGTGCCATAGTTATGAACAACATTTATACGTACACACCCGCACGGTTTAAAATTAAAAGTTTCCCGGACCCGTTGGACTGGAGAGAGGCGGTATTGGCAATAGACAACGACTTCCCCTTCTACTCGTGTAAGACTAGGAGGATGTATACGTGTTTAAGACGGCTGTTTAAGTTTACAAAAATAATAAATGAACAAACGCAATATAAATATTTTCATTGGCCAAATAGCGTGTGAACTATTATTATATCATTTTTTACTCGGGCAACTATTTTCACCTAATCTGGCCCCGTTTTATGATAATTTAATACTTTTCGTGTTACCCAATGTGTAATTGTAAACAAGGCCTATTTGAAATTTTCGAATTTTGTTGGTTTTTTTTTTTCAAATGTAAAATAATTTCGGTTATACTAGAAAAAATCTTGAGAATTTAACGTACAAAGTTCCTATAGTTCCTCGCACGTTGGTTTTTACTCGTATCGAACGAAAACATCGAGAGTTCGTATAGTCGCGTGTTTTTTTTTTTTGTTTTTTTTTTATTATTAGTCGAAAATACCTTTTTGTTGACGGATCTCAAGAGGTCGGTCGGATTGAACGTGGACGGGGCGCAATTGTTCTGCGACGAGCTGGAGTACCGGTTCGGCGACGGCAGCTGCGAAGTGGACGCCATGTCGCCGACCACCACGCACGTGGACAGCGATCGCGACGCGTTGCCCAGCCTGCCCTGCATGGTCGTGGCCATCAGCAGCACGTCCGAGTTAATGCGCAACTTGTTGATGGCCAGCTCGGACGCGCTGTGCGGCATGCGGATGTCCTCGTTGTCGGACAGCCAGAGCGAATCGGAATCCCGGTTTGTCACGTCCGCTATGTCGCTGGTGCTGAAACTCTTGGACAGCCCCAGCGCCGACTGCAGCGCCCCGCAGCTCTTGATCAAATCGTTCTCCTCTTCGAACCACGCCGAGTTCGTGATGTCCTGCGACATTCTGTTCCGGAAACGATCATTTTCGACTATCAGTATACGAGTATTCTACTACTACATTTTCGTCAACTCAACAAAGTCGTACCGCAAACATTTTATTCGACGGCTAAACACACACACACGGGGACGCCGTTAAGGGGGCAATATCCCCGCAGGCAGTGGACAGGCAAGGGGGGCGATCGCCCCGGCACTATTTAGTGGGAGCTTTTCTTTTTTGAAAATAGATTTTTTCAACAATTTAGGTAGTTTGGCAATGTCAACGATATAACGTTCTATTGATATCAACACGGCTGCTATTACGTGCAATCTTATAAATACGCGCGATTTGTCAGATACAGTGGGTGGGGCCCGATCAGATCGATTTTTTGTTCGAAAAGGAAAAAAAAAACCTTGAAATTTTCCCTGAATATTTTTATTCCTATTTTCTAAAAACAGTTTGATTTCCGAAATGTTTGGTCTTTTTCTCGCCGTTAGTAATACCGAGGTATTTGAAATTTTCGAGTTTTCTAAGCTTTTTTTTTTTTTCTTTCGTAAAATTTCAATAAATTTCGATTTCGTTTCGATAAAGTATATCCTCGTCCGTTGTATTAAAATACATATTTATTATGATACGACTATTTCCAATGAAGTATGAAATTATGCTTTGTAAGTAGTGAATTAAAAAAATAAAATAAATACCAAATTCTAGGTTAAACTGTTACGATTTCGAACTCGCTGGCGCTGGCGGCGACCGGACTCGGGTCGTAAAATATAACGTGTTGACATAAAGTACTCACGAAATGTACACATATTATAATAATACGAAAATGAGCGGACGCTATTCGCACGCGCGCATTCATCTTACACGAATCGTTACACACTCACCTACTTTTTTTAATCTCTTAGGTACGTAGGTACTCGTTTCACATACGCGCGCGTTTATAAAATATTAAAATAACGCAGGGTTCATAATTTCAACTTGTTAGTTTTTCCTTTATTCGGCCGGTCGAAAGGGCCAGCCTAATGATTATGTCACATTTCTACACGATATTTAAAAAATAATAATAATTTCGGGTGAATACCTTCCACGTTGTGTTAAATTATTATACTATATTATATTATATTATATTATATTATATTATATTATACCATGTGTTAATCGAACTGCTAAAATAATTGGTGTAAACCGCGCAGCTAATAGTTATACAACAAATTACGTCCGAAGTATATATAAAAATTAATATTGTACGACTAAAGTTCTGAATATACTTTCTAATAACACTCGAATTAGTCGAATCCTTTATGTAATCCTATATTTAACGGTATGTCCGCCTGGCGTCGATTTTTTCGGCATAAAATTGTTTACACGGGTATTTTATGAACAACAACATAATATTATAAGTATATTGTCGTATATACTATCAGATATTCAGCTTGTAAACAGAAACATAAACATTCGTTTGATTTGGATAGTTTTTATAAAGTTTTCTCTCGTATATAAGTGATAATCTGATTGGAAGACTATATAGCGTAGTACCTGCACTTGTTATTTCGTGTGCACATTTTATTAATTAGTCTAAACAAAATAATATTCTCAAGATAACCAAACTAATTGGCATTCGATAAACTAACTAACGTTATAAGAATGTTGGTTATAATTAGTTGAAAAAAAAAACAAAAGAAAATAATAGTACTTGTAAACTATAAAGAAATCGCGTTGATTTTGTCGAATGAATGAATAATGATTGGAATACACTAGACACTATTTTAATTCATTTATTTCCAAGTAAGGTTTTATAAATGAACCATTTTTCATAACAAAACGTTTAATTGATAGGTATATTGATTTTATAAAATATACACAAATAATTGTCAGAATAATTTCTTCGCGTTTTTATTATTAAAATAAGAATTATTGTTTAAAACATACGTTTGAGAAAAATTCTCAAAACATCTTTTGATTAGAAATGACGTCATCATGGAGTAAGCAAAATCCCAAATATACCTATTGCCTACCTATATATATGACATTAGTTCGTAATTGCTCATGTAATGTTCATACATTTTGTTTTATAAAATAAAAAAGTCTGAGCTGATATTAAAATATATAATATACGAGTGTAATCAGGTTGATTTCACTGAATAATATAAAAAGCAATTTATGTTTTTCTTAAATATTTGTTAATTATATTAACTCGGGCATATAACTTTTAAGAATATCGATGGTTTGATTTATTATACAAGTTAAATAAACATAAAATATTTATACCTATTAAAGTATTATTAAATAAAATTATTAAATCAAAAATTCGGGTTTTACAAAGCTGTAAAAAACATTCAAAACTTCGAAAAATTCGGTTTTTAATGAAGCCATAGAAAACACTTTCGAAAATTCGAAAAATTCGATTTTTCACGAAGCCCTTAATGGACACGATAAAAAACCGAATTTCAGAAAAGTAATTTTCTAGTAGTTTTCGAGTTATGTACGAGTACATACGAAAAAAGGGCTTCTATTAAAGATTTCTCGAATGCGTTTCGTAAATTATTTGTTTTATTTTTTTATATTTATAAATATATAGGAAATTCGTGGAAAACACGTTTATGACATCGCCGACGAAATTTTGAACGATAATGTTTTTCAATCAAAGCTTTAATAAATTTGCGTAGAATAATTTAATTTGTTTAAAAGGTGGCTTTATTGACGGTGAACGTCACAGGGGTATCAGTAAGGGTATCGTCAGAACTCAAAGGGCGGTTTCTTCTCAGACCATTGCTCACGTATCGATTATACTCCCACCAATTACTTATATCGCGGCGTACACATTGTCCATGTGTACGTATAATACACATTGAACTCTTATTATGATTTATTATGTAAAAAAAAAAAAAAACCGATACGACCGTCGGGTTTCTCGTTACAAACGAAAAGAATAAAAAATCGTCGAAAAACCGACACCTACGTATATAAATAACGTCCGTCGAAAAGTCACGCGAAACGTGTTAATTTTTCCAATCGCCCGCGTCGGACGATATCAATCCTTTTCAATGCGAATACACCGCGAGTACGGTTACAAAACGCGTACCGATCGCGCTGGAATTTATAATTCGGTCGAAAAAAAACGCTGCGTAAACGAGTATACCTCCGTATATCGATATAATATAATCGACGCGAATATTATGATATTATTTTATAAAACCGGCATAATTAATAATAGCGACGTATAATTCTGCGACGATTCGACGCGACGCGTTTAGAATGTTCTCTCGGTCGGAGACAACAAACAAAGACGTGGCCGTTATCGACCGCGATCGGCGTGAACGCAAAACGTACCTTTTGAAAAACGCTTCCGGAAACGAGCTGGACACGCGGTTCAGAACGACCGCGGTGGTGGCGAAAGGCTGCTGCTGCTGCTGCTGCTGCTGTTGCGCGACGGCTGCGGCGGCGGCCGCGGCGGCGGCGGCGGCGTTGGTCCGGACGCACGTCGCGAAATCCTTGTCCCGCGACGGCGACCTGGGCATGCGACAACCGGTGGCCATGATGATCGGCAAGTTTTGGCCGCCCCCCCGGCTGTCCTGTCGCGGCTGGCACGACAAGCCGCCGCCGCCGGCGGCGGAGTCACTGCTGGACGTCATCGTCGTCGTCTGCGAATTCGTTTACGACCTGTAAACGACGACAAGACCGGATTTGTTATTTATTTTTATTTTTTTCTTCCGAAAATGCCAATATATTATAGTCACCGTCGTCGGGTTCGTGCGCGTGAAATCTTCCGATTAATATCGTTTTCTTCTCGTCGGGGCCACGCGGGGGCGATGGGGGGCGGCGGCGGCGGCGGCGACGGCGGCGGGAGGGCGACACACACACTTGTGGCGCGCGCGCACTTTGTCTCGTATCCAACACCGCCCGGCACACGCGGCGTCCGTCCACTGAATACGGCGCGGGTCCGCCGCCGCCGCGCCGTCGTCGTCTCTCGCGCCGTGCAGCCGCGCCGGGTTGCGTAACAGCCAATCGGGGAAAAACTTTAATCGATACGGCGGGAACCTCTGGCCGGAGCGACGGTGGCGACGGCGACGACGGCGGCGGCGGCGTTCAGTGTGACCGTTCCGGGCGAGAGCGCGTCTGATATTTCAAAGTCCCCGTTTAAATGTCGCGTGCGATCTAAAATATTATGTACACCATATATATATATATATATATACTAGCTGAATAACCCGGCTTCGCCCGTGTGCAGTATAACTTTTCATTTTATCAGTTTTTTTTTCATTTTTACCCCTTTTACCCCTTTTAACTCCGGTAGGTGTCGAATTTCGAAAAATCCTTTCCAATGGGGTCTCCACTATATAAAACGAAACTGCTGCCCAAATTTCATACTCAAAGCTCCAGCAGTTCCAGCCAGGCGAATTTTTCTAGTTTCACCCTTTTTACCCCTTTTAACCCCCTTAGGGTTAATTTTCTCCATAATTTATGCTATAAACCCGCTCCCCGACATTCTCTATCATTTAAAAAAAATTTGAGCCAAATCGGCCCAGCCGTTCTCAACTGATTCAATTTCCAATTTTTTGTCTCCATTTTTATATATATATAGATATATGTTTTTTTTTTTTACAGCATTCCATTTTAATATGACGTGTTCGCTGCGGTCGCGGACTGTGTGTTCGCGTCGCGCCGCAAAACGTCATCATCGCGGTCCGTTTTCTTCTCGCGTTCTCGTTACGAATAAAAAACGCCCGAGGCTCACGGCGCGGCGACGACAGCTTTTCGTACTGTGTGACGAAATCTCGTCGAAAACCAATCGTCGTTTTAACGACATTGTAAACGTTAATAAATCTGAACGGGAGTACAACAAATGTCTGTTGCGTAACAACTTTTGCGCCCCAGCGACTCGATATATAGTCCGAGTATGCGATTCGAAAAGTCAATAAAATCGATGAGATGGCCTCTCGAAATTGACTAGATCGACTAGATTTGTAGTTTATAATATAATACTGTATAGTGTTCACAATCTTGTGAGTATTTGAATACATACATTTTGAAATTCGTTTTTTGAATTTTTTAATCACATTTAGATTCTTCGCGACGACGACGTGTTGAACGTATTGATTTTATAATAAAATGTTTTTCGAGACTACAAAATGTTCCTGCGGTAGGAGATATTACATCGGATATTTGTTTAAAAGTCGATTGAAAAAGTAATTTTTCGATTTTCTTAGTAGTTCCTGCGAGCGGAAGAAAAAATATTGAATCTTTTTCAACCGCTTGCGGATGTTGTTTTATTATTCTTTCGATAATATAATATTAGTCATTTGTGTTTTAAAAATTAAATTCGATATGATTTAACCGAATACAGTTTTTTCCTAAGTTTTACAATTATTTAAATTTAAAATTACAGCATTATAACGATTGTTTTCATCGATAATATTACCCATAGTTATTGTCGAATTGATAACAATTTTTTGAATTTTCAACACGAGCTAATCGTTTTGAATTGATAATTTTACGAGCCACAGTCTAAAAACTGTTATTGTCGTATATAGAGAGTTTATTCGATTATAATATTAAATAATAGAATACTGTTTACATTTGACGGTGTTATTAATTCGTATTATAAAATATCTGAACATTTGAGTACTTGAAAAGTTGACATTTTTCCTTGATGATTCTATTACCGCGAATACTTGCGTGTGTATGAACTTTATCGTACTAATAACAGTGGCGTGCGTCAGCTGGCTATAAATCCAATCAACGTTAAGCGATTAATGGGTGTTTTGAAAATCTAATTTTTAACAACAATGAGGTATATTTAATTTGATAATAAACATACAGCGGTCGCTAATAACATATTCATACATTATAATGCGGTTCGCGTCGAATTAACATAAGATAGTTCGACGATAAACAATGACAGACATAATTCGATTTTATGAAAAGGGTTCGTCCACCGGACACCCCGTCGACACACGTTTACCGAACGCACCGGACCGCGAAAAACAATTATTATAACGACGACGACGACGACGTCGCAATATCAAAAGCGAACGAAATTAAAGCGATAATTAATAATGATAATAATAATAATAACCGTCGGCGACACGACGAAAATTCGCCGACGGGCCCCGCTATTGAAACGTCGTCGGTCGATGATGGTCGGGCCCGTGGCGTCTCTCGCTGCAGCGTATCTGCTGGCTCTCGGCGGCGGCGGGCCGGGCGACGACGACGACCGCGGCGCGTTGGCCCAGTGCGCCGTGCAGCTGCTGAACGTGAGGAACCGGTTGCGGACGACCGTGTACGTGACGGCCAGCCCGCTGGTGGCCGACGACTTCCGCGCGCAACTGCTGCTGGCCATGCACCGCAACTACAAGCCCACGCTGCTGCTCCGGCACTTTGACGTCACGCCGTTCAACCCGCACCGGTGCATTCTGCCGCACGCGTACGTGGTGGCCGCGCGCGGCCCGGCCGACCTGTCCGACCACTTGGACGCGATCAACGTGACCCACGCGTCCTGGCGCCCGGGCGTCCGTTTCGTCGTCGTGCTGCAGGACGCGCTGTCCGACCGGTCGCGCGGCGCGCTCGAGCCCGTGTACCGGCGGCTGCTGGTCAAGCACCTGTTCCGGTCGGTGCTGGTCGCGCCCGCCGCCGCCGCTGCCGCCGGCGACGTGGCGGCCGAAGCGTACGCCTGGTACCCGTTCCGGAACAGGTGCGGCGAGTACCATCCGCCCAAGACGGTGGACGCGTGCGCCGCGCCGCTGCTGCGGTGGTCCGGGCCCGACGTGTTCGCCGACAGGATACCGGACGCGTTCCGCAACTGCACGGCCCGGGTGGCCGCGTTCCACTGGCCGCCGATGACGGTGCTGTCCGAGCGGACGCGGCGCCGCGGCCGCGCCATGTTGCGCGGCATGGACGTGGGCGTGGCGCAGCTGATGGGCCGCTTCAGCAACGTGCGGCTGGAGCTGCACGAGGTGGACGGCCACCAGCGGTGGGGCGTCAAGTCGGCCAACGGCACGTGGAACGGCGGCTTCGGCATGCTCGGCGAGCACCGGGCCGACGTGCTGATCGGCGGCGGCATCATGACGGCCGAGCGCCGCGCCATGTTCGACTCGGTGCCGCCGCGCCAGGTCATCCGGTTCCCGCTGTACACGCCGCCGCCCAGGCGGCTGCCGTACTGGCAGAACACGCTGCACGTGTTCGCCGGCCACTTCTGGCTCACCGTGTTCGCCGTGTTCGCGCTCACGGCCGCGCTGCTCTGGCTGTCCGGCGTCCACCTGCCGTCCGAGCGGCGCGCGTTCGCCGACCCCGGCCACTGTCTGGTCGTCTCGTGGGCGGTGCTGTGCAGCGTGGCCGCGGGCCGGCAGCCGTCGTCCGCGTCCTCCAAGGCGGCGTTCCTGCTGTGGGCCGTGTGCGTGCTGCACATCAGCGCCGTGTACACGTCCGTGCAGCTCGTCTACCTGTACCGGCCCAAGTACGAGCGGCCGATGCGCACCATCGGCGACGTCAAGGCGTCCGGGCTGACCGTGTGCTGCGTGCCCACGTTCATACCGATCGCCCACTCCATGGACCCGGACAACTTCGCCCTGACCGATTACGCGCCGTGCGGCGACATGGCCGCGTCGTCCGGCCGGCTGCTGCGGCACAAGGACATCATCATACTCGACCCGGAGGACCATTTCGAGTCGCTGGTGGCCGGGGCCGCGGGCAAGCGGGTCAACAAGGTGGACGAGGTGGTGATCGTGTACAACATCGGCATGTACATGCAGAAGGGCAGCCAGTTCAAGCGCGCGCTGTCCAGGGCCCAGATCGCCGCCTACGAGACGGGGCTGCACGGCAAGTGGCGGCAGGACGCGTCGCCGTCGTCGCGGCCGCCGCCCAAGAAGGAGAACCTGGTCCGTGTGAAGAAGCTCAACGTGGACGAGCTGCAGGGCGCGTTCGTCGTGCTCGCTTGCGGCCTGTGCGCCGGCGCGCTCGTGTTCCTCGCCGAGTGTCTGCACGCCGGTCTTGTAAACCACTTTTCACTCGAGTAAAAGCACTCGACGAGTAGTAAAATGCGTGTTCTGTAAATACGTTTTTAAAAAACAGCACTCTTGCACGGCGTTTGAAAGTATCCGTATTTAAAATATCAAATACTATTTTGAAATTCCTGCTTTTCGTCTTACTTTACGTACGTAGAAATGCAAAATCAAACAATGGTATACATGAAAAATACGTCGAAAACCAAAAAACGCTGCGTACAATTATTTTTGTTCCGATTAATTTAAGTAAAACTATAGACAGTGTAGAAAAACAGAAAATTCAATTCATGTTACTAACGATTAAATTTATATAATATGAGATAGTCGACCTATACATTTTTGTATGGAAAAAAAATCAATTAGGTATTTTAACGTATCTATGAATACTTTTTAAAAGTGTCTTTTACAAGACTGCTGTACGGCACACGGAAAATCGGGTTCGTTGACGAGCGTGCCGACGTATCGGAGTTTTTTTTCAATTTATTTATCGTATGGTCATGAGCTATTGACTATTTACAAACACATTTATAATATTATATAGTAGACTCGTAATAAAACAAAACAGAATAAATCATTACACTTTGACGTCTAATTCGGCCATCCAATCTACGGCGCTCTCTCTCTCTCTCTCTCCGTTATTAATATTATTTATTCTATAACGCGCACGGTTACCGGAATAGTGACACCCATGTATTATTATTGACGTTATGCAGTGCCGCGTTACAGGAGAGGGGCAAAGGGGTCACTATTTGTCCCGGGCGACTGATTTTTTAACGCGAAATCAAACGAAAACTGTGCAGTCGACTTCTCGTCGACATTAATAATTTTAGAAATAATATTATTAAAATTACTATTGCCAATGAGAGACTGGGAAAAGCAAGAGATTGGCATTACGTTTTTTATGTAACTGTCGATAATCAATTAAAAAGTGTACAGACCATATTATAGGATATTATCATCATTCATCAATATTTGTACGAATTTTTCTACCGAATGGTTATGCCAAAGGTATTTCTGCACTAAAACATTTCCTCAATACAATAGGGGAATTATTTATGGGAAATTATTTATTTATTATAAGCGCACAACCCCTTCCGGGGAAAAAATCCCGTGTGCGCTACTGGGAACGCTAGTTCGCTATTTATAAATTAGAGATGAAACATTTTCGAGTATAAAACGCAAGCGTGTGTGGAATTTAAAGATAAATTTTGGAAAAATAATTGATATAATATCGATTTCGAGCTCTGGTGAAAAAAAAATATGTAATATTGCCCGACTCACTCGTGCCAAAAATTCTTGATTGTCGATGTGTTTATATAGATCATCGCGTACGACGCAAAAAATAAGCATGAGCAGGTGGAAACAATTATTGTCTTTTTTTCGAACACGACCGTAATTTCCATGTTTGTATAATTATTCCGCCGGTTTTGTTTTTTTTTTTTTTTACCACGTAATAATCAAATATTGGCCACGCGCAAACGTTTCTACAAAGTATTTTTTTTTTTTTTTAACGAATCTACGACTCTCTGTTTACATCGAAACCATGTATTATGCATTACTATATGTACTATATTATTATAATGTTTACTTATTATTTAATCGTAAAACCTCTGAATTTATATTTATTTAAAACGTTCGGTTTAATCTTCGTTTCGGGGTAAATTTCATATTTTATTTTTTTTTTCAATTTTCCAACTCGAATTTAAAAGACCAATTATTCGACCTTCGTCTGCATCTCGTCCGCGTCACGCGTGTCGCACTTGCACGCTTTTTTTCCACTAATCAACTAATAAAAAAAAAAATAAACACCGTCAAAGAAATTTTTTCGTTCGACTCGGAACCAATGGATCTCACTACGTACATTTTTTCCTACTAAATCCTATTTGAAAAAATCAACTCGGATCGTATTGAATAATATTGCACTATTTAGTGAGAATTATCATTACCGTGTAAACATGAACAATGTCGCTTGTGCCGAATTCGCACGTACACGTGTAATTTGTCAAATTTCCATTTTTTATTTTTCCAAATTAAGAGAAAATAAAATTTACAATAATATAGTTTGTTCGCACACCAATGCTCGAGAAGCTCTGCGTACTAGAAAAATAAATAAATAAATATCAATTTCAGAACGTCAGTTCACAATTTACAAATTGAAACGCGTACAACCGTATGCTTTCCGTGATTATGAAATCAATAAATATATCGGTAAAATGATATATCACGAACAACAATATTAATCTCTTTGAACGAAAATCGATTGTCCAAATAAAATGTCGTTCATTTAAGAAAATTACATTTATTCAAAGTAAATAAGATTACAAAACGTGTTTTTTAATTAGAGATTGACAATAGAAGTTTTCAATAGTTTTTGTCTTTGACGCTTTCTTTTCTTATTAACATTTTGTGTAATGTTGAATACAAATTCTTCCTCTTCTTGGGTATTATTGATAAACATTAATGAATGTAAGTTTTCTCCTACTAAATTCTATTAAAAAAAAAATTAACTCATTAGTCATTTTTCGACTTTGAGAAATATATTTTGTCCGTTAAGAAATACATACCCTTAATTCATTGGTTTTCTTTGTAGCTAGTGTATTTAACTGTTTCAAAACAGGTAACATGTCACTGACAGACGATATTGGTTTATGCAGTGTCTGTACCAAAAAAATAAGTGACTGAACAACAGGCTCAATTTGATGGTGCATATGACCCAACAATGGTATTAATGATTCCATAAAATAACAGACACTAGCAAACGGTATGAGCAATAAAACCTCTTCCAACTCACTAAAAACCACAAAAAAGGACATAAATATTATAAGTGTTTAAATTATAATAATTTAATAAACGAGGTAAATATTTCTAGTAAATTATACTTGCCTCGAGCGAATCCTTTTAATTATTTCTAATAAATAATCGTCAGTGGTTTGAGCATTGAATGCAGTCATTATTATCGGCACTGATGGTTTATCTATGCCTCTATTCTCACTATCTAAAACAGCCTCTTTGTACTCTTTGATTACATTCAAACATTCCAATAGTAATTCGGCCTGTAGGTAAATAAATTGTTATTTTATGTATTCGATATTTAAAAAAAAAAAAAACTATTGAGGTTTTCTCACAGCTTTTTCTGATGAAATTGTCTTTTTAGTAGGCAATGCAAGAACAGATGGTCCACCGTGAACATTAGTTTCTTCTCCGGTAGCTAATTCCTTTTCGTCTTCTTGTGTCCTCTCTTCTTCACGTTCGTCTTCTAACACAAGAGGCTCATCGGTTTTTTCGAACAAACGTATAACATTATCTTGACCACAACTTATAACATAATGGCCATTACCACTAATAGATAAATTACGACATTCACCTCTATGACCCTAAATAAAATATCAAACATTGTATTAGCTGACATACATGTACATTGAAACAAAGTAACAAACGCAAAATAATTTAAACTAAATGCAGTCAAGAAAAAGCACAACGCACTCAGCACGACACGCACACTATACTCTCTTGCTTGTGTCTTATCTCCCCGCGTCCAAGTCGGGGTTTAACAACACTCAATCACTATCATCTTAAACAACTTCTAAAGCAATAAACAAAGTTTATATATTTACCTGAAGCGTTAAAATTCTTTCAAAGACATCGGCATCCCAATGTTTAATGTTTCCATTTTTGTCGCTTGTGAAAAACTGATGGGTTTGTGGAATAAACTTAATACTGGTCAGTGCATAATCTGTAGTTATGCGTCTATGACAGTCTCCGTAATCTAAACCCCAAATCCTGATGGTTTTATCGGCACTTGCGGTTATGATAATTGT
Organism: Drepanosiphum platanoidis; assembly: GCA_948098885.1. Classification (NCBI taxonomy): domain Eukaryota; kingdom Metazoa; phylum Arthropoda; class Insecta; order Hemiptera; family Aphididae; genus Drepanosiphum; species Drepanosiphum platanoidis. The sequence continues at coordinate 2,272,054 of OX402533.1, forward strand.
AGAATCATAACTTATATCGAAATCGGATACCGGCAGGGTGTGTCCGTACAAATCAATAAAATGCTAAATTCAAAATGATAAAATTGCATCAAATACAGGAACAATTTGGATGATTAATCAACATTTATGTTGATATTTATTCATGTACGGAAAAAATAATCCATATTATAAAAAAACAATTTTAAAACAAACCTTGAATGTATCCTTGAAAAATATTTTGACAGTATTATCTAATAGAGCGACTGCCAACAATTTGTTATCCGGACTAACTTTTGAACATAGTACATTTTCACCCAACTCTATTGTTTTCAAGTGTAATAACGATAATACTTTTTTATCTGAATCGGGCAAAGTCACCAATTCCAATTGCCATAATTTAACTGTACTATCACCTCCACTTGTTATACAACCCAACTGAAAATTATCATTGAAAACAAAACTGTTGAATCAAACGTAACACTTTTTAAAACAATTACAAAGTAACAAATTTAATTACCTCATCCGGCAACAGATAAACTGATCTTAAACCATTTGAATGGGCAGAAATACTTTCGATAGTATCTCCTGCCGCAATATCAATGACCATCAACTTTCCATCATCAAGACCTGCTAAAACATGTCTATCGCCAGGAACTACACATAGACATTGAACAGGACTTGTTGTTTCAACGGTTCGGATAGAATTCAGCGTTTTTTTATTCCACATTTTGACCGAGTCTGACCCACCAGTAAACATGGCCAAATTATCTGAACTGAATGCCAAGACCTTAACATTTGATCTATGGCCGTGTAATGATATTTTGCGAATCAGTTTTACTTCTTTATTTTCTTTTAAAGACACCGAGTACAACGCTAAAGTGTTGTCTGTCATACTCACAACAACCTATTAGAAACAAATCATGTTTAATACAAAATAATGAAACATGAAATTTAAAAGTGATTATCATACTTTAACGTGGGTTTGATTAACAACTAAATCAGCAGATTTAATTTTGGAATCTGTTAAAATTGAAGGTAATCGCCGCACCGTATCTTGTAATGCTGGATTTTTTTCATTTAAAAATGCTGTATCTTCTTCATTTTCACCGCGTCTAAAAAATATTAACAATTATTATATTATAATGTAGTATAATGGAAATTATATATAATTGAACATGATATTCAACATACTTCAAAGCTTTTTTTCTAAATTTTCGCTGCCGATTGCGAAAACGTTCTAATGCTTCTACATTGTCAGTAAAAATAAATAACTCCAACAATTTACCATGTCCGTGACAACAAATAATATGACTTGTTTTATCTGTAGCACAAGATATAACTCGCCCGTGACCTTCTCTCATTAATGCTCCAGCTTTTTCACATTTTATTGAAGACTAAAAATGACGGAAATCATTAATGTACAACTTCATACATGGATAAACATTTTTAATTAATATCAACTGCATTTTGTCTACATTATGTAACTAAATACTAACTGCGAAATCTAATATAGTTTCAGAGGTCAAAAGTTCTGTCATCTTTATATCTCTTTCTTCTTCATTCATTTCTGATATTTTCCAAGTCCGCAGTTCTGCGTCATTACTTCCAGCCACAACAAAATCATCGTTACGTAAAATAGATAAGGTCCACACCTAAATAAAATATAGATAATTATCAACCATCCCAAAAAATTATTTGTAATAATCGAATGATTTTTTTTCATACTTATCATATGTTAAAAACAACGTTTAAAATTAGTTCATATTTATAAAAAAAATCTTACTTCGGTTATATGACCAGCTAATGTTTTAAAACAGTGTCCAGTAGTTAAATCCCAAAACTTGATGTAAGTATCTTTAGACGATGTCACTACAATGTTATGTTTATTCATGAATTGGATTTCTGTCACTACTCCATTATGGCCAGATAACCTAAATAATCCTTTTTCTGCTACAATGTCCCAAATTACTGCTTCAGTATCCTGAAAAAAAATTAAACACATATTTAAAAACTAATATAAAGTATCGCTAAATGTGGTCGTTGGTTGATAAACTTAATTGAAGTTAGGAATTACTTTTATCAATAAGGAAATTTAATTCTATGTTTTTTAAGTAAAATTAAACATCTAAAAGAATTAAGATACTGAAAATTTAAGATTTTGGTTATTTCTTAATAAATTATAGGAAGACAAAAAAAAAAAAAATTCAAATTATACATGTAGGTAGTTATTATTTAATTTTTACATATCAATTTAATTTATTTTACTTTTTTTTTTTAATAAGATTAAAAAGTGTGAATTGGTTTTTAAGATCTAATGCATAGTAAATAACACGTCATTTTAAATAGTTAGATAAATTATGTTTTCTAAGATAAATATCATAAAGTCAAAACCCTCTTAAACTAATATTATTAGTTATCGCCAATATGTGGTAATAATAATTTACAACAATAAAAAAGTACTTACTTTGGAACCTGATGCAAGCATATAGCCGTTAGTATCATAAGTCAACGCTGTTATGGCAGAACGATGACCTTGGAATGTTCCGACTAGTTCGCCAGTCATCAAATTGAACGTATTGACCAAACCATCCGAGTAGCCAACAGCAATATGTTTACCTTGTGAATTTGTAGCAAGCTTAACAACGTTGATCTTTTTCAATGTATTATTTTTCATGTCTTCATCTTCAATCGTCATAACCTATGAAACAATGAACGTGAAAATTAATTTAAATTTAGTCATCAAAAAAATTAATTATAAATATTTATTTACTCACCAATTTTGCCAAGCGCAAGTCCCAAATGATAACATTTTCACAAGCGCCGACAGCAACGTATCGGTCAGAAACTCCATTCAGAGTAACAAAGATTACGTTACAGTCAGGATGACAAATGATGTTTAAATTGCTCAATGGCACATAACGTAAATACTGCTTTGTTATACCCATTTTAACTGTAACAGAAAAAAAAAACAACTACTTTTCAGTTTTGAACTCTACAACGACTGAACAATTTAAATGCGAATACTAAGTTTTTAACATAAAACATGAAATCATGGTCAAACAAGAGCAGCAATCCCAGGCTTCCCTCCAATACAAATGTGATAAAGGCCCATACAATTATGGACCGAAAGAAACGGTTCAGTGGTAATGTAATTTGTCTACAATTTTTGAAAAACCAATAAATCAACAAAAACTCGATTAGATAAAAAGAAAAAAGAACATAGTAACGAGTCGGCGTCAGATAGAAAAATAAATTTATTTGCTGTATTAACTTAAAATGTTGCTCTTTTTCATTGCTTATAAATTTGTATTTTAAATAATGCAGGTACACAGTTTGTGATTATTAAACTATATATTGTACACGTGTATTTCGATAACAAATAGTAGTTTTCAGATGGCAAAAGGCATATAAATACTTAATAAACTCGTGTGAATAACGTGTAAAAATTAAATTTACCAAATTGTTAGGAAAAAAGTGTATCGTTCAACGAACGAAATGACCAAAGTGTTTGGCCAAAGAAGCTCACACACGAAAGAAACTACAGTCAGCCGGTAGCCCCGTGCGAGCGGCAGCTCAAAAAGCGGCGCGAACGCGTACGAGGTGGAAAATCGATCCGTTCAAACGGCACGCAGTAACGACGCACATTGTTTCGCCGTGGGAAACGCGAATTTTTCATTCGTAAAAATCGTAGAACGTCGACGACGGACGAGAAGACGAGCGATCAGAACGCGTACGAATCGAAGAGCCATTTCGACACGATAGTGAATTGCGCGAGTGTCTTACCTTCGGAGCGTGTTCAAATGCGGAAAACCATTGCACGCGAACCGGATCGGACGGCGAGAATATCGTAGACGGTCGCAAAGTGGTCGGCAAACAGTAGTGATTGTCGGGGCGGCTCGCGTCGATCATGTGCTTACCGCGGCGGCGTTATCTGTTATCACGCCGTTATCGTTTGTCGGCGGGTAGCCGCCGCGCGAGGTTATGTACAAAACGCCGACTGCACGATGGGCTCTCTCTGACGACATTTTCACCCGCGATTGATAAAAATCCGTCGTCGGTATCACGGAATAATATCTCGCTTCGCCGCCGAGAGATAGTGGGCGGAAACGAACTACGGAGAATCACAAACAAACAAACGAATTGGGCTATATAGTGAAAACATTAACGCGATTGCCGAGAGGATTGCGTTGTCGCGTGAGACGGTTGTTATTTTTTTCCCCTCGCCCCTTTTCCGTCGAACCGTCGTCGGTTTCGACAATGCTTTCGGCGACTTTCAGTTTGGCTTTATCGTTTTCTCCCGTTCGGACGACGCGTTTTTATTATGTTCGTGCGAGGAACACACGCGCACACACACACACACACACACACACACACACCGAAAGAAACGCCTGTGGAATTTTTGTAAACACCCGAAATGAAATGCGATAAAACCGAGCGAGTTCGGACGCGATCGACGTCGACAATTAAAACACTCGACCATTAATCGGAGAGAATGCAGACAGAAACGATTAGTTTCAGAACTACCTCACCGCGAATGTTTTTTTTTTTTTTTCTGTCCGACATCCATCAATCTGAAACAGGTATCTAAATAGTAATCTTAATAATGAAAGAAACAGTCTCGATTGAAATTTATAACTTTTCAAATTTAGTGTGTTGTCACTACGCTATTGTATTACGCGTAGTTTAGTATTTACAAAATTCCTGAAAATTATTCGCTTACATATTATATTCTACTTTGAATTACTGCTTTGAACTGTAATAATTTATAGGTATGCTTTATTACTGAAAAACGTTTTTTAATTTGAATGTAGAAAATATTTCTTACATTTCATAATTTGGTTTTTGATATCAAACTGAAGATTCACGAATAATTACATTTAAAAACTATACATACTACTGTGATTATGCTCTACTCGTGAGTACACCGATTCGCACTTGTAAAACTGAGCTTTTTTTTACGTTGTCAGACTGCAGGGGCCCTCAATATATCGGTTAAATTGCCGAATTAGTTGGAAAACAACTATTGTCACGCTATCATTATTCTCTGTGTTTTTGTCTGCTGCCAAGAGTACTTTTATTCTGAATAGAGTAAAGTACTAATTAATTGTATGTAGAATACTTTCCATGGTTTAAAAAACTCTTCAATCGGTTTATTTTAATTTACGGAATTGAATCTAAAATTTAAAAAAAATTACATTACCAAAAGTGTGATGTTTTACAAATTCATTGTAAAAATTACGGTTCAATATCAGAATATATTTTTCAATAATCCATTGACGACAAAACTTGTTTCTCCGTCAATTTATAATTCATAATTTGTTTCTTTTTGTTTCTGAATACTTTGGAAATAAAATATATTATTTCATTTTATTATCATACATTTTAAAAGTATACATAGTTAAGTTGTATAATATGTACACATTACACATGTAAACAACGAAGAATTGACATAATGGCAAACAATAATAAATTAATGGTTCGTTTGACAAATGTAAATTTGATTTTTAAAACATAAAACACATTAAATTCAGTGTAGGATTTTTCTGTATTTTTTTTTTTAAACATCGATAATAACAGTATTATTTTTAATTTGAACATATTTTGAACATTTTGTTTTAACAAGACAAAAAAAGAAACCTTTGGTTGTGGTCAATTAAAAATATATCTACAAAGTTGTTCGCAAATGCTAAAACAAAAATCAAAAAAAAATTAGAAATTGAATCCAGTAGATGATAAATAATTTAATTTACACATCTATAAGCCTCCTCCACTTCTCTCAACACTTATTTTACTCTTCATTTTACTGTGTGCTTCTTCTTCTAATTCAGCCATTTTGGCGAAACGAGAATGGGATATATGACCAGATTTGATTGCCGACATCATCTAATAATAATAATAATATAAAGTTAGATAAATATTAAATACTTTGACTGTTAATTTGATTTTCACTAACCAAATACAAAAAATATTGTTTAAAAATGTTCACACATTTTGTAATTAAAATTAAATCAACCTTTAATCAGTCGCACAGGGAAAAAATCTCGACGTTTAATCATTTCTAATGTCCCAATACCCTTCTTAATATTATGTACGGCTGTTGTTTGCACGTTTAACTAACTTTATCAGTCAATTAAATCTTGTTTTATTGAGACAGACACGATGAAATAGTCAGGTATTTTTTTCTAATCATGTTCAATATCATATGAATTAATGAAAAAAATACAGAAATGTATGCAATATTCAAAAATAATATAAATAAATGTTGTAAAAAATTTGATCGAAGGTTAAATTAATATGAATAAATGATGTGCAAGTTTAAATATACCTGTAAGTATTCGTCAAGTTCAACTTGGCCATTCATGTTGGTGTCAATTTCTCTGAGAATTTCATGAAGTTCTTCTCCGCTTACATCTTCACCAGCATTCTGTTATAAATAAACACTCTTACAGTAGTTTATCAAAATTAATAAAATTATTTTTAGAATAAATACCTTCATACTCCTACGAATATCATTGATGGAAACATATCCTTTTTTGTCCAGATCGATGATTTGGAATCTGTTAACGTACATTTTGATTTCTTCTTTAGATAAAGTGATTGGGATTTTGTCTCGGGAAGCTCTGTTAACACTCATTCCCATTTCAGTAGCCAAAAAGTTGCTAGCTGATTTCAATTGTTTCTAAATAATGTTAAAATATATATTAAAATGCACATTTAATTATAGCCATTATTATTGCATCAAACCTCTTTTTCTTCAGCACTCCAATTTAATTCTTCTGCCATAATGTTAACAATAGTCGGAAGTGCTTCTTGAGCAGCTTGTACGTTCAAGAATGCCAATCGCAAACGTCTAGCAATCATATCAACTGCAGTGACTGCGTATTCTCTTACTCCATAACGAATCTTTAAAAAAAAGCATTTTTTTTTTAAATACATAGTTTCCATAAAATAACAGTCTTAGATATTTATATTTATTACCTCGGCATCGATGTAGGGGAAATCAGGATGAATTTTATTACCAATAACTGGCCAGCGTTTACCAGTGAGATTGGCTAATTTGGCTACAGCAAACGCTCTGTCACCGTATGATGTGGCCAAATGCTGAGCTACTTCACATTCCAAACCGAAATCTTGTACTAATCGGATGTACATAGTCGGTGTCCATCCATGCGATCCTTCCAACTGGAGGCCGTCTGTTTGGCATTCGGGTTTCGTTGGATTTAATCCCGGGATAGCTGCAAAAACAATCAGATTGAAATTAAACTGCATAATTCCATTGATAAAATATTATAATCGCCAACCTTGAATTGCAGCATCAATAGTTTCCTGAGCCATAGATCTGTATGTAGTCCATTTACCTCCAGCGATTGTCACCAAATTAGACTTGCTCACATGCACGATATGATTACGAGCCAATGATTGAGTGTCACCCTTATTTGGATCCGACACCAAAGGACGGATTCCACCCCAAGCACTGAGTACATCGCCTCGACGTACTAAAAATTACATTTTCAATGAATTATTGTTCTTAATATTTTGCCTAGTGACTCTGTTAGTACCTTCAACATCAGAGTTAAGATAGTTTTTAATTTCATTTAATATGAACTCGATTTCATCTTCCGTTGGTGTTGGGTGGTATGTTACATCACATGGGCTGTCTGTGGTACCAGATAGTGTATGTTTTTGCCATGGCAAAAAGAATATGACACGGCCGTCAGATGTTTCGGGGTCTAAAAGTCCCATTTGTTCAGGGCTGTAAACATAAAGGCAATAAAATACGCGTAAACATACAATTTGTTAGGCTTACTATACGGTATCTATTAAAAAATAACTTTTGTGATAATTAGTAATTACCTATAATAACCAGGTAATACGATATGTACACCTTTACTGGGCGTACAAATTTCCTTAACACTCTTATCGTCCATTTGACGAACAGAATCAGTAAAAGGGCCAGCAGCATTAATAATGCACTTTGCTTTCACGTCCCATTCTTCTCCGGTCAGTTCATCTCGAAGGTGTGCACCACTGATTTTACCATCTGAGTCTTTGTGAATACTAATAGCTTTAACATGGTTTGCAACTGTTGCACCATAACGAGTTGCAGTTAATGCTAGAGCAAGACACATTCTAGCGTCATCTTGTTGGCCTGAAAATAAAAAAAAATCAAATACTTTACTTGAAGCACGAGTATAAAAAAAAAAAAAAAAAACAATTACCATCATGATAAACAATCGCTCCGACTAATTTATTTTTCTTAAGCATAGGAAATATTTCCAACGCATCAGTTTTAGACAAATAGTAAGAACTTTTGACAGTTTTTGAACCAGCTACAAGATCATAGGCTTTTATACCGACCCAGTAGTAAGGAACTTTCCACCACCTATATAAACATAAGAAAATAATTAAAACGGGTGGTCAGTTTATTTTATATAAGAACTTACTGATAAACTGGTAACATGATTGGTATGGCATGAGTAAGATGCGGTGCTGTTTTAAGCATAGATGATCGCTCATGCAATGCTTCTTTTACCATTTTATATTGTTCCCAATCCAGATTAAGAATTGCCTTTTGCAAATAACGCACACCTCCATGGATAAGTTTGGTACTACGACTAGATGTACCGGATGCAAAATCATCCAATTCAACAAGTGCAGTTTTCAAACCTAAAAATCATTTCAATTGTAAAAAATAGAGGCAAAAACACAAGTATTTTTTCCCCGTAGAGTTCTTAAAATCAAACCAATAATTAAACTATGGGCGAGACTTTTATAAACTATTATATTTTTACCTCGAGTAACAGAGTCGATAGCACAACCAGCTCCAGTAGCTCCACCGCCAATAATTAAGACATCAAAACTTTCTGTTTTTAATGATTGAATTTGAGTGTTTCTAGGAGGTAATGTACGTTTTCTGCCGGTTTTTTTACCTGCTTCCGCTTGTACAGTTTGTAACTCCTGGAGTAAAGAATTTTTGTTCATTTTACCGAAAACACAACTAAAAACTAATGAAATACATACATTTGGGCTTTCTCCAGTTAGTAGCCAAGTGGTGAAATAAGCTCCAGCACCTACAGATGCACTGCCAACTATTATATTATAAAGCTTTGACGCCATTGTGTCACCTGAAACATAGATACAAAATAAGTTTTTTTCATAGCATTTAGAATAATCCTACACAAAAAGAAAAGAAATAAATTGGTATACTAGTACATAGTTACAATGGAATTAAATACCTATAATATATACATGAATATAAGAAATTTACATTCGCCTGTACAATTTACAAATATTAAATTTCTTTTAAATATAATCTATTTGAAGTTGAACATCAAAATGTCCACATTTAAAGTTGTAATAAGAACAGTAAAAGATCATAAAATATTTCTACTAATAGTTTTGAAAAAATTTAATTAATTAATACTTTGAAATTAATAAAAATAAAACTCAAGTCTTTATATTGAAACAAAATAAATAAAATAAAAATTGTTATTTAAAAATCTAAAGCAGATTTAGTAATTGGAATCGGGCCAAATACTTTTTTAGCAGACCTTTAGATTAACTGCCAAAAGTCAAAACATGTAGTGTATAATACACTACTACGTATAGGTATACCTATAACAAATTTTAAATATAAAACTTCTAACAAAATAAATACACTTTTCAAAAGTCAATGTGACATTGCATGATATTAAATAACTTAATTTTATTCAAAAGATATTTAAATCAAGTATTAGGTATATCAATTATAATGTATGCCTAGTTAAAACTGTATAAAATAAACTGCTGTTAATTTCTATTTATTAAACAAGTTAGGTTAATGGGAAATAATTAACTATTTAATTCAGAAAATAAGTTATTCCCACATTTTTATTTGATAACTGATCAATTATTAATTTTATTACTTTGTTTGTATTTCAGATATCATTATATTTATCATACCTTTATTATATGAATAACTAACATTTGAAATTATTTTGAGATATTTTATGAGCGATTTATACTTTCTGAAGGTTTTTTTAGTGAATTGATTACTTTAATATGTTTAATGGCTGTTTACTATACTAATGTATAATATTGCAATAATAAGGCTACAAAACCATCTTGATATTTGTTATCAATAAAACATTTTATTAGATAAATTAAATAATTACAAATGATAATTATATAATCAAATGCATAAAATAATAAAAATTTAGAAACATTAATAATTATCTACCTATTTACCTAATGGTACAGCATGACATTTACCAATAATGGAATTAATTTCATATTTTTTTTAAAGAATTACATAATTAGTCGGTAATTATATTAATTGGCTTTAAGTGGCATCATATATCATAGTAATTGAGTTTTTTTTCATACTACTGTCAACAGAAGAATAAATTAGTATAGATTTGATAATATGAACCTACTAATTACACATAATATACCTAAATTAATTCAAAAATATGTAATAGATATAATAATTTCATATCTAAAATAAAATCCATTTATTTATTTTCTATAAACACTATGGTTTTATGAGATATTAAATTAATAACATTGTATAGGTAGCAAAATGTAATTTACATAATTATTAGTACTTTCGTGGGTTTCTGAAGTATACGAGCTAACGAATAACTCGAACGTGATAAATATTTAAAATTCAATATTCTCATGAAATGTAATAATATGTAGAGTCATTATTTCTAGAAGGTATTTATTTTTTTTTATCGATATATATATTTCATCACTAAATAAAACTGATTAAATACATACCTACTAAATTAGGAATCTACAGTCTGTAATAATTGATATTTTTCTAATCGGTCGATATTATTTTGTTCAGTAGACAAACTTATTTTGAATATTTTGATATTTCAGTATTACCTATAGGAAGGTATGCGCTAATGAAATTACAACTAGAAATCTATATTAGTCATTACTGTTGGCAAATATTTCAATAACTAGAGAGCCGTCGCTAAATCCATATGCGATAATATAATGGTAGAAACTAGGTGGGAAACAAAGTCGAGAATGGGTAGGCAGCGGGTAATGGAAATTGTTCGGTCGATTCGTCGTCTGCTCATTAACCGAAATGAATATGCAGCAACAGCGCGAGGTTTTACGTATTGTATAGGCCGCCGAACGCGTCAGCGAGACGAAAAATTATAAATTCTCTCTAAACAGAAAGCGGGAAAAAAAAAAAAAAAAATGAAAAAACATGTTAATTTCGTGACTCGGGAGCATAACGCGTGAAAATGTGTATTCAAATGAGTTAACGAGACATGGGCTAATTGCATGGGATTACACGCGCGTAAACGGTCGTCCTAACAAGGTACGGCGGCGCCGAGAGTCGCAACAATCGATCGGATAGCCCGACGGACGCGTACGAAAAATATCGCGACACACACCGGAGAAAAAATATAAAAATACAAAATTTAAACGTACCGGAACAATGAGTTTCACGTTTCGCAGAGGACGATATTGATATTATTATTATATGATTATCACGACGGGGCGACGGGCGCGCGGGGTAGAGGGGACGAGAAAATAATTATTATACGAGTCTAACGCCGAGTGAATCCGTCGTCGGTTCAGATTCGTTATCATCGGCGTTATCAAAGTCGCGTGTACCGCCGCGGCGGCGGTGTCGTCTGACACGGAGTCGTACCAGCCGCGACGGCGAGCGGTTTCGCGCGTTTACGTTGTGTTGCGCAAGCGGTGGAATCCGCCGGCGACGACGACGACGAGGTGGGCCACCCACAACACGTTTTCGACGAGTGTGTCGAACAGCGCCGGCGTTATCATCGTCAAGCCGCCCAGTCCGCCCGCGCGATAGAGGAGAGATAACCGCGGCTATCGATTCGAGACAGCGGTAGGTCGGGTCGCGTCCCAGGCGACACGGAGGCGAGGAGTCGCGGTAGTGGGTGAGGGGAAGGGCGCGACGTGACCTATATTGTTTTGTGACACGACGCGCGCGCGCGCGCGAAAAGGGAACGGCCAAGGGCGAGGGAAAAGTGTTGGAAAAGAATCGCCGAAATCTCGCCGACGACGGGTGGGCAGAGTGAGCGGTTTTATAATAAATAGCTCGCGGCCCGGAATGTAAGAGGAAAAAACGAATAAATCGATACGATTCGGAAAGAAAACCCTTTCCGACGACGTTTTTTAATAAATAAAATAAAACGAAAAATATCATTTGCGCCGCGGCGAAACGTAACGGAATCGATAATCGTCCAAAGGCCGTCTCCCCGGTGGTACGAGACGTTCATAATATTATTATAATATTATCGTCGTGAAATATTACGATACGCGAAACGGTATCGTGCCGACGACGACGACCACTGCGGCCGTTAGCTAATCGATAAATCCGCGATCGTTGTTAATAAAAATACGTATTATTATAAAATATTGTGTTATAATATTATTATTGTCGCTAATGATCGGGAGGCGCGCGGCGGTACTCACCCTTCCGTGTCCGGTGCCGTTGACGAAGTGACAGTGGCTCGCGCGGCTCGTCGGCGCGGCCGAGTTACAAAAATAAACACACGCACCGCGTCCGCGCAACAGCGATCCCGTCTCGTCGGCGGCCGCAGAAGACTGAGAGTCCCAACCAAAGACGCCGAATTCGACGGATTGCGTTTTTTTAACTATTATTATTCGATAAATTTTCCCCCTATCCACGTCCGGCGGTTGTTTCGACGACGACGATTGCGATTAGCGGTGACGCGGTTTTGGCATGACATTGAGCAGCACCCCGCGCGCGCGCGCCACACGAATTACGCGAAATGCGTATTATCAAACGACCGGCGGCGGCGGACGGGTTGCGCTCGCCTACGACGGAGCAGCCGTGTCGAACGCGCGAGCGCGCGCGCAATACCTGGCCGGCGCGCCGGTCGTATTATTAATTTTGTCGTGTATTTTTTTTTTTTTTTTTTTGCACGCTCCACACCAGAACGTCGCGTCGACGTTTGATAAAAATTACTGCTCGTCGAAAATCGCGCGCCGATAATATTACGATCGAGTACTACGCTTTACTATAATATATTATCCACTCGTCGAGATTGCGTAATTAGTAAAACCTGCCTACTCGGCCGCGGCGGCATGTCGTATATTATACGGCGCGCGCGGTATTTCTGGTTTTTATTTTTATTTTTTTTTTCCTCTCGATCGCGTTTAGAAAAATATTACGACGCCGCCCGTCGGTATATTTTTATATATTATGATTTTATTTTCGTACGGCGCGGCGGCGGGGAGAGAGCGCGTTAATTATTATTCGTTTATATTAGACGACGCGCGCGAGGCACGGTGTATATAATGACATCTACTACTGCGGTCTGATAGAAATCCAATGCTCGCGTTTTTTTTTTTCCCCGATACGTTATAATGCGCGCGCGCGCACATAGTTCCACACAGGTATATAATATTTACACGTATTTAGAACGTGTGTGTTATAATATACGTCACAATAACGTGCGTTTATATACCGAGTGTGTGTGGTTTTTAACGAAGCGCTGCTGCTATATTATATTTCACACATGCGCGCGTCATGTGTGCGCGGTGTGTTCGCGAGTGGGAAAGGATAATGGCTAGTAACAAAAAAAAAAAAAAAGTAAAAAATACTTTGCCATTCGGCCGTGGCCTTGAGCCTATTGTCAGATCTCGCTACGTTGCCGCCGCCACCGTCCTTACTCGTAATTATTCGTCTAATCTCTGTATCACATACACGCGCGCGCACGGACTTAACACGTGCACTTCACGTGACCACAGACGATACTTTTGTAAACTTATATAATATGTGTGTGTGTGTGTGTGTGTGTGTTATTGGCCATTTATATTCCCATCGTTTTCTGTGACTAAAAAAAAATATCAATCACGTTTAGTAAGGTGTTTAGACCGTTTCACTTTCAAATCGCTCAGAAAAAACAATTGAAAACAATATTATAATGCAATTGGGTACCGTGATTCAAATACCTAATGTTTTCGAGCCACTTTTACCCGTTGATATTCATAGTTAAAGTTAGATTTTCCTAATTCAGGAACATTGTATTGTAGTTTTAAAAGTTTTCTATCTCTCATAAATTTGCATTTTTTTTTTCTAGTAAGAGTTATTTTTATTTAATAGTATAAAATCTATAAACACTTGTAATTCCAAAAATTGTTTAACATTTATTCAATGAAAAAATTACACCCATTATTTGATCTTATTTCTCATTAAATGATGTGAATCATAGTATGACTGTAAAAGTTATTACTGTTGGGTAGCTGTACAACATTTTCTAAAAAGTAATTGAAAAAGTATTCAGAAAATTCGAGAAACATATTATTGTCATGGCACATTTCAATAATATTAAAATAATTGTTTAAAATATAAGAAATATTTTCAAACGCTTCGAAACAAGTTGACTTTCATTTTTATTTATCTAGGTATTTTACAATAAGTGCCATTATTTTTAATTTACCTCTAAACTTTGATAGGTTATGACAAGGTTATACGACATTTTAATCTATTTTTATTATAATCCAAGTTCCCTTCTTAAGAAAACATTCAATTGTATTCCACAAACAAATTCTGATTGTTAAAAAGTTATAAAACTCAAAGAGAAGCAAATATAATTTTATATTTGCTTTTAAATTATCTATTTGACTATTTATGGTTATTACTATCGCAAAAGTATGATTCATAAAATAATAAAAATATGCTCAGATAAAAATTGACAGAGCTCTATAATCCTCGGGTACGAATTCATTTTTTTTTTTTTTTTTGCCGTCATTTGTTTTCTATAGAAATATTCGTGAATATTTCATACCTTCTAATATTATTGATAATATTATAATATTATTATTACTTTATATACACATACACATTTGGAATACGATCGTTGTTAATAATATCAATATGTTAATATAATATCAACTATTTTATAGCATAATAGATTAGTGTTGGATATTTCTGGAGAAATAATTCTATTTGTTATAAATTGTATTAAAAAAAAAGTTATTATCATATGATAATTTAGTTATTAACTGAAATATATAATTATGTTACATAATTAAAAACCTAAATATTGAAACTTAAATAGTATGAAATAATTTAATATAAGTAGGTACGATTTAGGTATCTAAGTGGATACGTGTTACGTTACCTAAAATAATGAAGCACATACATATGAGTCTTGAAGGCTCTCAGTATTGTGTCCACATCTATGTATGCGAATTTTCGTATCTCGAGAGTTCCATTTGAAACAATAGACGCTTTAACAAATATACGTGTTATGGCCAAGTACGTAAAAAGTTTAGTTTTAAAAATAACTATAAAAATAATTGTCTGCAACGCTTACTCTTATAATAATAAGTACCTACTTACGAAACCATACTTTGATCGTGTAGTCGCATATTCTGTTTTTTAATGCACTTAATATTATACATTTGAAAAGTGAGTTCAACCACATACATACATAGTAATATATAATAATATGTATACAATGTATGTCTTTACACTTCAAAGACTGTAATATAATGAGTTGAGTGGTTCTATAAATTAAAAATGAACTAAAATTAATGGCACGCACTTTGATTTGCAGCAACATATATCTAGTATTAGCGCAAAACTGCAAAAACCCTTTTTATTCACTATCACGGTACGAATTCGTTATAATTTGTATTCACGATTTTGTTTAAAAGAAATAAATAAATTCTAATAAAAATTAATCAAACATTCAGTATTAAATAATAATTGTATTAAAAATACTTTATAGGACTGAGAAATTAGCAAGGAGTTATCTACTCGAATATTTGATAGGAACTCCATAATAATTATTATTAAATATAGTTACGGGCCACAGGTAGTTTGGTTTATGTTGGTGCAATGGTGCCAGTGTGCCGTGTAACTTTGGCAGAGGTAATTTATGCAGTCAACAAGTATTGTGATAGAAAATCCGCTTTACCAACAATACACAAAAGAAAGTCGACGTTGGAATTAAAGGGACTCGGGGTAGACCGACTGTAGGCAACGGGCCAGTCTGTGTTTTTTTTTATCTTTAGGCCACCATGTATACATACATACCGGGTCATCTATAATCTATTATGCAGCGCCAAAAACATTATTGTTTTTAAAAGAAATTCTGACCTCATAATAATAAGACAGCAGTACAAAATCAATTCAATACACCTGCTTGAATTGAATGTGCGCCCTGAAAAATGAAAAAGTTTCAAATAAAATATTATTTAAGTTTAAATTAAAAATGAAATGCCCACACAAAGCTAATTAAATAGAAACGAACTCGATTTAACAAATCTATTAGAAGAAAAAAACGCATTCGTATAAAAAAAAATTGAGCATTTCATTTAATAGGTACATATTAAATGCAATTAGTAAAATTAACTGTATTTTTTTTTTAAACACATTAATTTTTTGCTTTTGATTAATTTTGTTTTGTAAAATACTTGAAATATTATAATAATAATATCGACCGAGTGTAGCCAGAGAAATGAGAGAACTGTCTAACATCCCAATTTATAAATTTCAATGATGTGAAATTAAATAATTAATCGTACAATTTATTCAAAAGCGATGACAGATATGAAAAATAAATATTTCTTTGTATTATGTAATTATTGTTGTTTAATCAAACGATAATTGTATTTTTAATAAGTTTCATCATGAGTTGTGTATTTGCATTTATACACAGCTAACACTCAGTCTCGGCACCCATCTAACGAGTTGCAGCTTTTTTTGGGTTTATTATAAAATAAATATAATTATTATTATGGCTATGCGTTTCAATACATAATATTATGTTGATGTATATCACAGTGTAATGCTCATAGAGTCATGCTTCACCGCCGCCTTAAAATTTTATTCTGAATTCAAAGATAATTTCACACTAAAAGAATTTGAAAATCCTTATTTTCAATGAAGCATTACATTAATATAATTGTTTATTTAATGACCATGACTTTACAAAAGTGTTTTCATAATTATTACCCAACAACATAGTTTTTTAACCGATAAAAGCGTACAACAACCGATTACTTTTCAGAACAAGATTAGATGTATTATTATATTATGCAAATAAACAAATAAATGTAAATCGGTACCTATTTAAATATGATGCATATAATACTACTATTATAGGTGTTTACTATTTTATATCATTTTCTGCTCGCATATTTTACTTTTGCCCTTTGACATTGTTAGAGAAAATGATATTAAATTTAAAATAACAATATTGTTATATTTCACAATACTATTATAAATTGTATTATACGAGCAATAAATAAAAAAGTATTACGATTACCAAAATAAAATACAATTAGGTAGGTACCCATATGAATATTTTCACGGACATTTACGATTTGATAAATGCGTATTAGAAACACTTAATATTGTAGATAAACTGTAAACTCTGTATAGTATAGACATTTACTCGACCATACGATAAAATAAACTGTTGGCCATTGGTTTCGAATTTAAGAGTAAAATAACAATCGACAGTATAATGACATTGGGCACGTGTCGAGTTAAACGACGTGTATTAATTGATACAAATCAAAAGTAATTTTAAAATACCGGTATTTTTCACGTGTCAAACTGCCAGTATAAGTGAGAAATTAAAGATATTGTATTATTTATTACTCATTAGATATCGTATTATTTATTCAATTCAAAACTGGTAAACGTCGGGCAATAGTATTTCAGATTATTAGTTATTAAATCGGTATATAAATAACAACTTCTAATATCCAAGTACGACAATTACGTTAATACGTTTTAATAAGGAGCAATCGAGTTTTTGTTGTGCAAATTCTAATCGGAGGCGCAAGGACGTTCTTAAACGCATTATGTAAACATTCCTAACATGAAAGCCCACTAACTGTTTCATTAAATTCTTTATCCGAATGGCTTCGCGAATCTAGTTCGAGTATTTTCCGCGAATCGTGACACATTATATTATACGTATCACAGGTGCAGATATTCAAACAATGTAGGCAACTTGATAGATATTAAAAATAAAGACTACGGCGGAGTTACACGTTGCCGTCGATTTTGAAAAATATTAAATTATAAATTATATTTCAAAATCTATAGTGATAGAGAAACTTGATCGAAGCAGAGTAGGTACGACGTCCTACTTACGTCCTACATCGTAGTACTGAAGTAGTACTCGGCATGGGCACGGTCTTAATATGCGATTAATTAAAACGTATTTGAATTCGTTAGTAAACCACGGGATACATTACGAGTCATTACGAGTATTATAAACGGAAAAAAAAAAATTATCTAATACAGATTACCCTTTTAATTGTCGAAGATCAGACGGTATGAGATAAATCAACAATCTAATCATCAATCGACAGCCGTGGCGGCGGTGGTGCGTGACATTTACGAGGAGGCACGACAGCCGGTTGCCACTTGCACAATGTTTGCGGTGCGCAATGAGACAAAACGGACGAGCGTGTCAACACTAAAACGCAGTGCCAAAGTCCTGGTAAAACGAACACATTTTATTCCGCGTCGTCGTCGGCTCGAAACACACACACACACACAATGAGTACATTTCATAAATTAGGTACGTACCTATACGATTCGTAAATCAATTTTCAACTATTATCGTTCGAGTGTTGTCGAGTAAACTGAAAAAATTTAACAATAATAATAACGATAATAAATCGTACAGGTCCTCTAAAGGTGCGTCCACACCTGACAAACATTTGAAAAACGTTCGTCGAACGTTTGTCTGATGTAGACGTGTTTCCAAACGAAAATGTTCGCTCACTGAGCGAATAATACGTTTCGATATGAGACAGACTATACAATATACTATTTTTTGTCACGACTGTCGGCGAACAACTGAATTACGAACAAACGTTTGTTGTCATTAATAAAATGGCATAACCGCTATAGCAGTCATGTTCGTTGTGGGTCTATCGTATTGAGACAGATGTAATGTCCATTTACGACTTTACAATTTTCTCTCCTTTCATTGTTTTTATTACTTTATATTAAAAATAAAAGCTCCGACTTATTTTTTATTCGAAGCAATAGTTAATGAGATATAAAAGCGACAATGAAATTACAGCAAGATGCATGACTGCTATGGCAGTTATGTACGTCAATGTGTTAACTTATGCGCGCGTCTCGTAATGAAAACGAAATAATATTTATAAAATTATTATATCGTATTCGAACGCGCCGTGTACGCCAGGCAACCAAAATTACAGAAACCGTCCGTCGTCGGTGCCGTGTTATCAGCTAGGTCAGAATCACACGGTCGACCGCAAATATTATACTCGTGGGTCCGGACTCTCGTAATATAAATAATAATAATAATAGTTTAGAACGATTTCTCCGTCGTTCCAATACAATATTTCTGTCGTGTGTGTGTTATCATTCGTCCGCGATGTTATCACAATAATATTATTACTGTGAATTCAGAGAAATCAAACGAAACGTAATAATATTATTATTGCCCGAAGTCATATATTGTAATATTATTATATTATCTTTCTCGAAGTAATTAAAAAATATTTCAGTATTGATAATTAGGAAATATTCATAATATCACGTTTCATACTTTAATCATGTATTTAATGCAGTAAAGTAGTAATGTTGTGTGTGCATTCATTCGACCAGTGATGGACCATTTTTTTTTTTTTTTTATTGTATTTAAATCACGATAACCGATAATAACGTTTGTTTTTATTTATTTTTTCATTCATACCTTTATTAGCTACTCAATCTGGTCGGTCAATGTTAGCCGCAACGCGTCTGCACGGATGGTTGTCTGTGTCCGAAACATTGAGTGTTCACAATCGTCATTGCAGTCGTCCATCTCTGTCGATCGTCTGCGGTAGACACTACAGCAGCAGTGGTTCGAAAAAACGTGTCCTCCCAAAAATGTCGTTGCCCGAAATACCCAACGTGAGCAGCGTTTCGTCCAGAGTGATTCGTGTCCTTGGATGCAATCCTGGATTTATGACACTGCAGGGTACAAATACATATGTGGTCGGAACTGGCCAAAGGTGTGTCTCTAACGTCAATAGAACGCTTTCAAATGAAAACGACTAAAACAACTATTTTTAGTAACTCAAGTTAATATAAAATACAATTATGTTACAGGCGTATATTAATTGATGCAGGAGAACCAAATTTTCCAGAATACATAAGAAATCTTCAAGAAACCATGATAAAACATAATTTTCAACTCGATCATATTATAATAACTCACTACCATAGAGATCATATTGGAGGAGTAGATAATGTACTGGATATGATTACTAATAAAAATGGTAACGTTTACATGTATCACATTTTACTATAAATATTAAATAATATTCAATATGTAATTTTGACTTCTTTTAAGCTACATTTAAATTCATTTATTTAAGGTATCAAAGATTTTTTTATATATTTTCTTCTAAGACATCAGTGGTTAGGTTAATTAAAGTTATTATAGTATACATTTTATTTACCTAACAGTTTTGTAATGCTGCAAATATTTAAAAAAAAGTTTTTTGTTCCTACAATTTTAACATTTTTTACAAAATTAAAATACGAAAAGTATAGGAATATTTTTTTGTTTATGCGTGTTTTAGTTTATATATATAAAAAATTGAATAGTTCAATTTCAGTACGTATTACATATTTTGTAATATAAAAAATAAAAGCTGTTTTAATATTTATTTTTGTTTCAGAATGTAAAGTTTGGAAGTTTCATTCTTCAAAAACTAAACCACGAAAGTATAATTTTCCATTAAATTTTCTGGAAAATGAACAAAAATTTCATATTGAAGGCGCCACATTAAAGTAATTATCAATTATAATATAATGCAATATATTATTTTGATTGTTGTCATTTTTAGATAATTTGTTTGAATTTAATTTGTATTTGAAGTGCATAAATTAATTAAATTTTTTCAGAATTTATCATACGCCTGGACATACAGCCGACCATGCAATTATTAATTTGGAAGAAGATAATTCATTATTTTCTGCAGATTGTGTACTCGGAGAAGGAACAACCGTATTTGAAAATTTAAAAGAATATTTAAACTCATTACAATTGATATTAGACTTAAAGCCAGCTTTGATATTACCTGGCCATGGATCTGTTGTAAAAGTAATAAATTCTTTATTTATTTAAATTTTTTCTATCAAAGAAACTCATTGTTTTGGACTTTTTCAATACATTTTAAAATCATTATTTCCTTATATTTTATTATCTAGAATCAATATTTCTGATACAGTTATTGTATCCTATTTTTTTACTCCATTAATTGTTTGTTAAAATTGAGTTTTGAGTTATTTACAATTAATTAAACATGATTCGAGGAATTTTTTTATTTTCTATATCATTTAGACTCTCAGTATTTAAATAATTCAGTGTTTGTATTTTATATTGATTAGTTCTATATTTTTATATTTATTTAAAAAAAACTTGGTTTTTTAGAAAAACAGAACTTTTTAATAGTAATTTTTGTTTAACTAGGACACATATCTTAGTAGGTAGCAAATATTTCCAAACATTTATATTATTATTTAAAAATTATACTCGGGTATTATTATTTATGGAAATAAAACTAATGGGTTATTTCATGTATATTATATAAACAATCTTGCATTATATTAGCATGTTTTTAATTAGATAAATGTTAATGTAAAATGCATTATAATAAAAATAAAAGTAGTAAAAAGTGTATACTTTTTCAGGACCCAATTACTCGAGTAAATAATTATATTAAACATAGATTGGAAAGAGAACTTGAAATATATAATTTGATTAATACAAGTCAAGATGGATCAATGTCAGAAGAAGATATTGTAAATGTGATGTATAAGGTACTATTTATGTTTCATAAATGTAGTTATTTAGTTTTAAAATTAGTGTTATTACAAAAATCGCGATTTTTTTTGTGAGGTAGAAAAAATATGATTTAGCTACCTCTTGAAAAAATGTAGGGTAGCGGTCACTACCCCTGGCGCATATGATTTAATAGGGACTATCGTTTATGTTAAATTTCAAGCGTGTTCTATTAGTGCACATTGAAGGAAAAAAGTTAAGGGTGGCTCATTAAAGTTTGATCAGAAGTCAGGAGACTGGTGTCCCCATGCGTTCCCCTCCACTTAAACCACTGCTCCTACTAAACCGATGGTATGTTTAATACAATTTTTTTTTTCACAGTTTCCTTCTAACGATTATAAGGAGGCTGCAACATATGTCATACAGCGTCATCTTCTGAAATTAGTGGAAGATGACAAAATAGTTCAAAACAATGATAAATGGGAAATTAAAAAAAAAACAAATCTATGACATAAATGTTAATGTTTTGTGTTAAAATTCAATCCTAAATTATCATTGTTGATTAAATTTGTTCTTTAATTTTTAAGATTTATGTCGATTGTATTGGTTAATAATTGTTATTTGGAATGGTGGTTTTATAATAAAATCTATTATAATTATATATGTATTTTTTTAAAAGAGTTTTGATAAATTTTAAGAAGAATTACAAGATTGCTTTGTAACACCTTTAAAGCATCAGAAGAAAATATGAAAACTGTATACCTAACTACTTGATTTTATAAATTTATTCGGTTCTCTATCAATGGCTTTATAATATAATTATTTTTTGAACAATCGCTACTCAATAAATAATGTTTATATGACTATTATAACTTGTATTAGTGATATTGTATGACCTTTTAGTAGTTAAGTATGTCAATTAAATGTCCATATACCAATTTTATCCACAATGATATTATACTAGCTTACTTTAATCGTATTGGATATTTATTTAAAGATTGGTATAGTTAATAAAGATAACCGTTTTTAATGGTATTAAAACCCGGCATGTTGTTGAGTATGTCTTTTTATTTAGCTCACCCTAACCATTTGGAAAATGTCAGTAAATTTAGCCGTTAAACTACTACGAGTACTATATAGTGTTGGTGTTCAAAGTTAAATTATAAAAAGAAAATTATCGAGTTGTTACACAGTGTACTTACTGGCAAGACATTGATGGGTAAAATGAAATCGATTCGCACGATAAACTATGATTTTCTTTGTTCGATCTTTATCGTTTCAGTTTTGTTAGTTATCACAGTCTGAACATTTTTGTTAAATTCACTAGTCGTAGAATGCACGCTTTGTATGTTTCGCTCAACTGATTGATTTCGTTTTCTTTAAAAACGTTAAACACTTGTATTAAATAGTCATTATGAATTGTCTAATTGTGATGAACACCACAGTTGTATCATTAGAATAATAGTATTCTTCCCAAGTCCCGCGATAGAGACGAATCGTGTCTCAAAACACATAAAATTATTCTTATTTCGTCGTTTTGTTGTGCTGATATTTCAGAACTATTCCGTCTTGGCTCTGTTCCAATCACTCGGCAACAGACGTTATTCGAATCGACAGTAATTTTATCTTTCAGCTCCATTACTTCGACGAATATGTTTATTGAAACATAATAAGACAGTTTACTAAAAAATTACACTTAAAAACCGACACTAATTGTTGTATACAATTGAAAAAAAACAATTATAATTTAAAAATTCTTTTTTGTCATGATAACTATAATATTATGTATTTATAATAATCGTATTGATACGCTGTTAAATTAAATAATTATTTCGATCGTTTATCACTTTCATGTTACGAAATGAAAAAATATGTAAACAATAAACATCATTATAGAGACGAAAATCACATAATAATTAATTGTAAATTTAAATTTAAAAGTGGTATTTTATTTGTTCACGTTTTATGATTGCAATTTCATAGACTTCGGTGTATCGGGTTAAATTAAAACCCTTGAACGCAAGACTTTTTTTAAATTAAAAGAAAAAAAGTTTTTAAACTAATTTTGAGGCGTAGAACCTAAAAAAAAGTAATAAACAATATTTATATAAATCAATTTAAAATCTATGGTAAAAACGATTGATTAGTTTGTTTATAATCTCATAGATAGCTCCACATATTCCATATCGATAAATATAATAGTATAATATCAAAAGTAAAAAAAGTAATAAACAATTTTATTATAAGCAATTTAAAATCTATGGTAAAAACGATTGATTAGTTTGTTTATAACCTCATAGATAGCACCACATATTCCATATCGATAAATATAATAGTTTAATATCATTTTTATAAAACGTGTTGCAAACATGCAACAATATGCGTTTCTATATTGATGAATTTAGAATTCATAACCTTTGACAATCGATGCAAGTATTAAAAACTATACGATTTGTTTGTGCACGATAAATTTCAAATATTTCAAAATTCTTTATTGAAACCTTCGATTGTAAATATTAAATAATAATAGGTAATATCATTGATTATAAATATTGATTGATTTTTTTTATATAATAGTATTTATAATCAATGGTAATATTAACCATATTGACATGCTGACAGTGTTTATCGAGGTAGTTAAATTAGTAACATTAGATAAGTTTAATATTCCTCACAATTTGTAGACTAGATTACTCTTGTAGTTTATAACCTAGCACTTTTAGTCACAATAAAATCAATTTGCATGCACCTTTAATATTATCCTAAGTAAACGTGAAAAATGTCTCTGATACGTTATCCTCATTTAGGTATTTTCAAGTAGAAAAAATGATATAAAAACGTATTCGTATTAAATTTAATACGTATAAATGTATAATATAATAATATGTACGTGTATTGTATTAAAAACGTTTCTACATACATTTACCCAATCCTAGTAATAATTTATGTCAATTTTAACGTGTTCTTTTGAATAATTGTCTGCTATTTAGCCGGTAAATACGAAATATTGTTTCTAATATTATGTAAGCAAACATTAGGTACTACAAGAATAGTATTTTTATAACACAACGTTATAGAGAGCGTGTAATATTTTATTTTGAACTAGTACACGATATCTTAGGTTTCGGCGTCACCGATTTCTTTTCACAATTACTATTATCTCATAGTGTTTGAGGGTTTTTGAGTATGTTTCAATCACGGTTGCAGAACTACAACAGTGATTTCAATTTATTATAATATTTATATATAAATAAATAATTATTTTTCATGTACGGCGACAATTTCGTATTTGTTTTCAATAGATAGACGGATACCTAGAATAGGCACCCACTACGTTTTAAGTACCTACCTATTATGATATTACCTTGTGTGTAGATTTAGTTTAAAACAAATTATAATTATTTACGAGACCGTTTTCTTATCTGAACAACTTTCTTCGGTCGTAAGTGTTTTGATTTATATTGCTTAACAAGTGTGTACAGCAATAATATAGGTTTGTGTACGCATCGGTTAAAATATTAAAAAAGATTTAGCGGCTGGGTCAGTCGAAATTTTCCAAAATTTTATTTTTCTATTTCATTTTATGTCAGGAAAGTATTGACTAGAGTTATCAACACAAACAACAATACTTTATAATATATTATTATAATCGTTATGATAACGATTTAAAATATTACAACATTTTAAAAAACACTCGCGACTTTGACGATCAATAATAATATAAATGTAAACGTAATTACATGTACGTACATTGAGCGAGTTTAATAAACAGTAATCGATATTAGTAACATTTCGCCCAGATAGGCAGCATAACCTAATCAAATAACGAGTTTGGGGAACGTCGAAATCGATTATTTGAACTAAAATTTAAAACAATTTCTGCTTTTCATACACAGTAGAACCCCTCTCGGCTGGTCCATCACTCCGGTCGATCCGATTGTATAGTATTATCCATAATAATATGTATTTAGTATATTGCTTCGAAAATACATTTGGATTTTCCATCTCATAGTAGATATATTGTGTATATTATGTGCTCTATGTTTATAGGTATTTACAATATTACTTGCCAGTTTATCATTTCCCTTATCGCTTGTCTGCTTGTTAGCGTTCAGTCGTTTGGTTTCTGTATTGTACTGTACTTTTTCTGTGTTTTTTGTACTGGACTGTGCAGTTTTACGACGACGGTGTCCTCTTGTGTTCGTTACAGTATTTGTTTTACATTGTGTGTGTGTTTCTTTCAACATGTCAAGTGTGTGTTGTAAACACGTTACTCTTTCGTTAAATCAAAAATTAGCAGTGCTACAAAGAC
Source organism: Drepanosiphum platanoidis (assembly GCA_948098885.1). Classification (NCBI taxonomy): domain Eukaryota; kingdom Metazoa; phylum Arthropoda; class Insecta; order Hemiptera; family Aphididae; genus Drepanosiphum; species Drepanosiphum platanoidis. The sequence goes on from OX402533.1 coordinate 2,298,130, forward strand.
TGGGGCAAAAGGAAACCACTTTGAAAAATTGCCAAGGAACTCTATGTAGGCGTTACGACGACAGTAAAATTGTAGAAAAGAAATCGGAAAGACACCGAACCACAATATTTGCCAAACAAAAATCTATAAAATTGACTTTTTTTCTAAGTTTTCACTACATTATATAAGGTTACATTCGATTTTTTTACTCTAAATGTATGTACATGCATTAAATCGTAAAGTTTTTATATTTTACATACTGTAAATCTGAATATTTCTGTATTTTCTGATAATCCGACCTTTTCTGCGTTCCGACCATAAGGCTCAGTCCTAAAGGCGGTGGATTCCAAGTTGTTTCTACTGTAACATGTAATTATCTTTTATTTTCTATTCATTTAGTTTATATTAGTAAATATGTTTACGTTAAACAAGTGTAATAAGTTGATTAGTATAAATAATTATTACTTTTACTATTTATTTTTATACGATTTTATAATATATCGAGTGGAGAATTGTGATAAGTTTAGTGGGCACTCCTGTTCAGTGAAATCAAAAACTATAGCTAGACAAACATTATTATTTATTACTCTTTAAGTAGATAGAATAGTAAGTAGGTAGTCAACCTACCTATCTACTTCATTTTTTTTTTTTTCACAAAGATTTTTCAGATAATTTATATTAATACTTTATACAATAAAATCAATATTATATAGAGTAATTGTATTTATTTACCAAATAATATATTGTTTATGATGAATAATAATATCTACACTATACTTAAACATGTAAGTACTATACATACATCAATACATTTTCATCAGCCTTGGGTAAGTTACTTTACATGAAGTGTCTAATTTGAGTTTCTAGTTCAAAAATAATAATGTTAATTGAACTACATTTTCATTACACACACTCAAAAGTAATACATTAAGTTAAATCAATCGATAAAAAGAAATGCGTTATAAATAAGTTACTATAATGATTGGTACATAAAAAAATAAACGTTATAACCGCAATCATAAAATTTGAAATAATATTGAATTAATAGCGACTGAGGTATTTTTTTATTACATTAGTTAATAATGTGTTAAAACTAATGTTGATGTATAATTTTTTTGCGGTTATAAGGTACTTTATAAACAAAAAAAAAACACATAGTTTATATAATTAATATTCATAATTTATATGAAAGTTATATGAAAAGTTATATGAAACTTTTTTTATTAATATTTATTTTATATAGCAAAGCGTTTTTAAAGTTTTAATCGCTTAAACTCCCCGTAATAAAACTACATAGTATTACATGCATCATTTAAAAAGTAGCGTTAGATTTTTATTTTAGAAGAAAAAATATCTCACATTTTTAATTCTCACTAAATGTGGTATTACTAGAAAAAAAAAAATAAAAAAATAAAAATATATATCCTATTCTGTTGTGTGTAACATGATTATTTTGCATTTGCATTATTTTCATTACAAGTGATAATAAAATGAATTTTCAGTTTTCTGTGATATTCAAGCAGAGATGTATTTTATAAAGTTACCGGATACTTAAAATGTTCATAATATTTGTATAGAAATCAATAAAACTACTAAAAAAGTTATTTAACGTTACTTACGTTACTACCCGGCACTGATTATCATAGGTAAGTATTTATTTACTATGACAGACAAGATTACACTTGTCATATTAAACATGTATACAAGATTCAATCATCGTATAATAAAGTAATATACATATTATATATATTATAAGTACTGTTTCATTTCATTTTTAGTTTTAAATTAGTACCGATATGATTAATAGGGTATACTATTAACGTCCATTATATTTTTGGTATTCGGAGGTTTGTAAATTAATATTTTATTGTTTAAAAATTAATTATATTATACATTGGGCATTAGCCATTGCACATGTTTATAGTACAATTTTTTTTTTTAATTGATTCATATTGTGTTGTGATTTATCTGTAATTTTGTATTTTAATTAATACAGTGTCAGTGGAATATTGAATTTAACATATGCCGGCTAATCAATTTTTTTCAAATTCATATTTTTTATCAACTGTTCATGGAATTAAGTACACTTACTCCGTTTATAGAGGAAAAGAATAACAGGTTCCTATCTAATCTTTATTGTTACTAAATATATTATATAATAGGCACTTTAGGCTCTAAATTAAAGGAAAATAATCTATATTGAATTTGGCCAACACGTTTAACCCAAAGCATAGTAAAGTTATGCAATAGTCAACGAAACTATTTCATCAGTCTAATTCGTAAAAGTTGATTTACCAATTGCGAAAGGAATATGAATAATGATAATATCCACCATTGAATGTTAAAAGTAAATTATAGTTTTTGCTATTTTGTTCGATTAAAATCAGAGCATACAAATCATACAACAAAGGTGTGGTTTTCAAGATGGAAACTTTTTTTTATAATAGGTTATTAATTTGAAAAATCTCGATTCATCTTCACAACTATTTAGTGTAAATAATCAAACCATAATTTGAATTTTGTTAGTTTGAATAAACACATTTAATTCAAATTATTGTAACTAATTTTATCAATTTAGGACTTGGAGGTTATAGGTTATATACGTTCAACATAATTATGAAATATTTGATATTTTCTTTTACGATAAATAAATAATTTATTAAAACACTTATTTACGGAAATATAATATTCATTATTTAACAATAATATTATTAATAACGGAAACATTAAATAAATAATTTCAAAACCATTAATCGCGTTTAAGTGATGGGTTTATATAATACTTTCCATGAATTAGTAATCGTTTTTACTTTTGCAAACAATATTAGAGTATTAAAATATGTACCTAGTAGTAATAATAAATAAAGAGAACCTTATAAAAGTTTTAAAACTTAGTAAATCGATAAAATATTGGTAAAACAATAATTGGCACATCATATATTAGAGCACACAACTACTTAATTACATAGGTAATGCATTGTTTTTTTTTTAGATATTCGGTAAATTCGATAAGACTTGAAACAGTTTGTTGTTTGTTTTATTATTTCTTTGAAATATACACTCGATTATCTATAAGAGCTTATTTACTATAATAATGTCGACTATCGTAAGTACTTCACCTGATATTGGAATAATATAAATAGTTGAAAAAGGACATTAAACTCACTAGTTGCCGTCGTGATTACCACCACGGATAACGTTTGATTTTCTTTTAAAAGATTTTCACTCGACACATCAACAATGACTCGACTTTTAATTTCGTTGTCTGTTATTTTGTTCAGCGTGTGTCTGTCGGAACAAGCATATTTTCTGGAAGAAGATTTCATTGAAAAAATCAATGAACAAGCAACGACTTGGACGGTAATATAACATTTAATGGCCAATACAATAATTGTATGAGTAATATAATATAACGATAATAATGTGTTAAGTTTAATCCATTTTATTTATAGATACCAAAGTAATTTCATGTTATACGATAAAAAATTATACATATAAATATTGATTTTGTTACCTGCATAACTACAACATCGGGGTGGATTAGCAATTTGTTTTTTAAAAAGTCACTCATGAAAATCGTAGAAAAGCCTGAAACACAAAAATAACACAACAGATTTGTTGTACATAATATATTGTATTAGTAGTCATAAATTGGACCTATATATTATTTTTGTGGGCTCATCGAATTGAAAATATTAAATTATAAGTAATTAATTATTTGTATTCTGATCATAATAATGTTATTTCTGTGTGGTAGGTATAATCTGTGAGAAATTAACTTTTGTAGATTCCCCGAGTGTTTCGCGAAGTTTGATTTGTTTATTTACTTCTTTTTTTTTGGTCCAGATTAATTATTTTGTTTATTTGCAAATCTTTCTGTACGCGGTGTCTACCTGGGCGATATATTATTATATTTTAAACCTTATTTTGAGCGTAATATTTTGTCGGGTATCGAGACGTTTTTGAAAGTAAATTAGCACATCAAAATAAGAGTTTAATTTATATCAGCCGAGTGTATTGATTTGTTTTCAAAACTAAAAAATAACACAGAAACGAGTAACGTAAAAATAAAAAAATACACGCATGTATAATATTTAAAATTCTGTCGATTATTAATTGAAAATCTTAATTATTGATTATTTTGAAATAGGCGGGCGCAAACTTCGACCCGAAAACGCCAAAGGAGGACATTTTAAAGCTTTTAGGATCTAAAGGAGTGGAGTATGCCAAGAAAGCAAACATCAATGAGTTCAAAACTCACGACGAAGCTTACAACATGTTGGACAGAATCCCTCCGAAATTCGATGCGAGGAAAAAGTGGAGAAATTGCCGCACAATTGGAACAGTCCGCGACCAGGGACATTGTGGCTCGTGCTGGGTATGTTTTCTGACGGGATCGAGTTGAAACGTACAAAGTTTATTTTACGAATTCGTTTAGGCGTTTGGTACTAGTTCGGCATTTGCCGATCGTTTGTGTATAGCCACGGACGGAGAATTCAATGAACTGTTGTCACCAGAAGAACTAGCGTTTTGTTGCCATCGGTGTGGATTCGGATGTAACGGAGGTTACCCGATTAAAGCTTGGGAATATTTCAGGAAACACGGTTTGGTCACCGGAGGAGATTATCAATCTTACGAGGTAAACGATCAATTCGAAAATAATAATTTCAATGCGATTTGGTATTTGAGAAACGATTTTTTTTTTTTGTTCAAATGTTATAGTATTTTTATTTTTTTTCATCGAACAATGATTATGTGATTTTCCAAGTCTATTGTTGTTTATTTTACCAGTTTAATTGAATAACGATAGATTTTATTTTATTTTTCACGCGAGTTAACAATAATTAATACCCATGAATGGTCAGATATGTTCTGTTTTTTAACCGTTGTAATGTACAATTCGAACTCTGCCTTATAATCGAAATAAATTCTAGTACAATAATTATTATAATTTTATAATGAACATATTGCACTGCGGTTCATCATATTCAAATTTTAATTTATTACAAATCAAGTTTCTATAAATAGTATTTCGAATTCAATTGAGGTTTCATCCTTGAGCGTTTTTTTCATATTATATACTAACCAGATTTCGTGGCACAGACGGCAGCTTTCGCTTTGGTTTCTTATAACAATTATTTATTAATAAATGTGAGTTGTCAGTGTCTAAATTACGGGGACGTCATTTTGTCTCGATCGTTTGATTTCTAATGAAGATATCCAGTTTCCGATACTTTTATCGCAGAGAAAACAATTTGAATTCTTATTCACAACCACGCGAGTAATGTCAATAATTTCACGAATTTTTAGGGATGTGCGCCGTACAGGGTTCCGCCTTGTCCCCGTGACGAATACGGTAACAATACTTGCAAAGGTAAACCGATGGAAAAAAATCACAGATGCATAAGGATGTGTTACGGTAACCAAGAACTCGATTACGACGATGATCACAAATTTAGTAAGGATTTTATTAATATTAATATGTCGTGGAATCTTTGAAATTAAAATTTAAAGGTTCGAAATCGGCGTGCGTAATCGTATTTTTCTTACCTATAGACTAAACGAAGTTAAAATCATATAAAATAACGTTATCGACTTTTTCGTTCGACTTCGATACGGTTTTAGAATAATTTACAAACAATATTAAAATCAATGTAGGTTAAAAGTAGGCGTTTAATGAGATTTCGAGTGTGAGAACTTTTTTGATTATGAGCCCACCACGACGTACGTTCATTTATAAACGGGTTATATTATGTGCATTTAACCGATTCGATTTTAATAATTATAGCTAGAGACGCCTATTATTTGACTTATGGAACTATCCAGAAGGATATCTTGGCTTATGGGCCCATCGAAGCGTCATTTGAAGTCTACGACGACTTTGTCAGTTATAAATCAGGTAACACATAAATCCACGTATGTACAACGCAGTTTTGCGTTTGTAGTTATATTTTATAAACTCAACGAGTGCTCATTAAGAGTATCTAATCTTTTAATGCGAATTCGATTGTTTGTAGGAGTGTACGTGAAATCAGAAAACGCCTCGTACCTGGGAGGTCATGCCGTAAAACTGATTGGATGGGGAGAGGAATTCGGAATCCCATACTGGTTGTTGGTAAACTCGTGGAACGAAGAATGGGGCGACGAGGGACTGTTTAAAATTCGTCGAGGTACCAACGAATGCGAAATCGATAACGCTACAACAGGAGGTGTTCCGGTCGTTTAATAACATTTAAAGAAAATTATGTTGTTTTTTTTTTATGATTTTAAAATTATTGTTTACCGTTTGTTTATTTATATAACTATTTATTAAATTGTATCTGACAATTAAAAAAAAACAAAACAAAACGCATTGGAAAGTATTTTTTTTTTCTTCTATATCACCTAGTTCATCAAACGGCAGTTTTCTTAAAACTTGTTATGACATAATATATTTCCCTTTGTATGTACTTGGAAATCTCCATCGATTGTAAATCCATCGACCTGTGTAATCGACGTCGATTAGAAATGATTTCGTCCTGGATCCAAACCGAAAAACGATCGAAACGACGAACCGGGTTTTTCGATTCGCCCGTACACCCGGATGTTGTCATTGAAATAATGCAGGCGTCGTAGGAGGGTAAGAATACGTTTTTGAAAAATTAGTCATACGTGTGTTTTGAACAAAAACACAGTCGATTGAATATTTATCGTAATTTGAATAGATTAGTGTTGGTAAGCAAACAATTAGTTTACCCTCATATGATGGTATTATAAATAATTTATTTCGAATTTACATCGGTTTCTATTGAAAAAAAACCGTGTTATTCGTAGGTATATATTGTTTATAATGTAACAATATATTAAAGACATATAGGTTATGAATATGATGAACACGGTACCCATATATTTTTTTATTGTCGGTTTACATACACACGTTTTTTGTTGTAATTCCAACAACACTTTGGTACATTTTTATTTTTTCGGAGGCGATATATACTATACATGCAGAGGTGGTGATAGACCGTGGTACAATCGATAGCTCGTTTGAAAATCTATCGCAGTGAAATTGGTCGCGTTAAATTGAAATATACATCGAATGTATAAATAAAATGGTAAGTAACGGTTGATTTGTATTGACGAATTGCTTAAATTTTAAACTTGAAATCGGTGCACTATTGTTTTCAATTATTCTTCTATTCCTATGGATAATAATAATTTGCGTTTCTTCAAAAAAACGAATTGAATAATTTCGTTGAATCGAAATTCGTCGAAACACTCGAATTCGTCAAAGTTTAATTTTTAAATGCTTTTGGTACATTTTTCCGCCGTTACAAACAAATATAAAAGTCGAAACGAACAATGAGAAATTTTGAAAAAACGTTCGGGTCTTAATAGTAATCAAATAAAACAGTAATGTGTTGTACTTACTTTCAATTAAAAAAAATTACTACATTTCAAACGATTTTCGAAAAATATTTTGTCCGCTTGCTATTTCGAAATGGAAACGATATCGACTTACGGGGAAATTCGATTAGATTTTCAAGATTATTTTGTCCTTCTGAAATTTCGCATCTAGATACTAGTTTTTTTTTCATAAAATCACTGTGATCGTTTGATTTCTGAACGTCCTTGCGGCGTTATTACTGTTTGAGTTAAGATGGGAAAAAATATTCCTTTTTCGTCGTGTGTTTTCGCGTGATTTCTCGTCGGTTAAACGGAAATAATCACGAGAGATCGTTGACGCGGACCACGATGTGACGAATCGTAGATATTTTTCACGAATTGCGCGCGAACATGCAGTAGTTCAACAGCGGTCGTTCGAGTGTGCATGTCTCGGATATTTTTAAATTAAACAAATACCGCCGACATTATAACAAACGATTTGTTCGACACGGTGGTAATGCCTATACTTGTAATCGTTTCTGTAGGTACTTGCGTTATCGCCGGATCGATATTACGTAACATCTAAATTCGTGACACCATTACACATGTATCGTTTAGAATAGATAAAACAAACACACACACACACGGCGAGAGACCAGTTTTTTTTTTTTTTGTTTTTTTATTGGCAACATTATTATTCGAAAAATTAAAGTCGAGTAGGTATTGCGAAACGTATATTGTGTGTAGGTGTATATTTTAAGCCCGGACGCGTCGGGCCACTCGTTTTTAATCAATCTCAAAGTAGGTTAGTGGGCACGAACGATACCTATTTCAATAATTTTATACACCTAACCGAGTTATTCTCATAACGATAACAATCCGATAAAAGTCGGTCGCGTCTGTTCCGTCGATCGTATATCGGTATTTGTCTAGTCCCGAAAGTCGAAAAAGTTCTCTTTGCCGACTGAAAACGGCGGCGTAACAGACGTTCGTCTGTGACGACTTTTCCAGATCAGTTATTAATTATTAGTTAAAAAATTAATTCGTGTCGTCGACAATACACGCAAACCGAGGAGAAGGACATCATTGTACCTATTCTTGCAGTATATTGCATTATTGCATAGAATTCAAAACGAGTTGATTTTGAAAACGAGTTCAGTATATCCACTGAGAATACAACTACTTCGGTTAGATTTAATAATTGGTTTTGATCATCGGCACAGTTGTTTTATTCGATGTTTACGAATGTTTTTTGTTTTTATCATTACGTAAACAAAATACGTAGTCTTTACGACGGAGATAGATATGCTAACCAGCGGACGTTTTTTTATCGAAGAAAAAAAAAACTCGACTAATTATTATATTCGGGCCACATCGGGCCACTCGCCGCAGCAGTACACAGATTATTATTCGCGTTAACCAAACAGTAACTAGATAATGTCACTGTCGTTATTATACACTAATCTGTTATTAACCATAACACCCATTAAAAAATGACATTTTAACATGTGTGCGGCGTGTGCGTCTTGGTTGGCCACCGCGCCGTGTTCGAAGCACACAGATAAAATGTGATATTTTTATACGCGAGTATTGTTTTTCGGATTTTAGAGAGTCGATCGCTGGTTTGGCACATGTTTTTAAATCGATCGCACAATCTCTTACAGCCGAAACACGCGTGGAAATCGCGAAGAATTACGATAATTTTCTCATTACATTCTGAAGTTTTTCACTTGTTCTTCTCGATGCTATATTACGATATTCTACTGGCTTTCTCGACGGGTCGAATCAGCAACATTTCGTCGCACTTTACTAATAAATCTCTGTAGATACTTGTTTTACGACTAAGACGATTCTTTCGGAAACGACGACGTCATAGTTAAAAAACCGAATAATTAAAACATTTCGTTGCTAAAATTATTGACATCATAACAAATTGTATGAGACTAGGTTCATAAGTAAATTGCACACAGGTACATACGTATCTGTCTACAACAGTAGAAACGTCAGTAAAACACAAAATACTCATAACTCGTTTAAAATGTAAACAAATTTTTTTATTACACTATTAAAAGGATATTTTTAATTGCTACGCACACGAGAGAGGGACGAGAGTAAATAAATTTCATCCAGGCCAACCTTTTTTCGTTTTGTTTTAGGTACTTTAATTTTAATTGTATCCGTAAGTTTTTCCATGTAGCTATTGTATTTTGTATGTAAACGAGTGTAAATATTAAAAACACGATACTTTTTCTCAAATGATAAACTAATAAAGCTTAAAAACATAAAAAGAGTTCATAATGCTCGTAATAAAACATGCATTTAGTCGACTTTTTGCATAATCGCGTAATTGATTTGATTAATAAGTTTTAATTACTAACAAGTGCAAATCGAATTTGCTCGTATAAACTCTAGAACAACGCTTTTCAAGCACGAAATTCGTTTTATACGTATATCATAGAATTAAAAAAAAAAAAAATGAACAATTTATTTCGCATTTCATTGTTTTTTTTTTTTTTTAAAAGACTTTTTTAATGCATTTAAATTTGTAAATTTGTAACGTAGTTAAAACGTTAAATATACTTTTTTTTGCAATATAATAAAATCTCTTTATTTATTATAAAAAAATCAAGAGGGCATAATTTTCTAAAATCTTCATAATAATATAGATTTTGTTTATGTATATATTTAAATGGCTTTTTTTAGACATAGATATTAGTCAATATCTTTAGTTAGAGGTACTTATACAGTATAACTGAGTTATACTTATTATTTATTATAGGTACCTGCCCAATTAATACATTTAAAAGATTATAATATGATAAATTAAATAAAAATATCGCTAGATATGCACTCGACTAATCTCTTGGCCATGTATTAACTAACAATAAAACGTGAAATAAAATATTATACGGGTCTTTCGTAACGCCCAGGACACCGAGATTTGACTCCCGGTGGGGCCACCCGCCCCTGCATCATGCACACATTTTAATATAAATATTTATAAGCGTATTGCACTTACTCGGTTCAATTGTTCTAATATTTTCACTCGTCTATCGAAACTCGTTTAAAACTCTTCAATTCGCGGCGGTTCACGCCTTCCATTCGCGATTTCGTAGAAATCCGATAAAATCATTATCGTATCAAGTGGCACTTTTACAGTGGTGTTGTTTGATACTTTATTGATCGATAACGCCTAAAAATGTCTGTTATTCTAATGTAACGCGTTACGTACGCCTCTTGACGACAGTCGATAATGTTGAGAGCTTTTTTTTTACTTTTTTTTTGCACGATACGCAATAAACGAAAACATCACGTTTATACTACTCGGAAATCTCGAAACACACGAGTGCTTACCAAATACATGTACAGGTATATAAATATAAAGTTGATATTTGTTCATACTCAAAGTACATCAGTCATCGTTGTACCTACGTATATGGCTGCGTACCTATAGGTGTGTCGCCGCGACGTTGGAAAAGTTTTCGAATTTTTTTTTCTTCTTCTTTTCATATTTTCCAAACAAAACCGTCACGATGACCAGGGCTGTCGTTTGGTTGTCCGTGATTTTATTCAACGTCTATGCGACAGAACAAGCGTACTTTTTACAAGAAGAATTCATCGAGAAAATCAACGATGCAGCGACGACATGGACGGTAAGTTATGCGCGCACAGAGAGAGGCACACGGCAGAGTTTTGTGTGGTTTTGTATGACTGATATAGTATTATTTATAATACGCTCGATAATTGACAATACGTAGAGAGTCGAACAAAGTCCGAGTTATTATAGATGGCTAATTATTTCTAGAACGAAAACGCTCGTGTGCGATATAAATCGTATAAATTTTTTTTTGTTTGCATAAAATTGTACCTACTTTATTAGTTTATAACTCATATAGGTATAGGAATTTACATAACACAAGCAATACAATTAATAATGCCATTGATTTTACATAAAACAGAATGTTTAATTTGTATTTTCACCATAGGGTAGTGGAAACTTGGTATAATACTCGACGCGTAGGTATTGTAATAATTACTCGATTACACTCGTATTTGCTTTCACTTTATTCGAATATACGTTTCGTTATAAATACGTTTGATGAAAACCGGCCGTCGTCGGTTGCCCGTTATACTCGTATACTACCTTATATGCATTGAATTCGTCCGATTTTAATTTAGGCCGGTGTCAACTTCCACCCGGACACGCCGAAGGAATCTTTACTGAAACTCTTGGGGTCCAGAGGTGTACGAAAATCCGGAAACGAACAGAATGACGAGACAATGTACAAAACAGACGACGACGCGTACGAAAATTTAATAATCCCCAAGACGTTCGACGCGAGGAAAAATTGGAAAAATTGCCCGACTATCGGAGAAATCCGCGACCAAGGGAATTGCGGATCGTGTTGGGTGAGCTCGCGATGAACATCGTACCGTAGATAAGCGCATTTCGTTAACGACAACCATATCGGTATCGCGTGTACCGTGGTTCTCTTGAATACACAGGCAGTGGCTACGAGTTCGGCGTTTTCCGATCGTTTGTGCATAGCTACAGACGGACAATTCAACGCGCTGTTGTCCGCAGAGCAAATAACATTCTGCTGCCATCGGTGCGGTTTCGGCTGTCACGGAGGCAACCCGATAAAAGCTTGGGAGTTCTTCAAAAAGAAGGGCCTGGTCTCCGGTGGGGAATATCTGTCGTACGAGGTGAGCGCGAACAGTGCGAAACTATACTGTTGGAAAACAAAATATTCAAACGTTTATAATTTCATCGCGTATAATATAAAATAACATTATCGAGAGTCAGAGTGGTAATAAAAAAGGGCTGGTTTTCAGGGCTGTCAACCGTACAGGGTGCCCCCTTGCCCCAGTGACGAATACGGTAATAACACGTGTAGCGGCAAACCGATGGAAAAAAATCATAGATGTGTAAGGATGTGTTACGGCGATCAAGAAATCGAGTACAGCGAAGACGACAAACACAGTACGTGGAATTGTTTATTTACATGGTATCGCAAATATAACATATATATGTTACGGGCAAAGTAGGGAGTCCGGACACGGTGCACAATGCCCGACTTCCTACTTTGCCCGTAACATTTACATAAAACGTGTTCGGCGTGATTCATATTGAAAGTGAGGATTACGAGTAGTATACCTACACATACTCGTAAAAATACATCAAAACGTGTATTGTAAATTTACAAAGTGACTTGCGTTGAATTGATCATCGTACGGTTTATTTATATTTGTAATAAAATTTTTATAAACCACTTATGTGCGCACGTATGTTCAACGAATCGAATTTTTATAATTATTACAGCTAGAGACGCTTGTTCCCAAACTTTATAAAATATAATTTTAAAAAAGAACGTTATCGACTTTTTCGTTCGATACGGTTTTAGAATAATTTACAAACAATATTAAAATCAATAATGTAGGTTAAAAGTAAGTGTTTTATGAGATTTCGAGCGTGAGAACTTTTTTGATTATGAGCCCACCACGATGTACGTTAATTTATAAACGGGTTATATTATGTGCATTTAACCGATTCGATTTTAATAATTATAGCTAGAGATGCCTATTATTTGACTTATGAAACAATTCAAAAGGACGTCTTAGCTTATGGGCCCATCGAAGCGTCATTCGACGTCTACGACGACTTTTTCAGCTATAAATCAGGTAAATATAAATCCTATATGTATCTTATTTATAAACGCAATGAAAAATGACCGACTAATATTTCAATTTCCACCTACAATTATACTCCACTATAGCCCGCACGAACATTCGCTACGATATCGTTTAAAAGGAGGCCGCGGCCCTCACGACATCTCGAATTAAACGCGTGCACCTATACCTATAATGCAATAATAATCATTATTATTATCCTTATAATAATTATTATTATGATTTATAAATATTTGTCGGAATAATGTAGTATTGAATATGATTATATTAATCGATTATTTTTGTCAACATGTTGAAAAAAGTCAAAATATAATAAATCTACTCATATCAATAGACGTAGGTCTAGGTCTCATAAGGATTTCTTATGTAATAAAAATTAAATAATAATAATTTTGAAAAAAAAAACTAACCTTTTAAGACGAATTCGATTGTTTGTAGGAGTGTACGTCAAATCGGACAACGCTACATATTTAGGAGGACATGCCGTGAAATTGATTGGATGGGGAGACGAACTCGGAGTTCCATATTGGTTGTTGGCCAACTCGTGGAACGAAGAATGGGGTGATAAAGGATTTTTCAAAATTCGTCGAGGTACAAACGAATGCGAAATCGATAACTCTACAACGGGAGGTGTTCCAGTTGTCGAATAATAAAATTAAATATTGAAAAAAAAAAATAAATACTTATGTACGTCTTATTTATAAGTGGTGTACGACAGTGATAAGCGATGTATGATATAAAATACATAATTTGAGCCGTTCTTCGATGGATAATTTGGCGCAGTAGTTTTTGTTGTAATTCGAGGTCTGTAAAAAAAATAAATATAATGATATATATAAAAACAATATTTGTAGTGAATTTTTTCAAAAACGTCGTCGTGTGCAAAATGCACGAAAACGTGTGTTTAATTTAAAATTTATACCAATTGATTTTTTAACCATATTTTCTTTTGTGAAATGCCCACGTAATGATAATCTGAATAATTTTACTACTCAGAACAGCGAGTCAAAAGTTTCGAGTTGTTTGCGTTTTATGAAAAACGTCCGTTTTGCGACGAGGTCAAATATTTATGAAAAATAGAAACGCATGCATAAATTCAAACGTTAATGTGTCTCTACCGCGTCTCTAATTACACATTTATTAACATATTAATATTGAAATATTTTCGAGTGACGTGTGCGAGACGAGATTGTCCATCAACTCACGTTGCCTATTTTTCTTTTACCATAATCGGCTTATAGTTTAGTTCACAATATTAATTCGTAGAACGTCCCATATTATAATCCCGTCGTCATAATATTATTATTCCTTTGTTCGGTAATCATTTTTTCTAAAAAAACGTTCTTCTGTCGGTCAGTAAGTGTTGTGGTCACCACCACTATTTGACGATAAAATAAACTTTTTTAAATTTCCGCACAAACAGCACACGATTATCAGATAAAATAAAAACATAGTTATCACTATGAGTTTTCGAAGCTCTCTACTTCCCGAACCATTGCAGAATAGGTAAAAAACCACTAAAATGTCGAGTTTTACGACAAATAACTAGTCCGGTAGTACCTATATCGATTCAAAAAAAAAAATAAATGTCGCATCAGAGCTACAGATCGTGAGCGATTCGAGTAGGCGATATAATTAATGTTTATAGAAATAATTTTTGATACTTTTGGTCGGCTACGATTATAATGTATAATGTGTTCAAATGTCATATTTCGTTATCGACTCTGTACCGTCCGAACAAAATTAATTATCATTGTCGCGAGAGTTTAGCGCGACGAGCCCGCGGCTAATTAATTTTCCCGTCGCCGTCGATTTAATCGCGTCGCGCGCGTTATCATCGTCGTCGCCGCCGCCGCGCCGCCTCCGGGAACATAAAACACACACCGCGAGATAAGGAGACGGCGACTGATAACGGCCCTGTTGATCGTGTAGCGCGCGAGCTGTGTCGTATGCCTCGTATCCCGTGCACGCTCGTCGGCCATTCGAATCGTCCGTCTATCTGACCCAACGCATTCGACACGAACCTGACTCGACCGTCTCTACGGCTCGCTAGCGTTCTCGCACTCATTCGTTCACTCTCGCTCGCCCAACCGACTCCGAGCCTCGTTTCCAAGATGAACGGATCGTCCACCCGTCCCGACGACAAAGAACAGCGTCCTTCCATGCAGATAATGATCATGCCGTCGCCACCGCCGCCGCAGTCCTCGTCGTCGTTGCCGCCGCCGCCGCCGCCGACGCTCGAGCGCGGAGACGGCGACGGACAAGCGGCCGCCGACATCAGCAATCCGGACCGAGTGCGAAACCTGAATGACCTGCTCAAGTACTCCACGAAAATGATCAGCGAAAAAGTAGACACCCAGAGCTCCGACAAGCATTGCTCGTTGACCCAAGAAGTGAGTGTCTCCTCTCTTTCTCCGTCGGTCGCTCTCTGTCGTTTCGATCCGACCGGTCGCTCTTGTTTATCGAGAGATCGTCACTTTTTATAACAAATATAATTTCATAACATATTATACACTATGTGTGTAGTGTAAGATAGACTTGAATAATATTACAATCTAATATTGAGTGTTTTTTTTTGTCTACAAGGTATAATAATTATTCGGAATTTACTTAATAGTAAATGTTTCTTGTAGTTTTCTAAACTTCCATACTACTAGACTTTCTATTTAAATTATTAAACATTAAATTGTGTTTAAGCGTGTAAAAGCGTGTTGGTATTAAAACAAAACGAATATGAAGAGTAACTACTTTGATTTTCGCTCTACGCGTTTGGTGTTCAAAACGGGTAAAACACAACGTATATGTCTGCGACTCTAGTGCTTAAAATAAACCAAAAAAAATGGTCTCCGTTGGGTCAAACACCAACTTACATTGTAAGTTGTCGATTCAATGTAAGACTAAAAAGGTCTTGACTACACCAAACGCTGTTAAACGCGTGTAAATAAAACTATTGTGTGTATTGCTAGCTCAAAAATAATTTTTATCTATTTCATGTTCTTTAATTGTATCCATTTTAGCTCGTAATTAGGTATTGTAGTAGTAAAAATTGCCAACTGTGTGTTGGCCTTCTATAGGTAGTTGAAAATTATTATTCTAAAATGTTCGTTCAATTATTTGTATGACTGATAAAACTCTTGTTTATGTGTATGCGCTCAATAGGTACTTTTTAAAATCAAAATTGTTATTGTACAATTTAATTAATAACACAACAGCAAGTGTTAACATATTTTTAATTATAAATAGATACTTCAACTAATTTTTCATTATGATTTCAGAAACAAAAATTCCTTACAAATGTGTTGTCATCAATGTCGGTTAATGTACAGGAGGAAATGAATAATTCAATTAATATTCTAATGGATTCTAAAAAAGATTTGGAAGAATATGAATATGCATTTGATGTTATTGATCAATACGTTGATAACATTGATTATGCTAATGGTAACTGCTATTATTTTTCCATTGTTATGTAAGTACATATCAATCTAATAGTAAGAATATATGTATTAGATTTTTTGAAGCTTGGCGGCATCCAGGTATTTATACCTGGTTTAAAATCGGAACATGCATCTGTACGCACTAAAACTGCAGAATTGATTGCTGTACTCGTGCAAAACAATCCATACTGTCAGGATAAGTTCAACGAACATTCAGATTGTATTAATTTGTTGATGAGTCTAGTGGAAAAGGATATTGTGGAAGACGTACGCGTTAAAGCATTACATGCAATTTCTTGTGAGCCAATTTTACCATTTAAAGGATTGTATATTATAGTATCTATCGGGTGGAAATTTGTTTTAAAATGTATTTGTTTTAGGTCTTATCCGTCAAAATGAGACTGTATTTTCGAATTTCATCGAGATTGGCGGTAAAGATTTGATTCTTTATGCTCTAAAATCATCGAGTAATAAATTGAAAATTAAAGCAGTATTCATAATAAATGCTTCTTGTCATATGGGCAACGAGATAGCATGTAAGTTATACAATAATCATTACATTATTATGGGCAATTTCATTTCAATGCATTTTTCATAGCTATGTATGTTCATAATGGAGTGGTTCAACTCATTTGTTCAATAATCATGAATATGGAAAAAACTTTTGAAACGTACCATCATAACTTGTTTTTATCGACGTTGAATCAACTGATCCAAATGACATCAACCCAAATCAAAGATATTTGTTCATCAGATGAATTAAAAACAGCGTTGATATCTTTGCGGGATTCATATCCAAATGACTCGGATTATCAGGCAAGATTATGTTAAATATATATTATAAATTTGTACTCTTTGTAGATGAAACTTGAGAAATATGTGTTCTCATTTAGGAAGTGAATTATAAATAACAAAGTGATCCATTAATCTTAATCAATGTATGTAATAAATTATGAGGTTAAAAGTAAAAAAAAAACTCAATAAAAATGATTTGTCCTAATATGAGATCACAAATATTTTTTGATTCAAACAAAAATTAATTTTGAAAATTATTGTATATATAGTCAATTATCCCAACATTTCTTATTGCTACGGATTTCTACTTCTTTACTTATAAACAATTATAACAATCAGTTGGAATGCTATGAATTTAACATCTAATGTTTCTAACAATGAGAAAAATTACCATTTTGTTTTTATACTTTTCAATTACAAAAATTCACTTTTGTTTGATTTTTAATAATTATAATTATTTTATTTAAAATAAATTTTATCCAATGAAATTTATCGTTCAGTATAGATTTTCATATTTCACTATCTAAACTGTCCAATATAATATCCTGTAAATGTTATAAATGTTATTAAATTTCTAATTTTTCTACTTTGCTTGTAACATTTAAAATTAAACTCAGTTTATTTATGTTGTATATATATGAGAAATATTAAATTTGTTTGACAGGAGTGTACTTAGTACTTTATGTACATATTTATTCAAGTAAATAACAAATTATTTTTAAATTTAAAATGTCTATTGAATTAAATTGGGGAGTCAAACATTACTAAATAAATAAATAAATTAATTAATTAAATACAATTCTTTTTTTGTAAACTAATGTTTAAAATAATTAAATATTTTTAAACTGAGTATTGTTTATAATATGAACAGTAATGGTTTAATTTAACCGGCTCTATGTCCTATGAGGTTTGTTTTTTTCAACAGTTTGACGGAGCACAATGAGCACATACGCCTAGTGCTTTTCTATTTTTCTATTACATTTTAACTAGATAAACACTCAACTACTCGGTATTTTAAAATTTTTAATGAGATATTATGATTGTTTTTTAGGATGAAAAGGATCAAATTCTGTGGTTAATGGAAACTCTCACCGTGAACACATAACGGATTGTTTATTATTTTTTTTTTATATTACTAAATTCTGTTTATACATCTATCTATCTATATGTATATATAATATATACATATAAACATTTATATTTGTATAAAATTGCTTTTGAAAAAACGAATTTAACTTGCTGTAATAAGTTTTAATATAACACTATTGATATTATTTCGGTTTTTTTTCTACCTCAATAGATGTAAACGGTTTGCTTTTTCTCTGAATATTTTTATAATATTTTATTATTAAATTGTAAATGTTAAATCTATATGCTTGTCTCTTTATTTGAGTTTATACTTAAAAACTGTTGTACGGGACACATTATTTCTGTTGAAGGCTCATCTAAGAACCATGTATATGTGGCAATACACTAAATATGAATGAAGTGTTGCAAGAATTTTAAAAAAAAAATGGTTACTTGATTGTACAATTTTTGGTTTTTTTTTTCTATCGGTAAAGTGTGTGTGTGTGTGTGTGATTAGTTATCACTTATCAACAAGAATGTGTAAAATTGTGTGTAGACTCATCTAATTTGTAGCTGCGGAACACTTTTTGTTCAACAAATTAATATTTGTGTCATTTCATTATGAGACATTCGATTAGAAGGAGCGACTGATTTCTTATTTTTGACCACAAAGTTGACTTAAAGCGTTATTGAGAATCGTACTGTAAAAATGTATGTACATATTACATTATTGTGAAAACTACAAACACTCATTTTTAAGTACCTATTTAATTGATTATTTTGTAATTTTGTATTACATCATTAACAAAAAAAAAAAAAAAAAAACAATACATTTATGTGAGAGAAATATTGTAAGATATTTTACACTAATTTTACTTGTAAAAAATATAAAACAAAATAAATAAAAACATAAATAAATAGGTGTTGCCTATGGAGTATTGTAATAAAACAGTGGTGATATTGTTACGACCGGTTTCGGATAAATTTCATCGTCAGGTGTGATCCGTCATCACAGTGCGTTGTTTACGCCCGATGATGAATTTTATTCGAAACCGGTCGTAATGATATTGGCACTGTTTTATTATAAAACACACCGGGCAAGCGCTATTTTTTTAAAGTTAAATTATTAATATTTTATCATTAATTTCACTCGCAATGCGTGTACGTCCATAAAGTACAATACGTTATAATTTATACGTACCTGTCTAATGTTTGTTCTGCAGAAATCTAGCCTTGGGACAAGTTTTTACTATTACCCATACAGATGTCATTTTGAACTGACATTTCACCCCGTAACACAAACAAAACAAATATTATTATTACACTTATGAATATGTATCTGTTGCGTTATAATGTACGTATATAATATGTCGCCGGCCAAAAACATGATCCATTAGACTCATTAGAGTCTGCAACACTCCGGTGATAAAGAACCAGACGTTGCTTCATTAAAAACTTGGCCATCATACATTTTATTCGAGTAAGTACCTACCAATTATTACCTACCTGTTAAACAGCGAGCGACAGTGAAATATAGTTCTTAACACGCAGGGTTGTTAATATAAATTATTTTAGTCGAGCCGTCTAAATAATAATAATTATTATTAACACAACATTGACAGGTACTAGTTTAAAATCGCAAAGTATACCTATTTAGATTCAAACTTGCTTTTTTATTTAAAACATGACATCGTTAGATAGTTTATTGTTTTTGATTTCTCATAAACACCGAATCGACAAATCATAAAATATTCCGTTTGAATTCAAACACAGTTAAGGATTTAAATTTTTCTACAAGTATTTATTTATATGGAGTAATATTTAAATAGGCAGATACGTTTTTTTTTCGTTTATCGTTTTTGAATAGTACACATACTACACTATAATAGACACATATTATAATTACTTTGGTGTGTATTCTTTCTTTTTTTTTAGACTTATTTAGAATTATCAATGACGATTTATTAATAAATGATCAATCTAAAGTATATCTCGTGTGTGTGTGTGTGTTTTTTATTTATGATTTCTAGCGTGATGGTTGGAAAAAAAAAAGGCAAACTTTATTGTAAAATCAATAGTCTTCTCTCGTGCCACCCAGAATCGAATTAATGTATACTTTTGTTGTTCGTACCTAGCCCTGAAAATCTATCAATAAAACAAATTACACGTGTAGCACTGACAGTATACTGTAATGGAGTGCTGCAGGAAGTTAGTCGAATCAGACGTGTTAAGTAGACTGGAACAGCCTTAATATTCGCTCGACGCCAAGAATAAACAAAAAAATGTTTACACGCAGTATACTACGGTCTTGAATTTAATAAATATAAATGACATGAAAAAAAAAAAAAAAAACCGCATTAAGTTTCTAAATTATTATAATTGTTGTCTTTAGTTTGAAAAAAATAAGAAAAAAAGTATTTTATTATTATTACAATATTATTCTTTTCACAAAAACTGCGAGGATTATAAACTATAGGTACAATATACAACATAATCGCTGTAATTACGGCGATAAAGTTTCGCCAACGATTCGATAATGATTTATTATAATGGGAATAAAAAACGACGATTTATATTTTTCACGTCACGATCGAAATTTCGGTGCGGCTCATTAAATATTATTAGTCTAAAAAAGGCTAATGTGCCAAAAGTGGCAAAATTACGAGATTGCAAAATTTTCAATTGAGTCCAGTAGAAAAACGATGAATTTTTAGAACAGTAGGAATTAAGACGTACCTATTCGATTTCACTTCAATTAATTTATCATTTTTAGGATCTAGCAAAAGAGACAAAAGTTCATTTTATTCAGAGTGTAATGTTCGAGGTGTATAAGTTTCGCGTTCGAGTATTTGTTTTCGACACAAATGGTCCACAATAGTACAATACTATTCTATATACTGAACATTGGACGACACTAGTGGGCGTTACCCGGACTTCGATCCAGGAAGGCATTCGGGGCCAATGTTTCGCGTTTGAGTTGGTGTATCCAGTATAATCGGACGAAACCGATGCGATCGCAGTAAAACCGTATTATGATCATAACCATAATGATTATTGAGTTCACACGTATATAGCCACACGCGTTCCGGTAAAAACAGCCTTTGTTATTCGCACATTCACATCACAAACAAACGTTTATACGATAAATTCTTTCGATGTCTTATTACGGCTCACGTTATTAAATAATAATTACAAAACGAGTAAAATTCTTAGTAAAACGACGAAATGCGACGCCGACCGTACGTTTCTATATATAATATGCGACGCGAGGGTAGATAACTGCGCCGCAAGTCTGTGCGGGCAAAAAGAATCGTTCATATCGCGTTTAATCGCAACAACTTATCGCAGTTGTAGCACACGCGCTACGGAAAAACCGCGCAGGCCGACCTTTCCGGCGAACCGAAACGCGTGTGGTAATAATATTATTTTATCTTGCTCGAACACGTCGTCGTCGTAATGATACGGAATTCGCCGAAACGCGTCATTAGCCTCCAGCGCACGACGCTCGCGCCGTTTTCACTTCGGTCGAGGCGTTTCGTTGTCGTCTGAAATAATAGTATCACGCCGAACGCGTACAAAAATGCATATAACCTAAAAATATTTCTCCGAACTTTGGACTACGTGACGGATCTGGTCTGTCGGGCGGCACATATTATCTCGGTAAGCGTACGTCATCAGCTGGCGAACCGCGGCGACCGTTGCCCGTAGGCCGTTTAGTCTCTCGTCGTTGTCGTCGTCGTCGTCGCGTAATGGTGCCGTGTTTTTCGCGAACTTTCCGTCGTCAGTGCGCGCGAACGTTTTTCTTTCGCGTCGATTGTAATAAAATCGTACGCGTGTGAACTCGCGGTCAACGGCTACGAATATTTGTCTTCGGCGACCGTTGCCCGTAGGCCGTTTAGTCTCTCGCCATTGTCGTCGTCGTCGTCGCCGTCGCGAATTTTCCGTCGTCAGTCAATCGTTCGGCCGATCGTCAGTGCGCGAACATATTTTTACTTTCGATCGATTGTCGCCGATTGCCGACGCGACGGACAATTAAATCGTACGCGTGTGAAGTGCTCGAAAACTGCGTCGTAGATCAAACGTGAAATCGGGCCGATAAAGAAAAATGGCAGACGACGTCCCGTGAGTACCTATATATATACATACATCTGATTATCGTGTACATCTCCCGTATCGCGCGGGCCGTCATTATAACGTATAGTCTGTCATTGAATAAAAATCCCACGAACTTGACGATGATTGTTAACGTTCTGTGTAATTATATTTAATTATATAGCATAAATACATTGCATATAGCGGGCGTTGCCTGGGCTTATGTATACATATTATGTAACTTGTTTAAGTTACTCAGTTAAAAGTAACTAAACATTAACTTTTTAACTCGTCAAAGCCCAGCCTTGTTATTTGTTGTCTTTTACCCTTTGTGTTTTTTGTGTTTTTCTTCTTATGTAATCTTTGTAAATGACGAGTAGGTAAGCAAAAACGAACAATTCAAACGTGTGCGCGATAAAAATGTTTCGCTTCAGATAGTTTTTATAAAACTCTACTTTCTTATAGTCCTCTTGAGAAACGACACTGCGGTTATGCGTATTAATTATTGAGACGAAATCGTGCGCGGGTGTTGATGTTATTATTATGAGGGACAGGGTTAACGCGTCGATTGTTGAATGTTATTATATTTCACTATATACCTATAAAGTATTGAATTCATAGTTGATAATACATTTTATTAGGCAATAATATACATAGATCAAATAATACCTTATAATAGATTATTATATTTCTTTATGAGAATAAAACACGTCTTTGAATTCATTAAAACGAATATAATATTTTATTATAATGTACTAAAAGGTAATTATTATAGTCAACCTCAACTATCTTATTAAACAAAAAACAAATGTTAGGTATATTACAAATTATCATGTCAACAACATAATATACAAAATATACATAATATATATATTATGTCAACAATAAATTATTGTGATCGCTTACGATTTTCTGATATTCAATATTGTATTGATTTTTATTTTATTAATAATTAATATGTCTGGGAATAAGTGCGAGTAAAAAATCAAATTGATTGTTGGCAATTTCAATTTGGTTATTTAGACTATTAAACGGAACAGAAATGTATTATTTAATGAACGTTTTTAATTAATATATTGCAAGTTTAATTATTTATTATTATGATATAATTTATATATATATATATATATATATATATTTTGTAATAAACATTATCGTGTATAATAATGCAGTGAGTTTTTATTTATCGAAGACTGTTTACAAACGACGATAAAATCAAATCCACTCGGCAAGTGTTTAAACGATTTCGGGGTGAGCTCGTTTTATTCGAAAACCTATTTCGGTAAAAACGCCGAATCGCGCGGCGCTTGAATTTTCCGTTTCCGATTAAAATATAAAACGCGACGCGTTGTAGTATGAAGCCTCGTTTACATGTGACGAGCGCTCGGCTGAGACAGTGAACTCGTCCCGTAAACACTGTCCCGCGTGAACTCGAGGGAACTCCAGTACTCGGACGAATAAAACGAGCAGCAAGCGAATGAATATTCACTGGGCCGAGTGACTACACCCACTACCGAAATCGTCACGTCTAAACGAGGCTCGAACGTTCCGCCGCCGTGGCCGTGTGGTCGCGTGGCCGCCGTGACGGTGCGACGACGACGTGGTCGCGCGCCGCGGACAGCACTCTGGATACCGCGGTCGCGGTCGTACGTCCGGAGGTCGTTTAAAAAACGACTGTTACAAAAAAAACGACCTTCCATGAATTCGTAAATGATTTTCATTGGCTGTTGGTTTTTTTTAACCGTTTCGGATGACGCGGGGCCACTGGTTTTCCCTTCCGCTTCAGTCTTTGTCGGTTCGCGCGCATGTCCGAACGTGTCCGTGTTTCGAGAATTTTATGCCGACCGCCATTGTCTCGTTTCTCGGTTTCAAAATTTCCTTTCGCGACGATGGTAATAGTATTTATCGACGAATAATCGCACGTCTCACGGCGGTCGCGTGGGCGCAACCAAATTATTTCGTCGCTAAAATACTACCGTACCATCGACATTCGGTGTTTAACGTATTTTTCGTATCGTATTGTCGCCGCCGTCGCGTCCGGTGCGCGCGATCCATTACGCGAGTGTAATGGCCGTCTCGCCTCCGGATTTTCAACGATTCCGTCGAGGCTCGCGGACGACGACGTCTAATCCTAGCCGGCAAAGGCCTCGAGTGTGCGTTTTTTGACGTCGTCGTTTCGTATCGTATCGCCGCCATCGCGTCCGGCGCGCGATCCATTACGCGAGTGTAATGGCCGTCGCCTTCGGAGTTTCAACGATTCCGACGAGGCTCGCGGACGACGACGTCTAATCCAAGCCGGTAAAGGCTACGAGTGTGCGTTTTTTGACGTCGTTGATTCGTATCGTATTCGCCGTGGTCGGTGCGATCGCCGCCGTTTGTACTATCGATATTCGGTGTTTGGTATATTTTCCGTCTCGGTCGCGGTGCCGCGCCGCCGCCGCCGCGCCGCCGTTCGCCAAAACAGCTTGAGAATTTTACCGTCCGCCAAAAACAAACGAATTATGGTAATATCGTGGTTCGCGCGAGTAGTGAATAATCGTTCCGTGGTGTTTTTGCCCGCGTCGTGGTGTTTTTATTCAAGTGTACCTGCAGCACGAAATACGTTGTGAAATGTTTCGGACCCGCCGAATGAATACGGTCGTCAATGGAGTCGACGACGGCCCGAGGTTAGTGATAGATAATATATTATAATATTATATCGATGTAACAAATAAGTACGATCCACCGACGCGTTATGCAAAACTTATTATTATTATATATTATTATTAAACCCTCGTTCACAACGCGCGTTGAAACTGATAAATTGCGAGTATAGTAGTAGTGAATTCGACGGCCACTCGGTCGAGCGAATAAGAAATGCGACGCTAGGTCTATATTAGCGTGGCCGTGTGGCCGCGTGGCCGCCGTGACGGGAAGACGACGACGACGACGCGGTCGCGGGCCGCGGACGGAACTCCGGATACCGCGGTAACGATTCTCGGTAAACAAAAAACCGTTACGAAAAAAATCACTTTCCATGATTCGTGAATAATTCTCATTGGCCGTTCGTTTTTTTAACCGTTCCGGCCGACGCGGGGTGACGCTGGTATTTACCCTTCCGCCATTGCTTCAGTCTTCGTCGGTTCGCGAGTATGTGGTGGGCTTCTCCGATCGGGTCCGTGTTTCGAGATTTTTATGTCGACCGCTATAGTCTCGTTTCTCGGTTTCAAAATTTCCTTTCGCGACGATGGTAATAGTATTTATCGACGAATAATCGCACGTCTCACGGCGGTCGCGTGGGCGCAACCAAATTATTTCGTCGCTAAAATACTACCGTACCATCGACATTCGGTGTTTAACGTATTTTTCGTATCGTATTGTCGCCGCCGTCGCGTTCGGTGCGCGCGATCCATTACGCGAGTGTAATGGCCGTCTCGCCTTCGGATTTTCAACGATTCCGTCGAGGCTCGCGGACGACGTCTAATCCAAGCCGGCAAAGGCCTCGAGTGTGCGTTTTTTGACCTCGTCGTTTCGTATCGTATTCGCCGTGGTCGGTGCGATCGCCGCCGTTTGTACTATCGATATTCGGTGTTTGGCATATTTTTCGTCTCGGTCGTGTTCGCGGTGCGCCGCCGCCGTTCGCCAAAACAGCTTGTGAATTTTACCGTCCGCCAAAAACAAACGAATTATGATAATATCGTGGTCCGCGCGAGTAGTGAAATAATCGTTCCGGCGTGTTTGTCCGCGTCGTGGTGTTTTTTTTCGAGTGTACCTGCACGAAATACGTCGTGAAATGTTTCGGACCCGCCAAATGAAAACGGTCGTCAATGGATTCGACGGCGGCCCGAGGTTAGTGATAAATGATAATATATTATATTATATCGATGTATCAAATAAGTACGACCCACCGACGCGTTATGCAAAACTAATTATTATTATCTATTATTATTAAACCACTGTAATATACAACGCGCGTTGGAACTGATAAATTGCGCGTTGTCGTCAATACGTTTTTCGGAAATGAGTTTCATTTCGGCGCCGAGTAATATCAATACCGAGAACAAATAAAATCCATTAAACACGTCGCGTTCGTCGCCAAGTCGTCTATATTAGGTACGCACACTTTTATAGTCATATGTTTATTTATATCTATCGTCTCCTATCGCGCGCGCTGAATTTACGCTGTTCGTCCAGTGGCTTGACTGGGCTAAATTGGGCCCTTGTGTCGTATTGAAGGGAGGGCCCTATAATATATGTTTTTTACAATAATATACATATATTATTATACAATAGTGTTCATTAAAAAGTGCCTACTAATCCGCTGGGCGAGCCCGAGCGCCGAGTAGCGAGTATAGTAGTAGTGAATTCGACGGCCACTCGGTTGACCGATTGAGGAATGCGACGCTAGGTCTATATTAGCGTGGCCGTGTGGCCGCGTGGCCGGCGTGACGGGACGACGACGCGGTCGCGCGCCACGGACGGAACTCCGGATACCGCGGTAACGATTCTCGGTAAACAAAAAAACCGTTACGAAAAAAATCACTTTCCATGATTCGTGAATTATTCTCATTGGCTTGTTCGTCTCAACCGTTTTAACGGCCGACAACGGGGGGATTTCCTTTCCGTTGTCCCTTCAGTCTTCGTCGGTTCGCGTGTATGTGGTGGGCTTCTCCGAACGGGTCCGTGTTTCGAGATTTTTATGCCGACCGCCATAGTCTCGTTTCACGACTTCAAAATTTCATTTCGCGACGATGGTAATAGTAATTATCGACGAATAATCGCACGTCTCACGGCGGTCGCGTGGGCGCAACCAAATTATTTCGTCGCTAAAATACTACCGTACCGTCGATATTCGGTGTTTAACGTATTTTTCGTATCGTATTGTCGCCGCCGTCGCGTCCGGTGCGCGCGATCCATTACGCGAGTGTAATGGCCGTCGCCTTCGGATTTTCAACGATTCCGTCGAGGCTCGGACGACGTCTAACCCAAGCCGGTAAAGGCTTTGAGTGTGCGTTTTTTGACGTCGTCGTCGTTTCGTATCGTATTCGCCGTGGTCGGTGCGATCGCCGCCGTTTGTACTATCGATATTCGGTGTTTGGTATATTTTCCGTCTCGGTCGCGGTGCCGCGCCGCCGCCGCCGCCGCCGCCGTTCGCCAAAACGGCTTGTGAATTTTACCGTCCGCCAAAAACAAACGTATCATAGTAATATCGTAGTTCGCGCGAGTAGTGAAATAATCGTTCCGACGTGTTTGTTCGCGTAGTGGTGTTTTTATTCGAGTGTATCAGCACGAAATACTTTGGGAAATGTTTCGGACCTGCCGAATGAAAACGGTCGTCAATGGAGTCGACGACGGCCCGAGGTTAGTGATAGATAATATATTATAATATTATATCGATGTAACAAATAAGTACGATCCACCGACGCGTTATGCAAAACTTATTATTATTATATATTATTATTTAACCCCCGTTCACAACGCGCGTTGAAACTGATAAATTGCGAGTATAGTAGTAGTGAATTCGACGGCCACTCGGTCGAGCGAATTAGAAATGCGACGCTAGGTCTATATTAGCGTGGCCGTGTGGCCGCGTGGCCGCCGTGACGGTAAGACGACGACGACGACGCGGTCGCGCGCCGCGGACAGAACTCCGGATACCGCGGTAACGATTCTCGGTAAACAAAAAACCGTTACGAAAAAAATCATTTTCCATGATTCGTGAATAATTCTCATTGGCCGTTCGTTTTTTTAACCGTTTCGGGGGACGCTGGGATTACCCTTCCGCCGTTGCTGCAGTCTTCGTCGGTTTGCGTTTATGTGGTGGGCTTCTCCGAACGGGTCCATGTTTCGAGATTTTTATGCCGACCGCCATAGTCTCGTTTCTCGGTTTCAAAATTTCCTTTCGCGACGATGGTAATAGTATTTATCGACGAATGATCGCACGTCTCACGGCGGTCGCGTGGGCGCAACCAAATTATTTCGTCGCTAAAATACTACCGTACCATCGATATTCGGTGTTTAACGTATTTTTCCTATCGTATCGCCGCCGTCGCGTCCGGTGCGCGCGATCCATTACGCGAGTGTAATGGCCGTCGCCTTCGGATTTTCAACGATTCCGTCGAGGCTCGGACGACGTCTAATTCAAGCCGGTAAAGGCTTCGAGTGTGCGTTTTTTGACGTCGTCGTCGTTTCGTATCGTATCGCCGCCGCCGTCGCGTCCGGTGCGCGCGATCCATTACGCGAGTGTAATGGCCGTCTCGCCTCCGGATTTTCAACGATTCCGTCGAGGCTCGGACGACGTCTAATCCAATCCATGTGCGATGTTTAGCGAGTTTTTCGTCTCGGTCGCGTTCGCGGTGCGCTGTTCGTCAAAACAGTTTGTACATTTTACCGTCCGCCATTTTGTTTTTGGTGTTTCGCGAGTCACGGCCACGGCTCGGACGGTAAAAATATAACACTTTTTTTTCGTTTCGTTTCGATTTGTGCGTGTAAAGAATTCGCGATCACTTGTGGCCAGCCACAATGGGTACATCACGTTCATTATTGTATTGCGATTCCGCCACGAACAAACCTACGTTCGAGGTAAGGTTTATTATTATAATTATAATACGATTCATTTGTATATATTCAAACAGCCGACTTATTTATGTTTCGGTCGTGCCAAGGAGGCAATATATTATTATTATTATTATTATTATTATTTAAGTACTCGATTATTGAAATTATTAGTATATTACACTGAATAATTACTATTCTTTTCTCGTATTATTGAAACATTATTATCATGATATTTACCATATTGTATTATCCGTATGTAACGTAGACATCGTAGACGAAATAAATAGTAATGGTTTTAATTTATTTTTTAATTTTAATACGCGCGTATATTCAGTGTCACAACTTGAAATTTCATAGAAACGAAATCGAGATATGTACCAGGATACATATTCGATCGAAAGAATAAAACGCATAAAAAACAATAACGAACCCTTGAGACATTCCGTTTTGAATAAACGTTCTAAACCGAATATGGACGGAAGTGTTATTGCACGCATATGTACTTGTATTAAAAACAAACTGCCACTTAATTCAATGGAATCGCATTTATGCGAGCCTTTAAAGTTAACCACCGTAAAAAGTGTCTTCGTTAGCTTTATACGGACCACCGGCTTTCTCCAATCGGGCATTATGCAACGTGCACGTATACCGGAAGGCGTATTAGAGTGTAATATTTTTTAACGTATACCGGATCTAGAAACTCGTTACGATTCCTTTCAATAAAACTCCACGGAACACAATACGTTATTATTATCATATTATTCAATTCTGATTCATTCCGTTACGTTTAAACTGTAGCGTTTTACTGCAGTTCGAACGCGTTTCAATGTATTGTTTAAATAAACGTGTTGTTGTTGACTCGTCGAGTGACGGGATTACTACACAACGCGTTGCAGTGTGGATGTAATTACCAAGTTTATTATCAAGTAGTGATTAAAATAATGCATACGAAAGACGTGAAAAGTTGTTCTTATGGCTAGATGTAAAGCGCGGATCTAGTCTATATATTAACGGGAGGGCCAGATTATAAAAAGTATAAATATTTCTAAATCATATTATTATTCACTAATATTTAAGGCTCTGTTGTTAATCAGATTTCTCATAGTTTCTCTTCACAGTGAAATTCTCCTAATAATGTACAAGATTTTTAATTAAAATAATTATAATAATTAAATACAAAATAATTTTGTGAGGTTAAAAACATATCAAGCCCCTTGGTAGGGGGGGGGCGGGTGGAAAAACGCTAAAATTATTGCCGAGGTCGATGGAGTGTAATAACAGGTATAAAACAACATAAACGACCCAAATGCGATCCGGTGCAGGAGTCGTCCCGAATCGCTCAAATAGAAATCGAACGATATCATCTGCGTTGCACGCTGCTTTCTTCCCACCGGGTGGTATATACCTATAGGTATGAGTTACTAAGCCAAACATTTTCAGTTTGTATACGCTTAAGTAACCTGATTTACCGCGTCAGGCGACTCGCGGGAGATCAGTGTATAAATTGTACCAACTCTATACCCCACGCCCCTGACCACACTTCCATTATCGGCTACTGCCGCCGCAACCACCACTCAGTTAACCACTCTAGTAACTAGATTTGAATAAATATATAATGTAATTTATATATATATATATATATAGTTATAAGTTCGTTATCGTCGATTTAGCAGTCCAAAAGCCGAGCAGAGATAAATCCAACACGTTCCGAAACAACAAACTATATTATAGACAAGCGTATTCCAATTATAATTTCCCGAATAATTTGCATATCATTTAGCCACCTGGACGAATGTTTCGTATTACCTATATAATGTTTCTAAAATCTATATTTATAGCTATGAAATGCAGTTGGCGGACACTGAGAACGCACAAATCTATTATTTGTTCAACACATTAAAATATTATTATATGGCAAACCTTTTGTGGGTCACGAGCCAATATTTTTGCCACGAGCAATTAAGAGATAAATGGTTTTTTTTCGCGCGCCAGAAAATATAGATAAATACATAATAAATACTCGAATAGTATAGGATCATCGACATTAGAGTTTAAAACTATTATTTATCACAAACAATATTGTATAAAAATTATAAAATATTTTTATTACCTTTCTGCTATTTTATTTCGATTTTTCGATGTATCCATTGATTCCATTGTGTGTTCTCTGTGTAACTGTTGTGACGATGTTACTAAAAAATAACGAGGGCAGAGTCAATAGTTAAAATAGTTAAAAAGGACGGAAACAGGTTGAGCAGAGTGCAGTATGTTTATAACAGGAATTCTGTAAACACCTATGCTTTGATGATAGAATCTGACATTTTTCCGAAATAAACAAGAATTCTTGTTGTGTATCCAAAAAAGAAATATTATCATATCGATCTATGAAACTCTTAACCAATTCAAAATTTCAACTTCATTCTATCAAAACGTTTTCATTATATATAGGTATACAAAATTCTATAGGAACGTATAATTTTAAATTTGCTTAAAATTCTATATTTTCGAGTGTTATTTATATTTTCCAAACGTTGCACGTTTGATGCGCGTGCCATTAGTTCATTCAATAAGTAATCAATATTCTAATTATTTTAACATTAAATGTATTTTATCGCTGAGTATTAATTAATTAATTAAATATTGGTTTAAACGACTATTGCTCCAATGTAACGCAAATATTATAGCTCGATACGTAATGTGTGTGGATAAAAATGTTTTAATTATTTCACGTTTTCATATATAATTTTAAATTTGAATAATTCCTAAAGGACGGGTTCAAATGTTGATTAAGTTACATCAAAAGTTCCAAAAGAGTTAGCTGTATAATTATATAATACACATTGTATAAATATATTATATAATTATATAATTATAGGTATGTGTGAAAAATAAATAAATAGTATTCCTATTTGAAAAACAAAAGTTGATATTGCTACAATTATGTATTGAAAGGTATAGTGACATATGTTTTACAAAAATCAAAATTCAAATAAATGTATAACTTAAGTATGAAATGGGGTGAGAATGCTTAAAAAATAACCTCTTAAATCCATAAATTAATATTTATAGTCAAATTAGCGAAATAAAATTATAAACTTCATTTATCATTTGAGATAAAACTACAATTACATCATATTATAAATCAAATAAAAATGAGCTCCAAATCCCGCCATAAAGTGTTTTATCCTTGCCCCTTACTAACTCTTTCTTCAGTAAAAGGGTCCATAAAATACGTCATAGTATTCTTGTTATTCTGTCGCAGTAGAGTCATAGTTTTTTACGGTCTTCTTAGTATTGCGTACTCGATCCCTTGATATTTATAGTAATGGCCACCAATAGTCTAGAAAAAAGACTATTTTAAAATTAAATTATCATTTTTCTGGTATGAAAGGCTTTGAAAGAATTGGTTGACGTTCGATGTACATCGTTACACGAGTAGCAGTATTAGTGATATTGCGTATGCACGTCACTTCAATCGTGTTAATAAAGTTAATCAACAGTTAATGTCAGTGTTACGATATAGCTTGCTAGGTTTTATATATTTATCGCAGAGGTAATACGAGTAATTGAAAATGTGTAAATTGATTTTTTTCCATATATCTATATTATATATATATATATATAGTGTGCGTGCGTGTGTAGCGTTGAGCGATAGAATGTTTGAGATTTTTTTTGGTCACGTTTCATTAAATTATTTAGAATTTAAAAATCGCCTATTAAATTTAATATCGTATACCGTTAACAGGCTAGAAGAGGTTTGTAATTTAGATGGAGCTTATTACGAAGTTTTCGATGTTACTTAATAGCGTAATTTAAAATCTTAACGTCTGGCACAGTGAAATGTGCACATAAAAATATGTATTTTCGCCCCCAGTATATGATGGTTTTATAATCTTACGTATCTTCTTTGTTGTTTTTGTTATTAAATTGGCCGATTGATCATTGAAATTAAAATATTATAATAATACATGCGTACAAAATTATAGTTTCACATATGATTATGATGATAGGTATCGTATCGCTAGTAAATCCGGTCGGTCAAACAGATGGTCTGTATGCGCGCCAAAACGTCCGGACGGTCACGTCTAAATGGCCGCGTTCGGATAGCAAACGTACGAACGTCCTGTCACGGTTCGTCACGGGAAGGATCATTTGTCGAGATTTGACTGCGATTTAGATTTCGGGTCTAAAGCCTTCGTGAATACAAAACGCGTCGACGACGTCGTTATTACTTCTGTTCGTGTTTTATTTTCTTAACGACCACGATAAGCGCGATCGTATAAATAGCACGTCACCCGTCTAGAGCCTGGACAACGCGATACGATAGATTAAACTTTGTCGCTATTAAAGGTACATACAGTACATAGGTGCTAGGCAGGCGGGAAGGTGTATAAAAATGTGTATTTTAAATTATACAGTCGTAACTCGTAACAGCCTGTGAAATATTAGACGCCCGACGAAAAATCACCCCTTTAATTACATATTATTACGCTCTGGTAGTATGATGTTGTAAACGTTTCGGGGAAAAAAAATAAGTAAACAGCTATAAATATTGTAATTTATTGTTTTCGGCCTTGTTTACGGCGGTTTTTGGCCCATAAATCGCTGCGCGTACGATTTTGTATTCGTTCTGAAAGTCACTATTATTAATATCAACTCATTATGCGAAACACTAACGCTCGTGGGTTTACGGCCGTGTTGTTTTTTCCCCATAGTAAAACGATATACTAAACATAGTTAACCGTTTATTTTGTGCGAATTAGATCGGAACCGGCGCGTCAGTTATCGATAGATGGACCGTGTGCAGAAAAATGCACGCACATTTTGCGAATGGGACGCACATTACGTCTAGTGTGTGTGTGTGTGTGTGTGTGTGTGTGTGTGTGTGTGTGTGTGTGTGTGTATTATGTGGTTCGCGTCGGAAACGCAATGAAATATTTGGTATGGGCCACACGTGTACGTTTATCAAATGGCGAGTTCAACGAGACACGGTTAGGTATGAGAGAATGGGAGAATGAAAAATGTATATTATAATTGCACTGCAGCGGACGTCACCGGTGCGCAAAACGATGTGGGGCGTTATTGTACGAACAGCACGTGATGAGGCCACGTGTTTTTTAGGAAGCTGTCAACGGCGACGCGTGTAAAATTTCCCTTGGGTAGGCGATTAAGGATAGGGTGTTTAAAAAACAGAATCATACGATAATATCATTTAAACAAGTAAATAAGGTAAAACATCCACCTATATTTTAATATGATTTATTTATTAATATTTATCAATAGTACTTATTAAATGTTTAATAGTTTATTATTATTAACTAACACGTCCATGTTATCTGTCAAACAACAATAAAATTTGCGCGCCGCCGTTCCGAACCGAAACAGGCAATAGAATGAGAACAATAATTTTCTGTAGGGGGTGAGGTTCGGGGTAAGGCGGTGGCCAGCCGCCGGCTTTTGTGAAGCGGACCATAAATAATTACAAAAATATCACTCTGACACATGTCTCTTTCGTCCCCCGTTTCCCATGTCATTCACCAGTCATCAATAATGAGGCATAATTCAGTATGTCTCGACCGACTCGACGGCGGCAAAGGACTGACTATTATAGTATAGATAAGATATAAATGCATGTATTATAATATTATTGAAGCCAATCAGCCAAAACAACATTTTATTTACAAACTATGGAAATACCTAGTACCTACTGTAATTTATTTTAAAATCCTAATTATATGATATTGTTTTTGGGTGGATGTCTCATATTGTCCTCCCTGACGCGTCGCCACTTTAATATATCAATGGATCAAACGCCTCCGAGTCGAAAGCGATTTGACATGGTAAAACATTCGTAAGTCACTCCAACACTCTCACGGTTATCTACACCGTTGTAATAATATGTATGTGGCGTGTTAGTGTACACAGGATGTATCGAATATAACGTTATTATGAGTGTCGTGTCATTCGAAAATCGCGCAGTCCATAAAACTAATAACGTAAACACATAGATACAGTTCGTAGGTACTCGTGTATATTTTATATTCATACCAGTGGTGGTCAAACGTGGGGGATGAGGGGGATAGATCCCAGCTCATGAACTTTTTTGATATTTATACAGAAAAATTTTTTTTTCTGTTAAAAAATAAATAATTAACTTGGAATATTCCTACAGAACATTATGGTCTTCGTTATACTCTTAATATTATTAATAAGTGTAACCCCCCCCCACCATTAAAAAAAAAACAACAATAACCGTTTATCGGAGTGGTTCATCACGTGCGCGTGTATAGAATTAAGCGAGCGTGTGCATTCGAAGTCACTAATTATTATTGTTGGGAGCGTATTACGTTATTGAGTAAGATATTTTTATAAAAATTTAGTGGCTATAATAGCGTCGACCTGGTAGCCGGTTAAGCCCAGGTTGTCGGTAGATTGTGCGTAATGCTGATTACAATCCAACAACGCTCTCACATCAATAATTACTCATCATTAATTACTCATAATTAGAACAATGTGTACATTAACACGTACATATAATATACATTATTTCGGCAATATATTATGCCAACATTTACATTCTCGTCGTCGCGGTCGACCTATAATAATTCATAAAAAGCCATGAAATTTATAACGAAAAGTTGTTTTTATGAAATACTGACCTATGTTTTTATGTGTCCTATAGATAGGTATATTGATTCTAAAGGAAATTTAAATGATTTGTATTTTATGGTAGTGCTTCTTCGCCAATCTCAAATTGTGAAAAACATTGTAAAAAATTTATTCTCAATACTCAAAATCAGAAATTATTAATAAACCTAAATTTAAATATCTTAACTGTTCTGAATCTAAATATGTCAATATATAATATATTTTAGCTATATTAGGTAATACCATAGATTAACACAATCAATACTTTCATTTAGTTGGCAATTTTATTTTTCATTGTGTTTATATTTAAAATAATACTTTTCTTAGATTTATATTATACCGGTTTTCTTGAAACAGAATATTATTTGTTTATCGTGTCATTTATGGTCCAATAAATTATGTCAACTTGTCCACTCTTAGTTCTTTTATCAATCTGAAAACAAAATGATCAATTCAATAAATTTGTACTTGATAATTAATCGGTTAGGTATTCATTAGCTTGTTATAAGAATACATACTCTTCAACGCCGATTTTCGTGCTTGAATCTGTTGTTGTATGCAATATTTTCTTCAAGGCACCTATCATATAATCTATAAATGATCAAAAAAAAATGTATAATTAGACATTGAATTAAAAAAATTAATTAAATTCCTATCAATTAGTTTTACTCACTTTTTGACGATTTTCTATCGACAGCGCACGGATCTTGAGGCTTTTGCTTCCTGCTACCCAATAGATTCAATTCTTTCAAGTACTTAAATTCATCGGTGATTGGATCAATGGATAACTTTATTTTGCCTAGTTTTTCCATCACGTCATCTTCGTTATACGATGTAAGCGTTTCAAGATAGGAGTTTCTCATTCCCGAACCTAATAGGATAAAACAAACGTAGTAAATCACACAACGTTTAGATTTAATTACAAATAATTATTAGAAAAATAATAAGTTTTTTCTATAGTTTAGTCGAAATAGTATAAGATATAATATTTATTATCAAACGTAGGAATTGATTCTTCATTACAACACGTGATTGCTATTATGAATACGAATTCAAATAATTTTTAACGATTAGATAACAATGATAACCGATGCGCAACAATTCGAGAGTACGTTAGTTAATTCATTGAAACGAGAGACCTTCGAGGAAATCGTAATGATTGTTTTGAGAAGTTTTGGTGGATGTCGTTGCAGTTTTATAGTTGTAGAGAGTCTGAATTATATACAATGTATTGACGACGAAGCGTCGGAAATTCCACTCGTCTACCAAAAAATTGTATACGTGCAGCGAACACTAACTTTCCGACAACTTTCCCCCGAATTCTCTTTCTATATCTTCTACTTTTTTCTTCTCTTCTTCTTCACGTTTTAATTCGCCTATTTTGGCGTACAGCTTGATCAGTTGCTCCTCCAGCTCTTCGACGATTTTCTTTATGCTTTCCGGATAACCGTAGTCCACTTTCATACATCTCATGAACTCTAACGCCCATTGCAGTTGGTTAACGCCTAAGAGGTAAATCGAACAAAAACGAAATAATTAACATTCGAACGCAACCGCGCGGGTCCAAAGAGTCTGTATATATTTTACCCAATCGGAATTTAGATTTTGTACTGTACACCGACCACAGCACCATGATGAGATTATCGAATAGAGTTGCGAACGGTTGTTGGAGCGAAAATGTTTGGTCGCACGGGGATCTCGGCGTGGCATGAAACTGGTACAGAATCGGCGTGAACACGGCATTTTGAGTTCTATCATTTTGCGTTTCGTAGGACCGAACGTCAGATCTGGAAAAATACAGTAGTTTAATTGCGATAAACAATACACGATATAATAACGATTGATATTTACGCTTTTCTGCTTGACATATCTATTTGCTTTGTTTAAAAATAAATTTGTGTTAAGAGATGTGTTATTATGCTTTAATAACTTAAATAACGCGTTGATCGTATATGCGTAACCACGTTGTACTATGGGCGCTGTGATTTAACGAATTGTCCATTCGGCCAGAAAGTATTGTTTTAGCATAACAAAGCCGTTTTGTGTTTAGTATATATTTGTTTTTGAAAGAGACGGCTGCGGATTATCATATAATCAACGGCCAACGAAAAGTTACACTACGCCGTATAAAAGTCGATGAAAATTCAATCGTACGCTCTCGAGACAGACGTAACGAACGAGACTTATCAAATTCAATTTAAAGTTATAAAAGTTAACGTTTTGATTGATGTGCCTGTTTGCATGTAAAATTATACTACAGTATGTATGTATGTATATATAAATTTTATATAGTATGTATGAATTACTATTTACTAATAATTATTACAATTGGATAAAAGTACGTATACGTGTTTCTGATTTGCTTCTTATATTTGAAATTTTAAATCGCGTCTGAAAAAAGATTTGTTAAAAAATGTTATATTTTGTGAAAATATTATTTTGAATTTTGTAAGCTATATACGGCGTACGATACGTCTTCGGTACTTTCCGGTCAACAACAGTCATCCGTTTCGTCGTCGTATTAATATAACGGAATGTAGTTTTTTTCCCCATCACGAATCGAAATCCGATAGATACGTATGACCGCGGTAACACGAGAGCTCGTTTGCCGGTCGACTCCTACTGAAACGATCTTTTAGCGAAATATCAAACGCGCGTTTTGTCAGGTTCTCTCGTGTGACAAAAGCGTACGTTTTCCGGCGTCGTACTATGTTATTACACTCACACCACACACACACTCACACACCGTACATACAGCCCATTGTAACCGGTCGCAGTTGCGCTCACAGCCCGGACAAAAGCGGACTGCTTCGATACTGATTAGATTAATAGATAATATACGTTCGGCACACTGCTACAAATCACCCATAGAATTATATCGTTACGTCGTTTGAACGTGCCGACGAACCGACCGTAGTGTGTGCGATAGTAACAATATTAAATCCATCAACTCGGCGGCCCCTCTGCGCTCTCCTTGCTGATCGTTATGACATCGCGGTCGTACGCGTAGACGGCGAGTCGGTGGCTTGGCCGGGGGGACGCTACAACAACACTGATAATAACTCAAGCACTATACTAACGCCGCCGTCGTCGCTATTACTATAATAAAAGACAACGCAATGTACGTATTAGTGTTAGGGCGAACGATTATTATGTTCATTTACTTTTCACGCGCAGTAGACGCGCTGCCAGATGACTACGATACCTACGCGCGGTGAGGTATACGCCGGCTAATTGCCCCGCGTATTACTCGTCATAAAACGCCCTGATCCCGGCCTCCTTAATGATCTGAATCATGATTAAACAGTAGATTTAGTTTTGCTCCGCGCAATACACGTATACATGTATAGATGGGTCGCCTCGTACTCGTCGTTGGTACTCGTTTTAATCGACTTGATTAACGGCTTATTATGTACGTTTTCGTCTCGTCATTAATTATGTTAATTCAACCGTTAATAGGTCATTTACGATATTTCCACGTTGGTACTCGTGTTTCCCCCGATAGCGAGTCAGTGAAAAGATATCAAACAACGATGATTCATAAACTTTTGTTTTACATCGTTCACCCGTGTTTATAAATAATATTTTACCTATTTCATATTCGTGGGGTTTTTTTTTTTATAAATCGGCCACTACCGAACAAAGCAATACGAAACCAATAGGAATAACCTAATCGTCGAACGATTAATAATGTCTGATCATAAATTCACAATTACCTATTAAATGATCCGTTTCCGTTTTTTTCTTCATGTTTTTTTTTTTACAATATAATCACTGCATTGTGTAGTGAGATTAGAGCTCGAATTCACGCTTGGCACTTTCGTCGACCGATTCAATTGATTTTTTCACGAAATGTTTTTTTCTTTTATTTTATTTTCACAACGATAATATTATTCATGATATTAGTCTATAAGTAACCAATAAATAAGGTATACTATTGTGTGAAACTTTTTGAGCTTTTCGTCGTCCAAAAAAAAAATTTATTACATAATATTATCATGTTAAATCAACATATCTTATTTAGGGCCGGAAAAAAAAAAAAAAAAACGATTCCAATCCAAACGTTAAACTCGCGGACAGCAGTGTGTTACAAAAGTATTGTTGCAGGAGCCGCGTGTTCTTGTTCGGGCCGCCACCGTACAAATATTTCATCGAGTGTAGTTTATCGCGTCGTATATAGGTTGTTCAAATCTCACAAACAATATTGGCTCCTATCTGTTTACTGTTTCGAACGCCTGTCAATTCGCACTTTACTTTTATCAACACAATCGCGATGCGTATCGCGTCGTACGAAATACTTTTCGTCGGTTTATGCGCTAAAGCTACAAACGCCGAGCCGCGCGCGCAAAACAATAGGAGCGACCGATATGCGTACACGTCCTGCAGGATCGGATTCCGACCCAGGATCCACTACATTTTCTATGGTTGGGGTTTCTTTAAAACAGTTTTTACGAAACGGGAAAAACATTTTTTTAACATATTTGTGTTATACTGTTAGTACGTGCACTGTCGTAGACTTCGCAAAGTCGGCGTGTCGTTTTATTTTGAATAAAAAAAAACATAATAAAACAATCGTCTACCACAAGAGACTGTTTAAGATTTTTACCCCGGTGTTATTCGACGGCGACGTCTTGTTTCGTAAATGATTTTCCTTCGATTTCACGTAGTATAATCGCTGCCAATTTATTTGATTTAATTCATTATTCTCAACGAGGAAAACTAGTTGTTTGATTTATGTTTTCTTTTTCGACACGTACGATTTCGACCTGTCAACGACCCCCGTCACGCGTTATGTTCTTATTAAAAATAACATTATTACAGAATTCTCAGGGCGCGCAAATCATTTTAATAATAGTAAGAACGACTGTGGGCGACGAAAGTTCTAAACCGGCCGTCTCGTCACCGCCCCATCTCGTAGTCCGTACGTGTCCCGGTGTCATAATTTTCGCGTAATAGCAGTCGTCGTCGATTTTTTTTCTTTCTTTTTGTGAAACGTCTGCGAGATGAAAAAAAAAAAATGAAAACTTTCCGGAAGAAGCGGTGCGGGCGAGGTTTTGTTTGAAAATAAACCCGTCTGTAGGGTTGGCGGCCATCGAAACTTTTGCTCGAGATTAAAAGTGGCCTTCTGCCTAAAAGTTTGAAGATCCCTGACCTAGATCAATGTCGGCGTGGACGTGGTTGCTCCGAGTCCGCGAACGACGTGTTCCGCGTCGATTGGACGAGCCCCTCGTCTGAACGACGGGCGGGGAGGGCGAATTTGAAAATCTACTTTCAAGGTGCCCTCGAGCACACAGTCGCGTCAGTGAATTGCTTCAGGCCTCTGACGCGGAATATATATTGACCTACATAATAATATATATATATATATATATATATATGGTTCATATAGCTGTCGTAATGAAATGATTCGTTGCTTTTAAAATACAGCCGTGGATTTTCGTCACATATTCGTACCTATTAGTCTTCGGGGGGAAAAAAAACGAATTCGTTCGCCACACGCTGCCGCAGTATTATGCACAACGAATACGTCCCGCGCGATGCCTACGCGCACATAATATTAGTGACTATACCGGTGTTTGTCAATCGCTTCGATTTTTCTAAACTACCTGAAATGTATTGGCATTTTTGGCGCCGATGACGAATTTATCACAAACTAAAAAGGTTATACATTTTTTTGCGCCGGTAAATTAAATTAAATGGCACATTGATTGCACCAAGAAAATGTTATTACGTGTTTACTTATTATTATATAATATTATACTTTCACTGTAATATTTTTAGATATTTTATTTTAATTAAATACACAAAAAAAATAAAAATAAATCGTAATCTGTTATGACGTATAAGTATCAACATTATAAGTCACTCGATGATAGAAAACGTATATGCACAAACAACGTATACATAGATATTTCAATATCGTTTATTTTTCAACTTTTACACTTAATTAAATTGTTACATTTTTCGTACTTCAATATCGTCCGGCGCAATTGATGTATAACCTTTTTTGTACCTCAATT
Source organism: Drepanosiphum platanoidis (assembly GCA_948098885.1). Taxonomy (NCBI): domain Eukaryota; kingdom Metazoa; phylum Arthropoda; class Insecta; order Hemiptera; family Aphididae; genus Drepanosiphum; species Drepanosiphum platanoidis. The sequence goes on from OX402533.1 coordinate 2,339,762, forward strand.
ATTGACGTGTTTACCCGACTGAACTCGTGTCATTGTCGAAACTAGTTTTTACTCCCCTTCACTCGCCTGAGTTGACACACCTCAAAATGATTAAGAATAAACGTCCGTTTTCATAATACGAGCGTACGAGTACAATAATATTATTATGTTTTCCAAAAATATATCTATTACTCGTTGCGATTGTTTCAATCGTTCAATCATTTTGGTCCGTGTATCATTTTTTATTACAACGTATTATTATTACATAAAATTAAGTAACTCGAATATAAATATTGAAGTTTATAATAAGCAACCGATACGTAAATATCGTACACATCTTTAATGCTTTCGAATGGTTATATTTATTGTTATAATTTAATTGTTAGTAATTGTAGATATTTCACGACGATGCGCTGTCGTGTTGCGTATGTCTAACGAATACAATTGATCTGATATAAAGCGGCGGTCCTACTCGAATAAGTAATTTACAGTTTATAGTGGTGATTCGCCCACGATTCGTTAAAACTTTGAGCTATTGTAGCTACAAAGACTTTTAATACGGGCTCCGGCGCCACTGCGGCAACACACACCAGCAACAATTGTGTTTCTCGTGCGTAAAACTCGTATGACTATACGTCGGCGAAATTTGATCGTGTTGATATACCTAACGTCATCGTATTGTATCCACGCACAAAATCGGACCGCAGAGACTTGTTTTTCCTTTTTTATGCGATTTTCATTGCGAAATCGCATATTACTGTTATTATTATTATACCTATATAACGTGACGGAGAAATCTGTTTTTTCACTGCATATTGTATTGCGATATCAGATTGTGCGTCTTGAATTTTCGTTTTATTATCGTGTGGGACAAAGATCTCGTCGTTTCTAGTTTGTTTCTTTTTCTTTTTTTCCAGTCACTAATATTTCTTTAAATTGTCACGATATTCTTTTGACAAACGCGCGTTTGGTTTAGATACACAATTGTGTGTGATACACGGTTTTCTCGTCCATACGATATAGCCAGATTATTTTAAGTAGCCGTCAACAGACTCATCGCTTCGTGGAAAATCGTCTGAATAGTAATTTGTACTGCCTTTGTCGGGACGACCCGTCAAACCAATATTACGCGAGTTTCCTCGGTCGTTATTCATGGGTCGGCATTAAACTGCAGGTAACAACCCCCGTGTACACACACGCCGACACGAATCAAACAAGAGTTGTTCACTACAGCGAGTATATTTTAATTAATGTTAACATGATTAATTTTCGTATTCGTTCGAGTGATCCTGTTCGAAAGAATAATCATAATATCGACGGGCGTCAGTCAAAGTAGAACGAGGGGTTGCCGCAGTTTTAAATTAAATAATATTTCATATGAAAACTCAATATTATACTCTATTGATTAGATTCACAGTTCTATTCGTCTGTATGGAGTGTTAATAATTTCGTCGCATTTGTGATTCGAATTTCGAGGAAAACTTGTATACATTTAAATTTTAAAATCAGTATCGTATTTTTATTTATCGTATTAACAAAAACGGTCATTTTGCTATCCAAAATTATAACCAAGTTTTGAAGGCGTTACAGGATATTGTTTGTCTCGAATTATTCGTATTGTGTAAGGTACGGTTTGTTAGACGTCAACACTGAAGTATCGGCTATATAAATAATAAGAGGCTTACTTGATAATTTGGATACCAAATAGGTTCAGCGAGCAGTAGGTGTACCACTCATGCATAACAATAATGTACTCGTTTATTGAAGTTTAATGCGAACACGAATTATTCAACATTATTTTAATTTTATAGTTTGTAAAGTCGCGACGTGAAATTAGTCGTTCTTTAAAAATTCATTTTAATTTTAGGCATATTAAAAATTACTCGAGTGTTTATTTAGTTTGTGTTTGTATAGTTGATTTCATCGTATATCGTATAACGTGGCCTGTTATAAAACTAACGAATTCGATGGAATATCAAATATCAATAAAACACGTCTCATATAACGATTCGCAATTGAATTGCGATCAATTCATTAGTTAATGATTTATAAAATATCATTTTACATTTACAATATACCGCGAAAATAATCTTAAATTTCAAAAGTGATTTTTTAAAGAACAGCAATTTGTTTTTCTGTGTACGTCGTACGCAGTTCAACTTCGTCAAATATCGTCTGATTCACAGCTAGATATTGTTGTGTATTCATAATTTAACACTGAAATCGAATACTTTTGATATGAATATTATTTCTCCGTTCACGATACTAACGCAAAAATAAACTGTTATTATAAAAAAAAAACCGTGTAAAATGTAATATTTCCGTTAAGTTGTCTTCGGTAGTGTTTCTATCGAATCGCGGTATATAAACATTATTCTCGCGAACAACATTCAGGCCACGAGCTTATCGATCGGTTTGATCGCGGCTAGCTGATTATATACATATTTATCAAACTTCGTGTTGTATTCGTACCCATATAAAAAAAAGAATAAAATTTACCAGAATAAAGTCCGGCAAAGCTCGTTCGCATTAATTTCTCTCTTTCCGCCTATGGACGTCTCGGAGTTATAATTATTTTTAATCGTTATAAATTATGCATATTTTATTTCCATCACATATTCATATTCTACGAACTTTCATACGTGCAACATGCATAACTGTATAACATGCGAGACACACGTTAGTCGTAAGTCAACGTAATACACACAGTGTATGTATTTATTTTTTATTTTTTTAATTAGTCGTACGTATATAATATTACGCCGGAAAGTCGGAAAAAACGTAAAGCATGTTAACTTCTACGGCACACTTTTTATGTTCAAACTTTTATTCGTGAAACGATATGTAGAACATGCTATCGTATTCAATCAAAAACAATGAGTAAGCTTACGGAATTATCGCCGAGTATGCACATATAGTCATACGACTCATACGAGGTGTATCTAAAATGGTCGAAAACACTAGTATTTCGCGAGGAAAACAACGTGGCAGTCGTTTATTTGCGGCCTAGATAACTTTTATGAAATAAAATCGAGTAAGAAAAAAAAAAAAAAAAAAGAAGCGTATTCGATTTCGGTCTTTTTTTCAAACAATTTCAAAAATTAAATTCTCATACAAATCGACGTGGATACTGTATTATTTTATTTTTATTATTCCGGCTAAACTAAACGACAAGTGCAAAAACGACGTCACGTCAATAATATCATCGATCGGATTTCGCCGCAAGAAATATCATTCGAGTGTTTGTTTTGAAATTTTAGACGCTGTGCCAAGAATTGAAACAAGACCTTGCAGGTTTGGAGACACGACAAAAACGTCAAAAACACCGCCATTTAGCGACCCCCCGGAGTACGCTTATACTAGTGTCCTTCGATATTTTAGAAACACCCTGTACACTATATAGAGTGCCCGATCGATTGACAGCGATCTCGGTTCGTCGTTAGTCGCAGAGCGTTTTTCCTCGTATTCATTAGACCGTGTCGTTTTGGTCCTGCTGCAGTGGATCGCCACGTATTCTAACATAATCGGATCTCGCTCCTTCGGTCGACCTGTGGTCTAAACTCTATCGGACAGCGTTTCTCACTTAACCTGTCCGACATGTACGTGAATCTATTGATTTGTTCGCCTCTCTCGCCGAAATGGGTTTTGGACCTGTCGGTATCGTGGTCGTTGTTCCAATTTTCGTTTTCCCATCGTATACACCTGCCCTCTAAAGCTGTCGACGAGGTAATTTTTTCGTTACGGCGGCGGCAACGACGGGCTAATGAATCTCCTATCGATCGCATGTTTTCCCCCTTCCACTCGCACTCAATCACTAGATCGTTATTCCTCGTGTTCGTATTCTGTAGGGTTTCGCAGAGTTCTTTTAAAAATAATGTGTTAAATTGTTGTTGTAGTACGGTTTTTTATTGTTCGATTTCTTTGTTTCCATTTTAATTTTCAATATTTTTCGTCAGTTTTCACAATTATTTGAAAAACCGTTAAAAGAATTTTAAAATTGTCCCTCCAGAATACCAGTCAGACAACATTTTATAAAAAATGTCGGTTTTAAATTTTCTGTTGATCTACATACGTGTATTTCTATAATATACTATATTGTACTTACTATAAATGACGGTTGGAAAATTTTAATAGTTTGTAAAAACGTGATGAGTTACTGTGCGTATAAAATGAATTGAGAAGTATTGAGAAGTATTTATATTTAAATTATAATTTATAATTCTTCGGCGAGTGTGTACAAAATTACTTAACAACAATGATGTGAATAATAAAAATCATAATATTGTCTTAAAACCAATTTAAAATGTTCATTCAACATTATTACAATACATTTATTACTTTATTGTAAAATAGAATGAATAGTTATCGGGATAAAATGTCTCCCGTTCCGTTAACAATAGAATTGTAAAAAAAAAAAAGAAAAAAGGGTTCTAGTAAAAATGATTCTCTAGTCTAGACGGTATACTGTTTCATTAATGTATCGCATATAGATGTTTTTGATTCAGACGACAATTCATTCTTTTAACTTTTTTTTTCTTTCCACGTCTTTACTTAGTGTATCTAACATTTATTCTATTGCCGGTAGATTAATTATTTATTTTCTAACAATCCCTCTGGAAATTTTTTATCGACCAAAATCGTCAAGTCAACTCAATACCTAACGCCCCAGTATACGTATAATCGCAGTGTATTCGGATCGAACGGTATAATAATATTTTGTAAACGTTACGTTTAATTATGATTCGGAGAAATAATAATTTCGACGGAAGAATAATAAATAAGTAGGTATACAAACGTGTTATCTGTGTTCAACACTATATGGTCTAGGAGTATATTAATATTCAATAATTACACATAGCAGTTTATAAATAATAAATCATCAGCCGTATAATACCACTCGTAAAATGCGAGTTAAAAGGTTTGCCGTTTTGTTTGAATTTATACTCTTGAATTAACGACAAATTAAAATATGTTTTTAAAAATTTCCAATTTGGCAATGCCACATCACCGTCGTAACCGTCAATAACACTGCAGTCGCATATTGTAGGTGTTTGAAGTTTTTGGCAAAAGGAAAACTAACGGGTTTCGGTTTGTTTTAAAATTAACATTTATAATGTTTATATACTATACGCGCCGGAAAGTATCATAAATAGTTCGCTCGGATTAAAGGAGAGGTAATGTAATCGTTACAATATTTCGTGAATATTATTTATAACAGTACGCAACTTCTCACATACGTATAACTCTTATCGTATAACAATACCAAAAACCGTCTGAATTGTTAATAATATGCATAAATTATTTGTTTTTCAATGCGCCATGATTTTAAACAAAATTTAATAGTCGTTCGACACTACTTTATTATCGTTTTTTTTTTCCTGAAATAATTGAGTCTAAACATAATAGATTCTTAATAATAACGATATTTTACACGATGTAAATAACTTGCGGCCAATAACGATTTAAAACTTCGCAGGCAATAAGTATTACTTTCAATACGTATAGAAAAACGTACAAGTTGTATTTTATTTAGGACTTGTTTTTTTTTTCGGATTTAAACACGGGTTTCTACAGTCGTAGTATACAGTCTTTTGTCGTCGATAGTCTCGATGCACCACTATCGCGTGGGAATCGAAAACATATTTCCTAATAACACAGGTGTTCCCCGACTGATTACGTATTCTAAACCACACTGTTCACGGTGTGCGCCAAACCACGTTTCCCATCCACCCGCGGACGGATGAAATGGACGCGGTCGTTCGGATGCGAGTTTCGGGAAACAGAGTCGAGAAAAACGGATCGCCAAAATTGGCAATTATAATTTCATATTATCTTTAATAGTAATTCTATGCAACCCGGTTCGAATAAATGGAACGATATTATTTTATCGTCGTCGATCGAAATTTTCTCGGTAAAAAATAAGCCTTTGGTCTATTTTCTTCCTCGTCGCCCTAAAATCACGCTCCTGGCCGTGCTAGCGATAATTTCAAGACGAACTGTCGTTTTTATTATTATTTCAATCGTTCGCCCTAGACTATATTATAATATGTCTATCTATATAACGTCGAGGTTTATCGGCCATTCGTACAAACGTTTCCGCGAAGCGAATTGTTTACAACGAACGGCGTGTTCGTCACAGACGTTTGAATATATAATTATATGGAGAACCTATTATCGCGTTCTGTATTCTAGCAGTAGGCAGGCAAAGGTGGTACGCGCGCGAGAAGTACCGCCAGACCTGATTTATGTGCCTAATTCACGAGACGCCCATTGTTTCCGCGATTTGATTAATGGGATATTAAGACTTCTCGTCGGCTCATTTTAAAACGTCTTTGGCACCGATTCGCCTCGCACCTGACTCGTGTGTTGCATCCGTTTCGTGGCCAAAATTCCCCTCGAACGTTTGCCAAAATCCTCTCGGCGACCATGCGTTATTCGTACTCGGCAGGACACCGGTTCATAGGTGGCACGATGTTCTCGTACGCGTTCTCTCCGATTGATTTCTTCACGCGCCGGACCGCACCGGTTTTCGACCGTGTTTACGTACTGGTAAACGTTGAGCTTGCGATTTATTATTCGACTGCGGTCTACGAATCCGTTAAAAATTAAACTCTGGTTCACTATGGTTATACGCGAAACGCGAGTTTTTACAATAGCGTTGACGTACAAAATGACGCAAGTCGGACCATATATTGTATGTGTATAAATATTATATAATATGTATCCTGCGTATAAAGGCGAAATAATAATTTAAATGCTATTAAAACGAATCGTATATTTGATCATAAAATTTAAACGTTTACGCTTTCGGGTAAAATCAAAGTCTGTACAACAGTGACGTGATTTCATATTAAAACGTAGTTTGTCAACTTACGAATGGTCCGATAATTTGATTGGAAGTAATTATTGCTAAGCTGCCAAAAAAAAAAAAGAAAAAGAAAAATAGCGAAAACGTAGAAATAAACGATACCCAATAGATTTTATTGATTTGAAAACAGTCCGCGATTAAACTTTTAAATTACTTTTCAAGAACACGTATTCTTATAAAAATGTATTGTTATGGGAACCGTCGGAGCAGAAGCACTTGCCGATAAGTTATGTGTGACTGGGTCCTATTATAGAGTAGGTAGGTGTAGTTAGTTTAAAGTTAATCAATTCCGAGAAAAGTTATTATATATTATTTGGCGAAATGGGAAAAATCTTATGAACATTTGGACGGCGATAGTATTTTGAATACCGTGCGATTTATACTCCCGAGTGTAGTCGAATAATATTATAATTTTAATATGCGATCGACGATTATGTTTGTGCTGTTCAAGAGGCGTTTTAACGATGACGATGCACTATTATACTTTGAAGAACAGTCGTAAAAAGTAGGTAAAATCATAGGCCAAGAATAAAATATAAATGTCGAGTGAGTCTGTATTCGAGCACTGAAAACTCGGAGCCGTATTTTATCACAAGCCGTAAACAATTTTCTGCGCGGTCGAATACTTTAGCGATGCACTACAATGTTGTTTTATTCGCAAACTATAGACGGTTACGAAAAGTAAATAAGAGCGCTCGTCAAATAAAATAACCTGTTCGACTAATGAAATAATCAAGTAAATTGAAAACATCAACAACTCGCCAAACAGATACACAATATAATGAAGTAATTAATAATATTGTTTAAATTTGTAATTTCAACCGTCGCGCGTCGATTGAAATTACATTTTGTCTTTGTTCGATAGTGAGGTCGTCGCGGTATCGTTTTTGCCGTGCAAACTCGTTTCGTCGTTTTCGTATAAAATTTATAATGCGTAGATATATGTATATATATGTAGATATATGATGTGGTAAAAAAAAAATCGCTACGTTAGCAATTGTTTTCGCTCTTCGACACGAATGAATCGTTAAAGAAAAATACAGTTTTGTCGTTCTTCGTACGTATAACCGTCGTCATTTTTTAATTCGTTTCATTTTCTTTCGAGATGAAATCATTAAAATTCGTCGTGACTTATTATATTATTTTTTTTTCGTTAATATCAATACTATACCGGGTTTAGTTTTATCTTCTATGTGGTATACATTTGACATACAGTGTATTCGAATAAATGGTACTTATCGTATTTACTTAACTGAATATTTTCGCACGATGAATTTTTAATTCGCTTAGAAAACGAACGCCAAGGATACAATGTGAAAAGAACGATTAAAATATTAAAATAGCATATACACGCGGTTTCACCGGCCACGATGATTTCAATTCCAAACAAACTCTGAGCTATCGGAACGCTTTTGCGCGTACCGACGCGTAATCAACATTTTTTTTTTTCTTTCTCTTTTTATTATTATTATTACTTTTACTTGGCCGAGTTTGCTAAGCCAATTATTGCGCAACACGGCCAACTTTTCGTGTGAAATCACCAAAGTATACGCATAGCTTGTGGCGTAATCCGCGACCGAACAAACTACCGACATCAGCGGCGCTACACTTACATCGCATTGTTTTCGCGGAAATCGTCGACGGTACGCAGCGCCGCGATTGTCAAATTAAAACTTGAAACAATCTTGAATTTTTCGGTTTGTTTCCCCCGTCTCGTCGTCGCCAAAAGTCATTTAGACATTTTCCACCGGAATATTCAAACGTTCGAAAACGCTTTTGTCAACGGCACAATGCCGTTGTCAAGAGTCGCGCGACACTACTTACGAAGTGAAGTTTAATCCTTGGGAACGGAATAAGACGCTAACGCGCGACCCCCGAGTGCACGCGATATTTCGTCGAACCGCGGGGATATTTTTACCAAACAAATCGCAGGGATTCGGTATGATTTCTTTACCGGCGGCGTTCATAAATCATATTAGTATTTTCGTTATCGTTTTCGAGCGATTACATATGCAATACAGTGTCCAATAGCGTACGCCGGGCGTCGGGATCGAACGACTATTCGTTGAAATCGCCTACTGTTTATCGGACAGCGAGGAAAGCATAGGATGAGTTTAGAATTTTTTTCGTCCTTGGATCATTTAATTATTAATTTAGAAACAGAATTTGCATATCGTTTACACGATTGTTAACCCGAAACTTTTCACGACAATTAATTTGCTTTTTAATAAGAAAACTTTTCAAGTGTGACTAATGTAAATTTATCTTGTTGACGAACATACAAAATATAGGTGAGTGAGTGTAAACTGAGTTTTTAATAATCATCCTGGGCGTTGAAATTTTTTTTTTTAATTTTTCAAGTAAACGCGATGGAGCTGATTACTAACGGTAACTCTATAACAACTCGGATAGAAGTGATTTTTTTCTTCTTCTTTTTTTCGTGATAATAACGTCGGCAAATCGCGAGGTCGTATTACAGCAAAGTCGTGTTTTAAATTAAAAAAAAAACTGTAATGGTTTCCTTAATGTTTATTTTGCACGGTGTATAAGCATGCACTTTATGCACGGGAAAATCGTACGAAAATACCTAATAAATACGCCGTTTTCCCCTCTAATGCGCAATAGTATTTTTCTGTGTTATCTCGCGTAACCGAACCAACGAACATTACTCACGAATGTATACTCGCATCGGAGTTTACATTTTATCAGCGCCGTACTGGATCGCAGAGGCGAAAACTAATTCCGAGAAGTGTAGAGTAACGCAGATTTAGAAATAAAATAACGCAATAACGACAGTAAACACGTACGCGAAGATTATCGTTTCGTGTGCATGAAAATATAGTATGTTTAGCGATCGGGCGAACAATATACGCGTCGATTTATATTGCACCGACTTGGTTATCAGCGTAGCCGCGGTGGCGTGGTATTTCGTTTTGCAATTTTTCGGAGGGGAAGTGTTTTGAGTCGAGGCGGAGAGGTGTCACGCGGGAGACGCCCCTCTCGAAATGCGCCACTCAGCATAGCGCCAAAACACTAATCATAAAGAATACGTAGCATGTTGTCGTGATTATTTGCATGAAAAACCGTAGTCAAAGTTCATCCCCGCGTATAAAATATGAAACTGTTGAACGTTGTTTAAGTTTGACGTTTTAAATGATCATTAAAACGTTAACTATTTTGCGAGTTTTTTTTATTCAAATTTTTGCCCATAATATGAGTTGAACAATTTATCATTTGACGCGCCTGACATGTGACTGGCGCTAAAGTATGATGTTGTTTTGAACTAAACGAGAGAAAATTTCTAACGGAAAATTAAAAACGGACGAGAGTTTTTTTTTCCTATACGAATTTCACAGAATGTTTACTTCGAATTCAACGTAATATTCTATTACAAAACGCACGTATAGTTTCCAAAAATGTATATTACAATGTACAAACGAGTCAACGCTATAATAATAATTATACATTCGATATTTTTATGTATCCGAGTCAAATCGAAAATTCCCTCAACAGTTTTCCCAAAAGTCGAGAAAAACTGACGAAAAGTTACATTATTTTGTCATCGTATCGGTATAATAATATAACATGTACGGTTTGTATTATTAACAAACTTACATAACTATTTTATGTCATATGAGATTTATTTTTTCTATAATAATTGATCATCGCAGTTTAGAATGCGTGTTAAGTAGAGTTAGTTTTGTCGCATAATATTAGTTGCTTTTAGTACCTATACAATATATTATGTTTGCGCGTTATGATAATGTTATCGTCTCTGCATACGAAAATAAACTGTTTAAAATTAATTGTTAGAGTGACGAACCGAGTGCGGTTATCAAAATCATGTTTCCAAATCGTTTTTAAATCACAAATACATTTACAAACGTACAGATCAAACATCGCGTTGAAAATACTCGGTATTTTACTGTGGGTATAGTAACTATGACATAACGACGCGGTCACGTAGTCGGTGATTTTCGAATTTTTTTCCCCAAACATTACATATATTATAATATAAACCTAATTAAATTCACAAAAAATGTAACGCGCTTTATATTATTAAAAATTGTAATTTCATACAAAGAGTTCATCTGCCAACGAAGCAGATGAAAATTAATTATTCTATTACTCGTAATACTTGGTTCTAGTTTTTTTTTTTTTTTGCGTACGAAAGTTTAACGGAATTGAAAAAAAAAAAAATAGCGATGTAAAATTGAATTACATTTTTTCCATGCGAAACTTTCCAGTGACACACTTTTCGGTAGCTCGTGATCCGAGGGGTTGAGATAATAATATGATGTAGAAAATAATTTCTCAATAAAACATTTCTCGTAGGATGAATGATTTAACAGCACTGTAATTACTGCAAGTTGAATAATTGAGTATCCACGTATGTATATACGATTTAATCTAATTTAAAATTTGTTAAAATTGTGTTTGAAATATTCGTGTAAAACGTGTTCAATATTTTCGTAAAAATCCGAGTAAACACTTACACTGAATTATCAACAAACAAACTACACAGCATTGGTACAAGCGTCTTTCATAAATACCCGCTGCTTTGTAATTGTTTTGTTTGCACTTCAAAAATTCATGGACATGGTTATTACCCATTCACTCAGATAAATACTTAATCGGCGAATGAAAAATATGAATGAAAAATATATGAGTTAACTAAAGGACCGGCGTTATAAATAAACAAATTAGGCGATCAAATATTAAGGAGAAATTATATTATAAACTTTTAAAAATATTCCGAAAACCTTCTGTACATTTCCGCCGGTAAAATATTAACGATTATTGGATTCTGTAACGAACAAAGTACCGCGCGATGTTGGATTTTAGATTCCGAGTGCGACGAGGAATGTGTTTGTTTTACCGTGAAGTGTGTATCTTGGATTCCGAGTGAAACGGAGATGTTTTTCTTTCGAGCAGCAAAGAAAAATAAAAACGAATTACCGAAAAATTGCGAATTTTCTCCATAAGCGTTAGGAATTATTAAAATGTCGACGCGATCGGGGGTTTCGATGAAAACCGAATAATCAGAAACAAAGGCAGACACAACCACTCACTTCCTTTCGCTACGAATTTTCTGAAAATCATACCGTCTCTAGAGAGTTATTTTGTAATTCAAGTGTACGGCGAAAAGCTGTACGATTATTACGTTTTGTTATTATTTTTTCGAGTTTCGACGCGCGTAGCTTATGATAATATCGTCGCGTATATCACATAATATTATCGACTGCCTACAAATGTGCGCGTGTGTATGTAAATCGAATATTGTCAACAATTTAATTACGCAGCGATCAATCAGATTTCAATTGACTTCGATGACCATTGTCTGCGAATTAACGCGAAAACACATTCATATCGAGATAAAAACGTAGTTTTTGGTAGTTTCGTCGTGTTTATTGGTCTCGACATTAATTAAAGGAAATTTAATTAAAATTCTAAAGAGAATGATAATACCACAAAATAGATGGTACGCACGCGGTTAATGTTAGATGTTAACAACCGTTTTTATTTTCCGTTTTAATAGGCGTCGACCTTTTTTTTTTCCAATTTTTTTTTTTTTTCTCTTCCGTCCGACACGATGCGGTATCGTTTTGTATTTCGCGTGTAGCACGCCGACGACGTGACGCGATTCCGGAACAACGCCACTGGATGCTATGGCGCAAACGACTCTTAACGTACGATTACGGTTTCGGACGATCACGTGAAAATAAGCCGGAACGCGCGGATTCTTTGGTCTGACGGTGCTTAATAAAGTTCTCGACAATTAAACGTTCGCCGGATAGTAATAAACGTGCCTCTAAAGGCCGTGGCCGACGAACATTTCGGTCTCATCGTCCGACCGAGACCCCCCCCCCCCCGTATGCCGGCGCGCGTACGATAAGGACCGCTGCTGTTCAGCTGGCGTAAAAATACACATTCGGTGTGAATTTATAAGGCGGCCACCCCTCCTTTCCGCTCGTCGTCACCCGATTTCGATTTCAACGGATACATACTAGAGGATGGTCCTTTGTGTTACATATGAAAAAAAAATAATCAAAATTTTTCAGATTATCCACCACCCCCACGAATAAGTTGCACTACAAAAAAAGTATCGGAAAAGTCATAAAAATAGAACGTTTTTCAAAATCGTTAATTTTTCGTAATAGAATCAAACGTACTTCCAGGATTAAGTCATCACCTTTCAAGTCATAATTTTTTATTGTAAATCGAAATTAAAGTTAATCATTTGTATTTTGAGTTGCCTGAAATATCGGATTTTTTTTTCTCTTTCTGATCAAATATTTGAAAAAGTAAATTACGAGCAAACAAATATATTTGAAACGAATTATTGTTAACTTAATTTTCTATCATTTGTCGTTTGTCAAATTTTTCGTAACATTAATTTTTTTAAAGCTATGTTTGAAAATAATTTAAAAAATTGAAAACGCTCTATTTTGTGGCACCGGGTTGAAATCAATGAATTTGTCCGAAACATTTTTCGTGTGGTTTTTTTTAAGTAATCGAACCTATTTAGGGGAGAGAGGAAGGGTAAAGTGAAAAAAATCCCAAACGAAAAATAAGGACCACCCTAATTGTTACATACGCGTTGTATGACGAATAATAAACACCATCGATATAATATAGTCGACGAGAATAACAACAACATCTAAACGCGGGAAAGGACTGATGTATAATAAACATTATTGATTAATATAGATACTAACAACGGTGTGTCGACTGTACAATATAATTTTGCTCGCCTCTGTGACGCCGCCGCCATATTTAATAACAGAGGTACAATAATGTATTGTCAATACAAATTGACCGCTCTCGATATTCGTAATATATTCGATAAACGCGACGTTTATTGTAACAGCAAACGTCCGTACCGGTGCACGAATTAAATATACGTAACAATAATCGAGAATTGATATTTTAACGCGCTTAAACCCCCGCGTGAATATGTTTTTTCTCTCGTTATATTATTATGACAGCCGAGCGATTCCGGATTTTTCGTTCATATCAATAATCATCGCGACGGTGATTATTATATTATATTATCTACCTATAACAATTAATTGTATCCATACGAATTTCGTACTTACTTGGAAAAACCGCGTGCGTATTTTAAATATTTCTCTTATATTTTTTTTTTTTATATACTTTCCGCATTACCTCCTGTGCCGTCTTTCGGGACGTATCCGGCCGGACGCCTCGTTCGTTACGAGAATTATTACGTTTCGACGATTCGACGGACGATTTCGCTGCCGCGGCCGCCACGTACCTCGGGTGAATATTCCGTTATGAGTCTCTCGCGGGAATATCATCGACTTTGATCGAGCGCGTGAAAACGTTTGACGCAAAGCTACGAATGCGTCGAGTTCGGAGAGAAAGGGCGATGTTTCCATTGTTTTCAGAAACAATTTATCACGCGAGTATAATATTATTATGACAATGTAACGTGTTCACGGACGTTTTTCGCCTACGTACTAATTTGTTTCGTAAAACGCGAGAACGTGACGTCACGTCTCGAATACGATTCCGTACCTACCGAAATTAGTTATTAGCGCGCGCGTCCAATATTGTTCTCGTCGACGTTACGGTATTAATACGACGCGCCGCGCCGCGTTTTTCGGTGGTCCGTTTTAATTATGATATGGAAATATTGGTCCAGAACGTTGTTCTATCGTCCGGGGGGGGGGGGGGGGAGGGGTCCAGGATAACGTTTCGGCGAAATTATAATAACGGTAAAAAACAATTATTCCATTATTCTATAATTATCACGATGAAAAAACGGTCAGGAATTTTTAATTTTAAATATACGGCCCGAGGTCCCATCGCGATCTTACGGGACCGGCGGATGATAATCCGTCATCACTATATCATAAAAATAAGACGAGATCTCGTTAAATGGAAAATATTTTCACCAACGCGCATAAAAATTACATAAACGTACGTACAGATATATTGCGTATAAACAATTCGAAGCTCGCGAGACTTTTCGTTTGCGGGAATTTTAATTTATCAAACGTTTGGAATTGTCCGTTCGTATATTTATTTTGAAAATTACTACCGCGTCGGTTCGTCGCCGGTCGACAATGTATGGAACGGTGGATTCAGCCCGTTTGACAGCGACGCAGTATCGACTAGGCTAGAATATTTGATCACAGCGGTTTTGTGTTTTTACTCGAACTCGGAACTCAATTGAATTTATAATCCAGTCGTCGACCCGCGGACGGCAGAGAGTTGTTTAATTTTGCACGACATTCGAAGAGTTAATATTTGTTCTCTTAAATACGCCGCAATAGCTTTTAAAACACACGGGTTTAAATTAATTTTCGTTTGATTACGTTTTATTTCGTTCACTGATGATGTCTGCATTGGGCGTTTTCGGGAATTTTCAAAGGTCGCGGA
Source organism: Drepanosiphum platanoidis (assembly GCA_948098885.1). Classification (NCBI taxonomy): domain Eukaryota; kingdom Metazoa; phylum Arthropoda; class Insecta; order Hemiptera; family Aphididae; genus Drepanosiphum; species Drepanosiphum platanoidis. The sequence goes on from OX402533.1 coordinate 2,355,018, forward strand.
CACTTTCTAGAAAAATATGTAGCGGAGCCCTCGGCACACCCCTCCTTCTAATAATTATAAAAAAAAAAAAAAACAACAACGATACAATATTTTAATAAAATTTATTATAATAATATGAAATCAAATTTTCTTACGGGTCCATTCACACCACCGCTTCCTCAGCTGTTGACGGAACACCCCTCGTCCATGAATCGCTAACACTGTGAGTCCGTTGACCCGTTAGAAATATATTAAAATTCGAATTGATCGGAAAAAAAAGTACGGCCAACGGGTGGGGTTAAATTCCACGACCTATATCATCAATACGAGTATTACTCGATGACCCGCCTTTTTTATTTTTTTTTTTGTAAAAAGAAACGTCACTTTTTTACGTCGACGACGACGACGACGTCTCGCCCGTTTCACTCGCATCGACAATATTACGTCAATACAATACGAGCGGCGATAAATTTCTCGGCCGGCGTTTTCGCACTCGAACACCTTCTGCTGACTAGCTCGTCGCGCGCGATTTCAGACCGACGCGGCGCGCATTTCTATATCCCTTCGCAATTGCACCGCAGCCGACACACACGTACGCGCTGGCGATATGGTCTCTGATTGAAACGAACGGCGACTGCTATATCACGCCGAACGCGTTTCGAATAGCATCCGTTCCCCTCGAACGCCGATTTCCCCGCGTCCTACGGTCGTCCGAAATCGCTTTTAACGCCGGACCGTCGATTAATATATTTACTCCTTTTTTTTTACCGCGAGTCGACCGAAATCTCGGCCGTATCGACCGTACAACACGCCGTCTATTACAGTTGTTTGTAACGGCGAACCGTCACTACCGTCGTCATCAAACGATTTATTTATAATTTCCACCATGCAAAACAACACGCTCGATTCGCGGCGTCCGGGGTATGTTTTATGCTAGCGTCGTTTTTGGTCTGCACTCAAATCGAAGGCGTCCGATAAATTTCTCACCAAAAGTGATCGATTATCTCTCGTCCATTAAGTGTTTACAGAACGATAAAACGTTTTTCCAAGCCTGTCGTCGGTACTTTGCGACGACACGCGTGGCAGAATCTATAGGGGAATTATCATTTTTGTATTTGTACGGATTGTATATGAATAATAATAAAAAAAACCCTAATTATTAACATTTTTTTTTCCACGTGAATATTCGCTGCGAATTCTTAAACAGATTGGAAAATCGCCGTGGTAAACACAAATTGTGTTTATCAATACTTCTATTCCGGATTCTCCGAGGACATCAATATTTTTATTCACGGCGCGGCGTGTTAAACGCGAGGAATGGAATATACTCGTTCGGTGTATTTTAGGGTCGTGTTTTTTTTTTAGGCGATAAAAAACACACCATTTACTTAATTTTTCAGCATAAAAAACAGTAGCGATTAAATTTCGTGTTGCACGGCATTACCTACATAAATAACATTGTATAATTCAACGTAATTGTTTCTCGAGAAAATCCTAAAAAGAAATTATATATATATGTATATGTACGCTTAAAATTAAAATATGTACCCGACGGTTCTGACTTTTTAAAATAAGCTAATATTTATTATAACAACGGGCTATAAATATACCGGTCAAATTTATTATTTTAAACGCGAATTTTTCAAATCGAATAATTGTTCGTCTACGAATAGGTATATATTTGTGTGTGCGCGCGCGCGCGCGCGACGATTTGATCGTACAAAGATAAATCAACGTGGAATAAACTTTCGTTTTGAAAACAACTATTAAAATTTGAATTAACAACGGACAGTAAAAACTATAATGCGAAGACTAAAATATCAACACATTAAATGCACAAACTTTAAAAGTATTATAAATCATAGTTAATATGATATAAATGTGCATTATATATACTCGTATATATATATATATAGTGCCAAAAATTATACATGCAAATTCGAAGATATTACGCACGACGACGTACACGAGTACGAATAATTTCACGAAGAAAATGTACGTTGGAAATTTAATTTATGCAATTATTTATTTACGTGTTATTATTTATCGCGCACACTAAAAATACCACCGAAAGTCTTAAACGGTTTTCTACTAAACCATAAATAGCGATATGAGTTTTTCCGAAATGCGTTCTATTTCTCAGCCATTAAACTTCGTTTGTCGGCCGAATATTCAGCTGTTGGCGAGCGGATTAAATTTCAATAACCGAAAGTTCTACAACATATATTGTGTAATGTGTAGCTTTGCCCCGGTGAACCGGCAAGAACTAATAAGCGATAGCGCGGTCCCGCGGAAAACATTGAACTTTGGACAACATTTGTCCGACTGTAAATATCAGAAACAAACCATCGACTACGTGAACGAAATGTCAAAATATATAAATATATATCTGACGTGTATAATATATCGAAAACTATCAGTTATATGAGTAAAAAAAAAAAATCCACTGACACTTCGACGATCTCGTACTGCATTACGTATATATTTACCGTTCGAAAAGTCTATCGCGGACGTGAAATAAAATTTATTTTTTTCGCGCCTCTGTCCAATCCTCGTGTAACTAGTTTTCGCGCCGTTATTTCGTCGAGAGCTTCGACGATAGTATTTCAATCACAATAAAACGATTAAAACCGAAACGCCTTCGAAGGCGGCTCAATTTTATCGGAAAAAAAAAAAAACGAAACCCGGTCTCTGATCGAATTTAATTCTAGAATCGCCTCCTCTAAAATGTATACGTAGAAACGCTAGCGTGTTACCAAAGTCTTTATTGCGCGTAATCAAATCGTAAACACTCGACGATTTTATGGAAAAAAAGTGCCGAATGTGTAAAAGTCTCACGCTAGACAAACTCGTAACGGATACTAGGATGTTAGAAATGTTGAATTTTTAACGCTAATAGACGAAAATTAGAAACCTTCTGTTGTCGAACCGAACCAAACCACTCAACCGTGTGCGATTCTCGACACAAATAACGTGACAGGAAATCGTCAGTCATTATAATTTAAATTTAACGCGTCGTATAAGGTTACTAAAACTAATTGCAATTTCGCCATAAACCGTAGTATAATATAATATAATATATTATGTATGTATCGCGCGCACGATTTACTCGATATCGTTGGCAACATAATGTCGTCGTCGTCGTCAGACATTCTGATTTTCGTTTACGTTTGTATTCTTTAATTTTTTTTTTTTAATACGAGTTGCGAATTATTATTAGGCGTACGATTTGTTTGTCGACAAACGGACAGCAAAATAGTTTTCAAGACGGTTTATCACGATTTGTTTATTGTTTTCGTCGCCGCGAAAAACAAACTCGATTACTAATAGTTTGGAAAATATTATAATATTTTTGTTTCGTTCATTTTTTTGACGTTTAAACAGTCGGTTGAATAATGCACGCCGCAATAATACGTGCGGAATATTATGCCAACTGAATTAATTAAAACAAATTATATACTTTTAATAGCATTTAAGTATAAATTGGCTTTATACCAGCGGGGAGTATAACCGTTTGGCCGTTTAAATTTATCTCGAAGGAGAAAATAAAATACCACGGCGAGCCATTGAAATGATAAAACGCATATAATTATTCAAGGTCTCACTGCTCAGACCGAACACTGTGTCTTATGCTGCGTAGTTCGAGAAAAGAAAAAACAAGTAGACAATAGGCATCAAAGTCATTACAACGTGAAATAGATCTGAATTTTTAATAGATTTGAGTTTTCTTATTATTGTTTTCGTGAAATTCCCGAAAGGCTTTTGGAACCGTTTGATTTTTTTCGACGGTCGGGGGAACTTTGAACGAACCCAAGAGGGTGCGATAAAAAATCGTCGGGTTTTGTAACCGTAAAATAGTATACGCGCGCGGACCGATTCTGCGATTCCGAAATATCGTTGTCACGTCGTCGTCGTTGCGGAGTAGTGACGCTTTTAGGTTTTTTGTTTTCGATTTTCCAAAAACTCTATTATACGTCGCTCGTCGCTCGACTTTGTAAAACACCCCTCGCCGACGTATCGACTTTGTGCCATTTCTCGCTTTATTATAATGTCGATTCTTGTTGTTCGGGAAAACGTCGTCGTCGGCAAGAGTGAAAACAATAACACGGCTCCTCGGGAAAATCGAAGTGACAACCGCTATTCCGGCGCACTGGAGCGTACAGGAATGGCCTACACTTAGCGCCGTTTTACCGGAGGATATTTTGTCAATATTCGTTATTCGCTGTTCACTGCACATCGCGATTCGCCGCGGCCGTTTCCACAATAACACGTTGGGGCGAAATCCGGCGATAATTTATTCCGAACAATTTTAGTTGAGTGACGTTTAATAATAGAGTTTAAACGATTCTTTTGATATTACGAATTAATTTCGCCGAAATATCCACGGCGCCGATGCAGTACGTAAATATAATGATTTCGCGAACGGGTCGAATAACGCGCGATTCTCCAACCTCGAAAATACCAGTGTAAATTAAACGTGACATTTTTTTATTATTTTAAAACGTGAAAAAAATACGTCTTATCACGACGATTCCGATAAGTCTTAAAATAAAGTAGATATTATATTTTCATCTTTACGAAAAAGTCGAACAATTTCAATCCGAATATGTGAGACTCGTCGGTGACAAAATACACGCGATCGTATGCGATTGATATTCGCGTAACGCGTGATTTTTTTCGAATTGACCGTTTTTTTTTTGTTTTTTTTTTGTCAAATAACAATAGCGAAATCATCTTTATTGTTTGTAATTTCACGTCGGACGTCCGATGTCCACCGCGAAACGACAGACGAGATAAATCGTTTGAAAATTAACATGGAGCGTTTTACGCGTTCAGATATCAATATCGCCGTATGTCTATAGATGTAGTGTGTAATTAATGTGCAAAAAGCGTTAAACAAACGATCGCGATTTATAATACCGCGCCAAGTGTTGGTTTAAACTTTCACAGTTCGACCGGATGACTATTATAATATACACGGTCAATATTTACGTTTCGCACGTGACGCATAATTGTTTCAATTAAACCACCGTTGTACGACGATATCGTCACATTCGGATCGATTAAAATCGTATAATCTCACGCGCGTTTTAATTGACTCGCGAGTTCAATTCGTTTGGTTTGAAAAAAAATCTCGTTTCGACACGACCGTGTCGGAATAAGCATCGTCACTATATAAATACCCTGTTACGTGTAGAATATAATTTAAATTATTCCCTCTAGGTAGTTGTTATAACGATATGACGTGTAACCGAACGTCGTTCGACTCGCGAAACTTTTATAAAAAAACTGGAAAACTGTATGCATAATATAATATTGAATTCCGTCGGTAATTTTTATCGGTAAATAGTTTTCTCTCGGTCCATTTGCTTGTTGTCTTTCGAGAAATTTGAATTTTTTTTCTCTCTACCCTCCCCCCGCCCAATACGAAATCGAAAATAATCAAACTTCAAAAAACGATTACGATAGAAGACGTACGCATTTTTCCAAACGTTTCGAATTGTGGTATATGATTTAATTAATTTGAAAAATTTCTTTAAAAAAAAAAACACTCACATAAATCGACCGAGACAACTAGCTAACGACGACGCACTAAAATAACCATCGTATAGTACGATTATACGCGAAACGGGAATCGTCCACATTTCTTCTCGGTTCACTCGAAATTACCGAAATCATATTGTGTTGAGAGTTTTCGATGAAAACGTTCCGACGTTTTACACCCGACCGATAGGCACAAAACGGCGGCGTCGTGTCGACGCGATATTTTCGGTTTTCTCGTTTTCCAAATGGAAATATTATAATTGGAAATATATCGTCGGACGTGGGCACGTGTTCGCAAACCGATACGGATTCTCGGCGATTTCCGTTCGCAGTAAATGTAATATTTTCCGTGTTTACAGAACGTTTCGACTCACAGTTGATGAAAACCCGAGAGCGTTTCGCTTTCCTTTTTGGAATTCTCGATTCCCGAGTGTACTTCACACTTTTTCAATAACTAATTTCTAGGAAACGTATTATTTCCCCGGGCGTAAACTGCGCACGCGTTTATTTACTCGTCCGTGTCCGCGCTTTTGTCCACCACTCGGCGTTCGGGAAATAAGAAACAATATCGCGCCGCCGAGCACCGTAAAACTGAAACACGAAATCGCTTTACAAACAGAATCGACTTGTCGGCCGACGTACGTAATTCGATTGAAAATCAATTACTTTATATATATATATATACTTCCATGGCGTTCGTCGCGTTTATTAGATACTGAACACACTGCGTTCGCGTTACACACGCGCGTGTAACGATTTCGTCGTAACGCGTCGAACGTCGATCGACTGACGCACGTGCAGTTGGGATTTTTATTTTTCACACAATTTGCAGTTGTCCATTTAAAAAATGTGTACCGGTTGTCCTAATATACACGATTTCAATACTTAACCGTGAAACAGGAGAGGTATAAATTTGTAAATAATAAATAATATTATACGTGTCGTTTGTCGAAAAACAGTATAAAATGAGACGAGGTATGAGGAGAAATGTTGTATTTTGTAGTATAAAAATCAAAGACTTAATAAACTTCAAAAACGGATTAGATTTTGTAAAATCTGTCGGTCATCACGGCAACACGCGTAATACCTGTTTTTTTTTTTACATAATATTTTTATACTACAAAATAATTACACTCGCAATAGTTTACCAATAATAATACTTCTCGAAAACAAAAATAACAAAGCGAATGAATCTTTGCGTTGACGGCGATACACTCGTTTTTTGTTTTTGTTTTCATTCGATCGAATCTGATTTAAAACGAAACGCCGTCAAAGGAGATAAATATTTCATATACTTATCGTGTGTATTAATTTTAAGCGTTTCTTTTTTCATTCGTTTTCCGTTATTGTAATCTACGACAAAAAAAAAAACCTTTGATTATTATCGAGTCTGATTTTATTATAAATAACTATCGTCGGAAACGATTTTTTCAAATATCTTTCAAATCGTTTACACGTGAACGATGCTTAAAATGTCAAATTATTTAAACAACACTTTTGACGTATGAACATATAATATAAAAGCATATATAATATTTGTATTTAGTTTGCATATTTTATCGAGACGTACGCGATAATAATTATAATAAAAGTTATACTATATATATTTTGTATTATAAATATTATTGACAAATAACAAATGGAGTCGGTAAAAGAAAGTATAGATCGGGTGGGTAAATTCGAATTTATTGTTTCGTTCAGATCTCACAGTTGCGCGGCGTGAATATAATGTTTTATATTTTATTTTTTGGTTATTCGAAATCCAATTCGGTCCGATTATTGGAACGTTTTTTATCGTGAAAAAATTACGCCTCGCGCCGAAACAGTTATGACTTACGTTTGGCCGATGTAATATTTCAATTTTGTCATAATTTGATTTTACAATTAAAGAAGTATACGCGTTTTTTTGAGTTTATCAAAACGACATCGGGGAACGAATTCGGAGCTAATTGCTTGTAGGACGATATCGTATTGGGAAACGTAATCGGAATTAGTGTTTTACGGGTGACTATTGGCGTGAGAAATGTGAATAAGTTTCGATGCGTTTCGATTAAAAGCGAATCGTTGGGAACGGCGAGAGAGAAAAACAACGCGAATTCCTCGAAAACGATAAAATCAGTTTTCGCGAGAACGGAAAAGACCTTGAATATTTATGTGCGATCTTATAAAATTTATTGTTATTTGTGTCGCGATTTTTCCGACGAGACGATTGCAATAAAAGCGATACACCCATAAAACGCAGTGACCGACGGTCGTAAACTATAACAACGAGTTTGTATATTTACGAAATTACCGGAGTAAATTCGGTACGGTTTATCTGACGATTTTCGGTGCGTTTTTTTTTTTCAACATCACTGGCGGTGCGGTTCTTTTTTTCTTTTTTTTTTTTTTTTTCCAGTGCGATTTTTCCGACACGGAGGTTACATTTTATACTGCGTGATAACAACTCGCGCGATAATATTAACGGTTGTACGAGTTAAAAAAAAAAAAAAACAAACAAAATCGTTTCGATATCTAGAAATGTACTCGCGTATACGCAAGAAAACGTGTAAATATTTCAACCCAAAAAATTATCAAAGATAAACAGATAAATGCCTATCGATAGCTGCTGCAATTGACGTAACAATAATTATATCGCGTCTATTAACAATAATTATAAATCACACGTAATCGATATTAGATACGCGTATTATATAATAGCTATATTAAATATTCGTATGCTTCAAATCAAATCAAATATATGTATAAATATTTTGCGATTTCGGAACGTGTCGGCGGAAATATTTCAGAACCCCGCTGATACGATTAATGCTTTAATCGTAGACGATGTTTATTCAGAGCCATATATCGATCGGTCGCCGATGAGATTTACTTCAAAAAGTTGTTGCGTGCTCTGACGTTTATGTCAGCTGTGAATTTTAACGACGAGCGAACGATCATGTTTACTATATTCATTAAAAGTTTCAATTTCTATGATAGGATATTGAATTCGCGTTTATCTGATTTCCTTTATTTTATGTTTTCATATACAAAACTCGACTTTTCCGTCTGTACCTATCGCGGAGGAGCTCGAACTCGAAAACTATATCACTACTACGAATTGTAACAATAAAATATATAGTTTCGATAACGATTGCGTATAAAAAATAATAACCAAACGTATGTAATGATTAAAATATATTTATTTTATTTATTATGTTTGATCACTATACGAACGGTAGAAAAACAATATTACAGGTATTTGATATTTTCTAAAAGTCGGTTAATATTTATGATGATTTTGGATTGTTTTTAGTAAAGAAAAAAAAGATACTTAAAACCGGCGTCAATATACATATATACAAGTATTATATATTATATAAGTATACTATATGCACTCGGTTGGTTTCAAGTAGATTTTGCTCTTTTTTTCCCCCCCTTTTAATCAGCATTTTTCGATCCAACAACTTAAAGGAAAGCAAAGTTGAATATAATAGTAATAATAAAAAATAAAAATGCTGATTATTCCACTTGAATGTATCATATTGTTGAGTCATTCTTTTGAGAAATCAATCGTTAATTTACGGCGCAACAGACGGTGCAAAAAACGCGCGCCGCTAACGGTTTGTTTTGCGATAATAATAATAATTAAATGTGATAATCATTTTTCACTTTTCGCGTATTATCACACGGCCATAATTCGGTTAGGCACGCGCGCGCCTTTCGTCGTAAATTCGTTGTTGGATTCTTGCGGCGTTTTCGCGTTCACAATCCGAATTTTTCATCGTCTGAACACCGTCTGAAAATCAAAACCAATTTAAAATATCATCCGGAATAAGAAAAACGTTTCGGCGTAATTTATAATTATTTCTCATTATCTCGATCAGATAAAATATGCAAAGTGAAATATATAATATTCTTCGCAGACCAACTACTACGAGTACAAATTAATATTTCATTCGTCCGTTCTTCAATTCGCGCTGTTAAAAACCGTATAGTTTCGTAAACATTATTATTAATTAATAAGTAATATGTCGAAATCTAAATTCACCCGTTTCGGCTTTAAGTAGTTGAGATGTACGACATTCGAATGACATACGCAGCGGCGGGTGATTGATGTCGACGAAGAAAAACTATGAAGCGTAAGTCGGGCCTCTGTTTCTATGAATATTTTAAACCGAAATTCGTGGAAACATTTGATTTCGTCCGTATTAAATTTTCCATCGTTCGTCACATATCTTTGTTGTTGCTTACTGGTGGTAATCATCCTTTTTTTTTTTTTCCTTTACGTATCACATTCATATGCTCACTCGAGTACTAACATTGAATGTTTTATAAATTTTCGACGACAAAAAGTTTGCAGACTTCTGATTGTCCTTTGAATCCCGTAATTAATCTACCGAAATTATTGTTCAAACCATCCCGCGGCGTCCGAAAAGTCTAAAAACGTTTGACGATCTCATTACCGTCAACGAAATTGGCCTGTAAAACACAATGCAAATTAGTTGCCTTCCAAAACATGCGAATCGCGCCTCCCATCTTTATCGTAAATAGAAAGTTTAACACGCACTAGTTACCTCCCGAGATCAAGGAGTTCAAAATAATATACGGAGTTGCGTTCCAAGAATGTTTGTCCTACAGTTACCTCCCATTAATGTATAAGTAGTGGTTCGCGAACTTTGTTGTAATATGCCAAGAAAATAGATGGAAATTAATTTACATAATAATATGTTATATAATATTATAGTCGTATACAATTAAAATATGCGAGTCTTTTAAAAAAATAATAAAAACATTCATACACAGACGTCGTCGTACTCACATTAATTACGTGTGCTCGTGTTTTATGTTATAAAAATTCATTTTGTACGGTACGATTTTTTTTTTAGGTTTGTGAGATAATAATTTCACGTGTTCCGAATTTTGTTTTTCAATTTGACTTTGACGTCCGTTGTAGTTCCAGGTTTGCGCGACCGATTATGTTCTAATCATAGTGCGGCAAGTCGTCGCATCTGTTTTAAATATTTAAAACAGTTTGTGAAACCCATTTCTCACCGTTAACCGTACACGGTCAGCGGAAGGAAATCGGGAATAATTTCGAGTTTTTTTTCCTGTTCTCGGAGTCGGGATTATCATCGATATTTTTCATCTCGGGAGGCAACTCTATGTAGTGTGAGCCCGCGGCACCCGTGGATTATGCGACACGACGGTCCGTAACGATATTATTATCGACATTACGTCGACGTATTTCCGAGCCGTGTCGTCTCAATTTATGAGAATAAAAACGAGCGCGTGCGTCCGCGCGTCAAGTCATCGTCGCCCTCGCGGAACGACGGTTATATTACTATTCTTTCAGACGAATGCCGAGAACCGATATAATAGAGACTCTTCACGCGCGATCGCGCCGCTCGCGTTTACGCGCCGACTCGTTCAACTTATCTATTAAATCGGATTCAATTACACACTTTTCTTTCGTGTCGATCGTCGAGGGCTGCGCACGACGTCCGCCGACCGGCGGCAGTCTTTCGCCGATCGTTAGTGCTACTCTTGAACTCTTCTCGTCGGCACAAGTTCACTCGACTGCACGTCATATTATCGAAATGCGAATCGCGGCGGCCGGGCTGCGGACTGCGGCGTCATTGTTATTAAGTTTTTCGACATTTTTGACTTTCCGGCACGATTTCCCGATATAATATTACGCGGTTGGGACACTTGTATTTACGATCCGGCCGAGTCTTTCGGTCCTCGTGTAGAATATACAATTGTCAACTCGTCGTGTAGCTGGCGTATTTAAGACTTTTAATCTCGCGAAACACAATATGATGCTACGAACGAACTTTTTACAAGTAACAAGAACTTTTTACGTAATAATAGTTTAATTCGTTGTTGAAACGTTCGAATAGAAAAAATTGATATCGGTGAATTGGTTTTTTTTTTTAATTTGAGACCATCGTACCATTATTGGTATCGAAAAAAAAACGATTCCGAGTGAAAGAGGTGGTCAGCTACAAAGTGTTTGCAGATTTTTTCGTATTTTTATAAGATTTCATCAACATTTGACTATTAAAATGTTTATAAAAATAAATTCGTGATTATTTCCGAAATTTTTTCGTTGATGAACGATCAACTTATAAGGAACTTTTTATATAATTCTCGAGCGCTACCCCGCCCTTTTTCACGAGGTAGCAAAATCATATTTTTGACAACCCTAAAAAAAAATCGTGATTTTTGCACCAGAAACGTATAACATATCGTATAATGTTATAACTTTATAAGATTTAACCTTTTTTTTTTTTGTTATTGCCTTCGTGAACATCTCCATCAAAGTCGATTTTATTTTCAAAAATATCTGCTAATCGATTAAACTTAATCAAAAATACCTATTGATTTGTTATTATTAATTATTTATCTATAACTATAGTACTTGCTAGAAACATGTCGTACGCGTTATTTTACGGTTTTTAAAATAGATACACTTCGCAAATCGTCCGATTAAAAATGTGTTAACGATTCATTTATTTATGGAGGTTTTTTTTCCCGGAACAGTTTCCCCCCCCCCTCCCCTCCCCGGTTAGTAGTTCATCCCGAACGGCGCCACTGGATGTGAATTTCATTTAAGATAATAGGTTCAGGGAACGCGATAATTCGTGTCCGTTTCGTCGTGGAATTGCTGATGGCAGTAAAACATACTAGAAAAGAGCGCTCTAATAAGAATGAAGTGCTTTTGGACAAAGAGCGTATTATATAATATAGGCGCGGGGCCACGAACAATGATCCGAGAGTCAAGTAGATAAAAAAACAAAAAAAAAAACACTACTTTAATAAGAGCGAGTAGAAAAAAAATATGCAAATAATATTTTATTCTCCCTCTTTATCTCACTCACATGCACACGTATGTGGATTTATTTATGCGTGTTTTTACGAGAAAGGCGGAATATTCGGTGACATAATAAATATAACTCGGGGATAATATATTATTTTTGTCTTCAAAATCCAATAACAATGCCATTTGGTTTGGTAATTCACGATTTCGACGTCAAATATACACATTATAAAGTGCAGTATTATTTTAAAACGTTACTAGTGATATTTTATACTAATCCGTTTTTTTTTTTTTTTTTTTTTATATAAACACTGTCTGTTTTTTCTAGCTCCGAGTAAAATATCGACTTGATAAATTTATATATATATAAAAAAAAAAAAAAAATAAAAACCATATACGAGTTTTCTTTTCTAAAAGAGTAAAATGTTTTTTCAAAAAAAAAAAAAAAAAAGGAATTATATTCAATTGTTATTTATCGAGTAGCAATGAGACTTAGAAAATATATAGTGTTTTACGTCTTACCCCGGTTACTTTCTACGGCGAAGGAAACGGAGGGGGGGGGAAGGGAATAGTCATACTCCTTCGTGATTTTTTTCCTACTTTTTCTCTCTCACGGTTATTCGCGACGTTCCGTTGTTGTCAAGGAGATTGTTGCTATATGGTTAGTTAATGATCGTTTCTTGGCACCCGATCCTGGGCGGATAAATTTATAAGCAATGACGACAGTTCATTACAATAATCCGAAGGGAAAAAAAAAACGCACCTCGTTCTACAACGAAACGTTTTAGGCGTGTAAACTTATTACATAATTTACTAGTGTTGTATATTTTAATAAAATTACAAACAATAAACAATAATAAACGATTCATGTCGGCAGAAATTTATCGGTTTTATGTTATTTTATTGATTAGAACACGTCATAAAAATATCCGCTAAACATCACGTCATGTCAAGTATGCCGAAAATAAAGTGAAAAATAAGAAACGGGTAGTGAATATTGTTGAATTTTTTTTTTTTATAAATCTGCGAAATAGTGGGTCGGCGGACCGGTTTCTATATTTCTATTTACCATAGATAGTTGATGATGTAAACTTCTTCGTGTGAAGTAAACTACAAACTTCTGATTAAAAAAATAAATTCATATAAACCACTGTCGCGTTACGAGAGACATTTCAGTATCGTTTCTTTTTTTTTTTTCAACGTTATTGAAAAATGTTTATGATTGTCTCTTTTTATCCTTACTTATATTATAATAACGGTGAGATCTCGACATTTATAAAATATCGTCACTATATTTCCATTTCTACTCGGCGATGGTTAAACGGAAACGTCTTATCGTATGCGCGTCGACACGTGTTCGACGAGTGTATTTATATATTTTACGTAACTTTTTTTACTATTATTTATTAATTCTATAGAAAACTATTTCTTTATAAAGCTATGTAATAAAGCTTATAAGTTACAAAGTGACAACAAAAAAAAAAAAGAAAAGAAAAGTAGTTATATTTCAAGATTTTAACTTGGGGCACACCTACGTCAGTAGAATAAAAATGAGGACGGCGCAACGACTACGGATTCACTCGATTAAATATTTTTTATATTTTTATATTTATTTTTTTTTCACGGATTCTACGTTCCTATTTTAAACGTCAATAATTTTCGTAGATGACAACCGTTACGTTCCGTTACCTGCAACGGTTTCTCCGCACTCGACTAGGAATTTCAATCGTTTTTAGATCACATCCGGCGCGAGACGTAATCCTAGTCGACGACAGACCGGAATAAAATGTTTATCAATTAATCGTCAACGTGTTTTTTATTTGCTTTTTCGGCGCTATTTATCGCGATCGCGCTCGAAACATTTAATCATTGACAAACAATTAAAAATCGAACGGAAGTGACGGAACGTCTTAATTATTCGGGTAAACATTTAGCGAGATATTATTATTATCATTATTATGCACGGCAAAATAATTCGGAGAGCTTCGAATTTAACGCGTTTCTAAATTTTCATTAAAAACTTGTCAACAACTATATTATTAAGAATATTATGTGTACGTGTCAACGTGTCAGCTTTTGTTCTGTCGGCGAATTAATGACGTTGGTGGTGTTACAGTCTTTGAAAATGAAGAGTATCAATATTGTCTCGTGATTTTGATAGATTATTTAAACGCGCCGGACGACGAAAACGAAATAATAATAAAATATTAAACGTTCTATATCCGTTTAATCTGATACATACGTATATTACACGGTATACGGATACTCGAAATATTCGAATAAAAACTATATGCGCGTCGTACGAAAAAAACAGAAACAAAAGAAAGAAAAAACAATTAAAATCGACCTTTTGTACGCGAAAAATTAATTAAGCTTTAGATTTCGAAAAAAATATAATGCGCGCGCAAAATAATTGAAAAATCTCCTCCCCTCCCCCTCTCCGATTAAATCGATCGTCGTCGGCGGCGGTATGATTTCATAATCTATAATAAAAAAAAAATGAATCGCTGAATGTGTTGTGTAAGCGCAAATCTCGAGAGTAGAAACGTTATTTCTCGATCGGATTTTTTTTTTTGAAATTTAGCATACATTAGTAATGAAAAATCTATTAACTTATTTTTCAAAATTCAACCCCTAAGGGGGTCAAAGGGGTTGAAAACGAAGAACGATATTACTCCCTCGTACCGGGAAAAACTTTTCACGGGCTAGATTTTGAGATGCAACGATCAGCGAGCGCGCGGTAATTTGCATTATTTGTAAATAAATTTGATTATGTCATCGAAAATCCCGACGATCTTTACCATTGATTTTGCAATATCATATTATTACATAACTTTTACGGAAATCGCGTGCGTGCGATGAACAATAGAACGAGTACAATAGAACTTTTTTCATTGGACGGTCGAATACGATCGCAGGCGAATCTATTGCCATTGGTCGATAAGCTCGATAACATTGTGTAGTGTGTACAATTAAAGCGAAAACCCGACGATGTTTACCAAAAGGTCCATGGATTTTGCAACGTCGTATATTATTACGCATAACTTTTACCGAAATTGCGTGCGTGCGCGCTCCATTCCTCTTTCAACCGTAGACGCCGCCGCCGCCGCACACTTACAATAAGTCAGTTATTTTTTATACTAGAAAATTCACTAGAAACATATGGCAAAACAACGTTTACCGAGGTGAGCTATATAATATTATAAAATTCTCCTGTCACAGTGTTTGTTGTCGAACTTCTCCGAAACGGCTCGGCCGATTTTCACGAAATTTTTCGTATATATTCGGTTGCTCTGAGAATAAGACATAAACTATTTTTTAAACCCCCGAGTGTTAAGGGTGGCCCATCACAAATATTTTTAAAAATTTAACGTTTTATTTGTTTAACCTATTCTGTAGCCATTATCATTGTTTATCAATTTTTTTGCAACATTTATATGGCAATACAACGTTTGCGGGGACAGCTATAATAGTGTAGGTATATTATATATAAAAATCTTAAAAATCTTGCGGACAAAAAGTCGTAAATTTATTTCGTGTCGAAGGTTATCGTTGGATCGCGATCGGTTTTCTCTCTTTCGAACACTTTTGCACCGGAAACGAAACCGTCGCGTTTCCCTCGCGGTCCAGTACGACACGTGACGATTAAAGACGTCTTCGCGACCGCGACAATAACACCGCGCCCCGAACAACAGTTGGGTAAAATTCAACTCTACGCGACGAAATGAAATCCGTAATATTTTATCGTCGCTCGTTATCGAACGCGCCGCGGTGTCGGTTAGAAACACGCGCGCCGCGCGTTTCGAAACTCTCCGAATTAATATTTGATCGAAAACGTTTCGTATTTTAGTTTTGTCTGGACGAGTGGATAAAGTGCGCCGCGAACGCGTTCCGATGTTTGTCTTCGGACAAGTTGTTCTGCGCTTTGGATACTCCACTCCGTCAGAGCAAAGCTCTCGGCCGCCGCGCGATTCGTGTTTATTTCGAACTATCGGCGCGAGCGTCGAAACACGTAGGAAACTACGGGGTGTCTTTTTTTGACGATTTGTATAATCGTATTGTTATTAATTGTCATCACGTAAATCAACACGTGTAAGAACAAAACGTGTACGCGAATTATTATCGCGAGCAAAACGCACAGACACAAAAAAAAAAACCTGACTGAACGTCGCGAATTTCGAATTTAAAAAAAAATTAAATCTCTCCTCGGTTCGGCGCACCGCATAATAATAATATACAGTACAGTATTATACCCAAATAATTCCCACTCGCGCCGGCTATATACGTTGTACGTTCCAAAACGAGATCCGAGCGTAATAGAAACTTTAGCGGTGCTATTCCCCAGACATATTGCGCACGATCTTGAGTTTCTATTCCGTTATTTTTCTCTCGAGAAACCGCGTGTACACGGTGTCGGAGTTTTTACAGCGGCAAACTTTTCGAAAACCAAATAGCAATAATAATCTCGTTGCAGACGAGACGGTAGACATAACACATTATGTTTCCAATATATAATTTTCTAATCATCTGTTTTATGATTATGTGATTTATAAGACGCAATGCAAGTAGTGCATTGAAGTGCAGTTCGTGAACTGTCTGTTACTTTGGGAGGACGCGGAGAAAGGCACGAATTTTAAAAACTGAATACATAACTTTTAATCAGGTCCTAATTAAAATCCTTTTTTTTTTTTCAGATGCCGCTTTCTCTGTCAATGTTCAACAGAAAATCGGCCACCAGGTAAAACCTAAAAATTTATTTTATATTTTTCTAGTGATAAGTGACGAGTTAGTACTCGTTTTTAACATGTTAAGCTGTGCACCTAGCAGTATATTATTAAAAAAGTGTTGCGATTGCCACTACTCACCGCGCGTCTCATTCGTACTTGTTTAGTATTTTGTAGTATTTATTTAGTATCGTATTTAGTATATAAAAAACGCGCGAGAAATACAGGAACGTTATTTCGGTCACATTTCGCGGTTCGATCGGCGCGAATTTAGATAGTTTGGACGAATCGGCTTGGAAAACAAAAACCAACATATTTCAGCGGGGGACGGTTTGTTTACGGTACGCTGGTTTACTGAATTTAAAAATCTATCTCGTCAACCGTTTTACGACTCTGTGGGAACAACGGCGGCGATGCACAATGTTTCCACGGTTTACTTTTCATTCGGTTGACATTACATACTCTCGCACTCGGCGCACTCGAATAATAATAATAATACACGCGAGTTTGTTATTTTAATCAGCCGGTTATTTGTCGCGCAGCGGGCATACGGTGTATGTAATTAATTCGTAACGCATTCAAAAGATTATATGTTTGAATTATCATATTATCACGCGAGCGTGCTTATTATATCTGACCGGCTTATTATACACATAATGATGATTTACACGGCGGCGCGGCGGCTCGATTTTATGTTGAATGTTTTCACAAATATTTTCACCCGAAATTAATTTTGAAATACTCGTAATTAATGCGCGCGTGCGCGCGTGTTTGTCATTCGATTGCTGTAAAATCGATTGCGCGTACGATAACGCAACAAACAGTGTAGTACGTAAATATAAAATATACTACATAAATTCGGATTAGACGGCATCAAACGTTTTACACTATTTGCGATAAACATTAACGATGCTGTTTTGTTTTTTTACTCGAAAATTATTCGATAAAACCCAGTCGTGTACGCTCGCGTTTTATTACGTAATCAATTGATTTGTTTTCGCGCGTTTCTCTCGTCGACTAAATTATCGTAGGCGGTAGGAGGAACCTCGTGAAAGCTATACCTGAAAAAAAGGACGGGGTTAGTCATTAACGTATTATACGCAAGGTAGGTTCACACACACACACACATATACGTACGTATGTATATAAAATAAATTATAAACATAATTATTATATGCGTCGTGTTTAATTTTTTTATTAGTATTTTGGCTCGGTCGTATGAGAGAACGACCATCGGTAAAAATTATTTTAATTTCAAAAGTGCTTCCTTTATGTCAACATTCGAGTTATTCGTAATATAAAATATATAAACCACTCGAGATTCACCGGGTGTTCGCTTTAAACCTGTATATTTATAATTAAAGGAAAAAATATTTCATTACTTTATACATTATGTGTGCAGCGATTATATAAAAAGAAGTATGGTAAATATGAAAAGAAAGCATTTTTTAATTAGAAAGAAGATAATATTATGAAAGAGAAATAAGTCGACGTTTTTCACAACGCGTCGTGTCTATTATAATCGCGCGATTTTTAATTCGATTTTCTCGCGTTATTTTCTCCAACCCGCGAGTACCTCCTAATGTCTATATCGATGAAAAAAACGCCGTCCGTCCGATTTCCTCCTCCTCGTATACAACGGTTTATTTATTCGATAAGTTTTACACCGCACTGTGTACGTACGTATTGTATAACACGGGTTATTTATTTTTTATGCGGATTAAAAAACAAAAAATCGTTTGCGAAACCAAATAATGTCCGATATCTATTGTATAACAATTGGAGCGTCAAAAGTCACGTTAAATCTGGTATGGTATACGATATAATATTATTATACCTTCAACGTTATAACGTCATTAAAACGATTGTTTACATAAAAAAAAATAAAAATAACCGAGACGGATTGTATATATTATAAAACCTTTTGTAGCGAAAAATTCTCGACGGCGGCGCGGCGGCGGAGCGGTGGCGACGTGTCCGAATTACAGTTTTACGGTTAGGTCGATAAAGCTCTTATATAATATATTATATATTATTCATAAATCGGCGGCGCGGCTCGAGCGTTTCTTTCGGCGGCCGAACTCGACTGTTCCGCCGTCGCGAACTAATTGCACTCCGGAGTGTATGATTCGCCGCTGCTCGACGGATTCCTTCTTCTTTTCTCGTCGATCTCGAGAAACCGCCGAGGTGTACCCCGCCCGCCCGCGATTTCGAAACCAGGAGAAACGTCGATTCGCCGTGTTTTCGGCGTTATTTACCGGTTTTTTTGCCGTCGAGTCGAGTTAAACAAACCGCGTGCACTTATTCAAACCCACGGCAGTCTCGTTCGTTAACACCCGCCGTGGCACGCGACTTTCGGCCGATTTTTCTACGGAAAACAGGCGTAACGCCCAACAAGGATGGGGGGGGGGGGGTGGGGGGGGTAGCGAGTATGATAAAAAGAGTTTTTGTGCCGGACGGAGGAGATTTTTTGTACTTTTTGTGCTATTCGAATACGTATAATTATTTAAGTATTCTTCGTGTATTAAGTACGGAATAAATATTTTACTATAGCGTTAAATTGAAAAAAACATTTCTATGCGAGGAAAAAAAAATAAAAATCATTTCAGTTAGGGTCACAAGAGCTCATTAACAGAAAGAACACGGCCGTGAGCTGTAAAAAATAATTAATAAACACGGAAAATATGTCAAGTAACAAAAATATGGTTTGCGCGCGCGCGCACTCGCTCGCGTGTGTTTATAACGTAAGTTTTTTCTTTTTTTTTTTTCACTTCTGCATGAAATACTTTCCATTATGATGTTTTCTTTACGTTTTGAAAACTGCCGCGATCCAAAGGAGTTTTTTTTTATCATTGTCAAACCTTGGCGACGACAACGCAGGCGCCTAGTGTAGCGACGCGTCGTCGTGTAAAAATGTTTTTCCACGCCGTTTGTGTGTTTATCGACGACGGAAAAAAAAAGGTGGGCACCGGGTTCGCGTGGAATCGAATAAACGAGTTTATATTTGTCGACAAATATACGGATCATTTATTCGTCTTGTTTTTCACTCGGCCGATTAGGTATCGTTATTGTTGTCGATTCCTACGCGTCATATCGACTCGGAGTTTCGTTAATTCGTGCGGATATCGCGTTTCACGCCACCTGTTAACTGTTCTACGGTGAATTTAACGCGTGATAAAATATATACACTAGTATTTTATATAATTTCTTAACGAATTGCATAAAACAAAATGAATAAAAAACTCGTATGATTAAAAATATATAAAATAATTTATTGAAAACTATTAAATGAAAAAAACTAAAAGTGTTATTAAAACAACGTGTACGTTTTTACCTAACCAGTTTCGGTTGAATATTATATCGTACGCGAACAAACGTCGTCGTCGTCGTCGGGTTCAGCATTTCGTTTGCCCGTCGTAAAACTTTCGAACACTATATTTTCTAGGACTTTCGATGGTACGGCGGCGCTGTGGAACTCGTTTAGCACTCCGTCATCTCCGTACCGGTAATTTATCGTCTCGCATGACAGGGGGAAAATAAATTTCACGCGACGACGACGACGACGATAATAATAATAAGAAAAACCGCCGCTGCGGCGGCGGTACGTATCGCGTTATTTGGGTTGTGCAAACTATAGATATGGGCGGCGAGAAAGGTTCGGGTTTCGCGGCACATTAACTACTGCATCGGTACATCATCATCGGCGCGACGTATATAAAACATAATAATGTATACACACGCCCGACGAGAATTCACGTGTGAACATTTGATACTTTTACGATACGTATTATAATAGATTTCCGCGACGCGTCCAATAAACTTCGCGAAACGACCCCGAGGTCCGCCGCCGTCGTCTTTTTTCGCGACCGACTCCTATAAACGCGCATAGACTTTCGAATTCAACACCATCGCCGTCGCTCTCGGCCGCGGTCCTAGGAAAGCAGCCTTCTCGGTTTTTCGTCGTCGAGATCCGCACGGTCGTTTAGAATTTTTTATCGTGAAAATAATAACGCGGTCCCGATTACATCATACCGACAGATATATCTACGAACTCGGCGGTCGATTCGAAACGACGCGCATCGGGGCGGGACTCACCGATTAATGTTTCCCCACGTCGACGTGACGCGTACTATTGTGTTGGATCGCGATGAGATTTCGCGAATAAACGAAAAAACAAAAACTAGTTTATTGGCCGCCGTCGAAAAACCTATGTTTTCGAAAATAGGAAATTACCCACGATCGCGTCGCGCGCAATCAAACGACGCATTGAGTCTCGTCTCCTCGTCCCCGTGACGTCGTCGTCGTACGTATATCCCTCGCGACGTCCGTCGCCGTGTGTTTTCGACGATGTTCCTCGGGGTGGAATTCGGTTGAAATTGCATTACTCGCGCGTGTAACGAGGGAAAATATTTCTCGAGGCCCGCGTTCGAGTGGTTTTTTTCTCTCCCTCTCCCTCTCTCTCTCTCTCTCGCTTTATCTATCTCTCTCTCTCTCTTTCGATCGAACGACCTATACGACGAGTAGCTGCTAATCGTTGCACAAACGAAGGTTATCTCCGGCGTCGGAGGACGTGCGGAGGAGAGCGGGAGGCAAGACGACTCTGACAAAAGTTCACGATCATAAATCACGTGTGAATTGTTCGTTAAAACGCCCGCGGGCTGGTCAAAAACGCGCAGCGAGCCGACGTCGTGTTTCGGCCGGTCCGAGGTAAATGTCACGCGAGTCGTAAAATATCATAAATCATAAATAGCCTTATGCGAGATTTCGTTCCGTCAGGTGAATGGATTTCTTGCGGTTTGACGGTACACTGCTAATGGACGCGTAAAGGCCACGGGTTTTAAAGCATCGCCTGGGTAATGAGCTAAACATTGGTCCCCCGTGATCCTGGCGCCAGGTCGCCGCGTCCCGGCCGATAAAAACTCTGCTGACAAATGGTGATAAACGCAAAACCGAATTTCGCCGCCGCCCGATTTATATGCGATATAACGTTTTTATTATTATTTGTTCGTATTATTCTTCGCGGTTTCGCGTGCACCACCGGTATTAGGAGAAAAGTTTTTACAAGATGGATTTTCGCCGAAAGAATGCTGCGCGTTTAATAGATTTTGTTTGAGACGGAAAACGCGTATAATAAATAATATTACAGATACGGCGGCGTTTCATATAAAAATACTAATAAAAAAAATAAATAGTCGATTCGCATAATTTCTCCAACTCGTATTATTTACTTTGTAAACGTAGAAGTTTTTCAATTATTATAATATATACGTATAACGTAACACCGGTAAAATCTAAACACAAATAAAAGTGTAATAATTTTAGTTTTAAGGTTAGAACTCGTCGGAACACTTTACGTGTTTCGGAGTGTTATATTTCGTGAAACAAATCAATTTTTACACCGCAGCAACGCGTGCGAACGTCGTCGTCACGAACGCTTTCGCGAAAACGCGCGTTCTCTTTGGCGGCTCTTTGGGCCGATCGAACGGATTAAAAGTTAAAATTCAATTAAAAGTAAATTTATTTAAGCGAATAGCTATATAGTAGTTAAATACGCGCGTAAAAGCAAAAGTTTCCGCGAGCCTTTGGAAAATATTTATACTCCCACATACGTACACGGTGCTCTTATTTATTTATTTTTTTTTTTTTTTTCCCCTACGATTTCGTATGAATTATTGCGAACGCGATTTTGCGATTCGATTTGGACGCCACCGAACGGGACGCGACACGGTATGATGATTAGATTAACTATCGATCGATAAAAACACGAGCAAACAAATAAACATTATTGTATAAATAATACGAAATTCGGTTGATAAATATTTAGAAAAAAAAAAAAAAAACGTTTGTCAAACGTTCGACGAAAATTGTTTTCCAAATCGTTACGGGCGCGTGCGGGCAGTTTTAAATATTAATTCGGGTAAACATAGCGGGCGAAAAGGTTATTTTAAAGGACCGCGTAAAAATCAAGACGTCGTTTTCTTTGAATTTTTTTAATCGAACGGGAAAACTAGTGTACAGAGAAAAAAAAACCATTGAACGTGTAATGCGTAATATATATATATCGGCGGCGGCGCAGAGATTTGACTAGACGGAAGGCTTTCTTTTCAATTTTCCTATTATCCTCTGTGAATACTCTCGTCGAGAAATAAAACCACAATACCCCCGCACGGTACCGGTTTTAATACCGATTTTATAAGCACTTTTTAAGAAAGAAACCCACTCGCTCGTGTTGTGGTCTCCTTTTGTAATAACCATTAAAACGGCCGGTTGATTCAACCGATCCGACGGAATATAATGAAAACTTCAAACCGTTCTCGGCCGATTGCACTTTTAATATATCGAACAGACATCGAAAATTTTCAACGGGTTCACCGCACACACAGTGGTTTCTATGAGTTTGGAAATCTATTGTTGACGAGGAGAAATAAAAAAAAAAAAAAAAAAATAAACGGAATAAAACACATCCACTACTGCGCAGTAGTGTTGTGGTTGTTTTGGGGTTTTTTTTTGTTTTTGTTTTTTCTACCATCGACGAATGAATAATAATAATACGACGTCGTGTAAAATAAAAGCATTTGAACAAACATCCGAATATTCTTTGTCGACGATTCCTCGAGAATCGAGTTCTAATATCATCGTCGTCGGGGCGAATTTCGACTCGCGTTTTTTTTTCACCCGCGTACACAGAGGCAGGGAGGGATCGCATAAATCTATCGAGTAGAGAGTTTTTTTTTTCGAATTATTTTCCATTTATTTATCCTCCGGACGAAAATCGAATTCGCCGCAAATAAATTCCGCAGTAGGTATATTTTATTTTTTCATCGCGCGACGCAGATACACATATTATACATACGTCATGTACTTACTGCTCGATCACAATGACGTCACGGATGACGCGCGCGTCCAAATAGAAACTGCAGTCTCGCGCGTTCAAATTCCATCTCGAGCCGCCGCGAACAAACGAAAATCAGATTTATTCTTTCGTCGCGAAACGCGCCTTTTTTGTGTAGACAATCGTCCGAGTGTGGTTTTAATAATAACAATATTATAGTCGTGATTCGCCAAGTGCAATCGTTTTAGAATTACACGAAAGGATGCGGTATAAATGCGCGATTATGCATATACGAATATGGTAAATATACAAAAGTTTTCGCGCCAACGAGGCCTTTTCTTTTCTTTTTTTTTTCCGATCTGTCCGACCCCCGGGGGGCTTAGTAGATGACGAGACCGAAGGATCTCGTATTTACCCGTCGTTCTATTGGAAAACACAAAAAGGCACCGAAATTAAATAATACAAACAAAAATCAAAGTAAAGAAAACAATAGAAAATACACGCGCGCGCGCGCGCGCACACGAATATAAAACGCACTTCTTTATTGTTGTCCGACAGATTGAATATTTTATTTCGAGTTTTATTTATCGTCGGACCTCAAACGAACGAAACCCACCTATTTGAATTCGCGCGTATGAATATATATGCGTATGATTAACTTTCATTTCGCGTTTCCGGGGGAATCGATCGTGACCGACCGATGTTTTATTTTCGAGCGGAGCCGCGGTGGCGGCGGCGGCGGGGGGGGGGACGTATTATATATTGTATATTTTACGCGACGACGACGACGACGGTGTGCGATTTGTTTTTTCATCCCAATGTCATTTGGAGCACGGCGAAATCGCTACGTTTCTCGCACACCCAGCGCGGTATTTACGGATTGGGAATTCACAATATACCGAAAACGCTGCACGACGTTTTTCGAATTTCCATGTCGGAGCGTTCGGAAAACCGGCGACGTTTATCGCGCGCGCGTCCGCGTGGTTAAATTTAACCATTTTCGACGCGTCGCTGTTTTTCCAACTAGGTATCGTTTCTCCCGAACGCTGCGACCAAGACTCGTTATATATTATCGTTCCCGTCGTCGTCGGTTCAGAACGAAATAAAAGGCCGAAGGTTCTAAAATCTGCTACGCCGCCGACCGAACGCGCCCGGGCTCTGCGAAAACGCCGTTCCCCTCTTGTAGGAGAGGATAGTTTTTTTCTATTCGTCGATAAACAATATGTAAAATCATGAAACCCCGACGGTGTTCCTCGTAGGTATATAATCGTCTTACTACTCGTACGGTATTATTAGTCGCGTATATCGTGTTCGCTGCGGACGACGAGTAGAACGCGCGCTCTACAGAAGAGAGCACGTACTCGTTGCCGTATTTATAAAATATCATTCAAATACGAACATTTCGCTTTGAGAGGTACTATTACTGTACTGACACGCTGCAGACGTAATAATAAACTTCGGATATTAAAGGTTTTTTTTTTTTTTAAACTCTAGCTGTTAACAAATCGATACACGCGAGAGTAAAAAAAAAAAAAAAAACGGTCGTAAAAACGTATTCAAACTGCCCGGGTGGGCAATTCGGACGACGACGTAATCGCCTGCCGCGTGACGTCCAGCTATTGCGGTCGAATTCTCGTTCGCTATTTTGTTTCGCTGACGTTTTCCCGGCACAAACAAAGTGTGTGTATCTTTTACTCTTACCTTTATCTCTTATCGCGATCGATCTTTCTAGAAATACAGGTCGATCGTAATAGGAATTCATTTTGCCGTCACCCCCGTCGTCGATCGCGTGATAAATACAGAGTTTTTTTTCGCCTTTATTGTATTCCATTTGTATATTAGATTACGACGACGACCTTGTTTTTTTTTCTTGCTCATCGAAACGAATCCTAAAAATCCTAAAATCTCCCGCGCGTCGTTCACCAGAGACTTAAATACAGGGTGTGGCGCTTTTTCTTTCGCGCGTCTATACGGAGAGAAACTCCGTCGTCGTGTTAGTCTCGTCGAGGCGCGTCCGAACGAATACGTAAACAATATAAATAATAATATATTATATATGGCACGCGGTATTACCGATTTAACGAGTTGACGGCGAGACGGATTTATCTTTTCGTTTTTAATATTTCGTAGCGGTGCTCGCCGACCACTCTCTGTATGCCGATGATATACAATAATTTTATAGGTGTGCGAATAAAGCCACCGTTGATTTATCGAAACCTAAAACATTACCGGCACGACGCGAGAGTACGCGCGTCGCGTTCGCGTGGAAAACAGAAAAAAAAATAAAAATAAAATATCGTTAATTCTACGCGCCACTAATATTTCATGCGATCGGTCGTCGTTTTCGGCGTACAGATATTACGTTTTGTACAGCGCACGCTCGGGCCAATTAGAATATGAAATAGATACCGATCCGTATGCAATAAATAATAATAACCGATCGACGGGAGTGGAAAACGAAACGAAAAATAGAACCGTATCGATTTTTTCCCCTCGTTTTTCTCTCTCTCTATTTTCCGTTAAAAACGGGCGGACAGACCCCCCGGGGTAATATATATTTTTATTTTTCGTGCGAATCGACGTCGAACGGGGAGGCACGCCGTATTAGGTACAATATTACGATAGCTATATCATATGATTTAATACTGCGCGTTTTGTGGCTTATCGCCGGCGCGTTACACACAGGTACACGACGACGACGTTATCGCACAGTCGACGATAATATCATTTCCTCGTCCGAATGACCCATGTCCATCGAACATACATATTATTTTTTTGCAGCGTAATTTGCCGACTGTTAAGAAAGTTCTGAGAGTATTGAAAACAGTTAAATTAATATCCGCAGTAGTGATCGCCGTACGAATTAAATTTCAGAGGGATTTTGAACCGTAACTGCTACTTTATACTAACCAGTTTTTTTTAGTTCCTTAAAAACTAGTCTGATGTCCGTAGGGATTAACGTGTCAAGGCGCCTTAGGAACGGCTCAAACACGAAAATACACCGTCGAATTATATTATCTCTACTTTATCACACGACGAAACGTCATTGTTTTAAATCGCCCAGTTCGTCGTTTGGACGTCGCGCGTCGTGAACGTTTCAAATTTTTCCGACCGAAACTTACTAAATAATAACGCGGAAATCACGTTCGGCGAATGAAATATCGCGCGAAGGAAATAGTCGCTTTGCAAAAAAAAAACGAAATAAAATCCAAAACAATTATTCGGTTTGAAACGGCGCGGACGAACGTTAATAATAATACCGCGTTCGTATGGTTTAGCGAGCGTCGAACCACGGTCTCGTGTAAAGTTATTTATGCGACGCGGGAGATATATTTTACGATTACGGTTTTCACCGGGCGATATAATAATAATAATAATGATATAGGTATCGAAATCCCAAAGTACCAAAATGTATGGCGCCTTTCCAAACGCGCCGTTTCGAATTCGGTTTGTTTATAATATTATAATAACGCGCGTATCGTCGAGGTCAAACGACGAATCGTCGATAAACGTTCGGCGGCCCGGCACCGGTCACGTCGGACGACGATTAGAAATCGCCGAGAGATAATTGAAAATATTAATAATAATAATATGTACTTGCCTGTAATAATTAACGTCGTCCCGCTTATAAACTGTTAATACGATCGGGTTTTAACCCGTACGCCTCTCGATATCAGACACTTCTACGGTCCCGCAGGTGTCCGCTATTCGGAGGTTTCACTGTATTAAAAAAAATCCGAAATTCTCAGAAGTAAATAAAAAATAAAACACGTTCGATTTCTGGTTTTGTATTAATATACCCGTGCTATGTGTTTTTTTTTAAAATTTTTTTTATTCGTCTTATCTCTCGAGTAATTTATTTAATTATTAATAATATTATCGTTGTCGTTTTTTACGTGCGCGCGAGTAGTTTTCGAAATCAATATTTGGCTCTTTCTAGAATCCCACTATAGAAAACGACCATTGTGTGTCGTTCCAGATACATGATATTATAATAATCGTTACGGTTCGAACTTTTTTCCCGGTCCTCTCGCCGTTTTTATTGGACACTAATCCTAGGCGACGTCGTCGTTGTTTTACGACCGGGCCAATAAATATTTTACACGTGATTTCGTCGTCCACATCGCGAAAAGAACGACTCCCCCCCGTATATTATAGACCGTTTCCATCTGACCTATTTGATATACTTCTATTATTCTTTGAGCACCGGCGCGGGTTAATCGCTCCAGTCGATAAAGCCAAAAGAATCAATAGAACAAGCTCTTATTCAAACTCTTTCGACTACCTACGAGAGATAATATGATAATTAAACTACGTTAAAACATCACTTCGATATCGTATCGTTTTTTTATTTTTTTTTTTTTTTATTATTATTATTATTATCACTCGAACCCGTCGCCCATCGAGGAGTCGTGATTTATATTTATTTTTTTTTATCTGTGTATTTTTTCGCACGAAATCCATCCCCTCCGCTCAAACGCCGTTCGCGGTGTTTGATTTCATAAGTCATTAGACTTATTCATTCACGAAGAGCGGAATTATTCGTTTTCAATACCTATAGTGAAATTCGTTTTAATTTAAACGCGCGGCAAAAGACCGACTGCAAAAATCATATATTTTTTTACATGTCGTACGCAATATTAAAATATCGGGTTCGATGTTTAATTACGTTTTTCGTTCTGCGCGTAATAATTCATATTGCACGACGCGTTCCGACTAATTGAAAACGCTTCAAAACTTTAGGAGTGGTTTATAATTTTCATTCGGTAATTTCAGTGTGTCATTGCCGACCAGAGTGTTTTTTCTTTCTTTCTAGAAAACCTTATTGTTATTTAAAGAATTTATTTTTTCGGTTTTAAATCGTAACAGAGGCCTGATGCGAACTACGAGCTAAACAATCATCGTTTCGGAATTAAAAAATATTCCTCAAATTCTGGTAATTTTTGAGAAAAATTTCACAATGATTTTCGAATGTAATAATAATATCATATCTAAAATCAAATCCACACAAAACATAATCTGTGAACGCGTCCCCCCCCCCCGTTTTACTTGGGCTGTAAAATATAATAATTTGAAAAAAATAATAATCATCTTTTCATTTCTTTTTTTTCTTTACCGCGATTTCGGGAGCTCTTAAAATCGGAAAATTCGCCATACGACTGACATACTACTCGTATCGTGTCTCTCGGCGTTTTCGTTTTCGTTTTTCTCCAAGCCGTCGTTGTGAAATTCGTATAACTCGAGTAAAACGTTGTTGCTTTTCGCCCGTGTCTCGATGTAAAAATATACAATGTCAAAAATGATTTCCTCAGAATCCCCGGTATCGTCTCCGTTTTCAAGGATTTCCGAGAAAAACTTTCATCGCCGCGAGCCATAGAATCCTATAGAAGTCGCGTGTCCGCGAGACTATGGGTATATCAAAGACTTTTTGTACGGAAAATAATTATAAAATAGCAACTCCGTCTATGTTATTATTATTATTATTATTATGGCCGACGACCAAGGCGTATATAAAAGTCAATATTATAGCGATGTATCGAGTTTTTTCAATTTTCAATTTTCCTCGACGCGAAAGATGTATGCACTTTTCAAAGCGAACTATTATTCGGACGCGGACGGACGGAGCAACTTTTATCCGAATAAAAATCACAAACCATCTCAATGTTCGGACCGTTGAAAAGTCCTCGCGTTCCAATGGCAAACTGTATAATATATATAATAATACGTTCTCTAACGACGACGAGATTCAATCAACGTAGTTTCAGGCGGATCGGCGGCAGACGATTATTGACTAGTTTCTTCCGAGAAAACTTGCGCGAGTTTTTCAGAACGCTCGCCTCCTGACACGCGCGCAACTCAAAGGATACGCGGTCGTAATCGCGGTGTAGTACTTCGCGCGCGCGTTTCGTCCGTTCGGATAGGACAAAAGTCCGAAACGTCCGTCCAAAACGTCACGAATTAGACACTTTATCTCGACGATCGACAAAAACGAAAACAAAAACGACCGATATTTGCCTAGACAAAAGTTTTTCTTAGAAACTCGTACAACAGAAAATTCCAAAGTACCTAATCGTATATTTTAACGGATAGGTAAGGACATTTTTTTTTTTTTTTTGTTATTTTAGAGATTTTTCAGTCCAACAAATATGGTATTATAAAAAAAAAAAAAAACTCGTAATCAATAATTCGACGTTGTCATACACAGGTTTTTTTATTTTTTTCATCTACAAACGTTTTCGTATAATTTTCCAATCTATCGTTTACGTTATTCGATTAAATGTCTTCGAATGGAGAAAAAAAACGACGTGAAAAGTTAAAATATAGTCTTCGGCGCGCGTACGTTAAAAAATAAAACCGCCTACAATTGAAAATTAAAAGATATAGACATTCTCTTTTCGAGGGTTTTTTTTTTCGACCGTCGTCGTCGTTTTAGTTGTATTTTTTTTTTTATACAAAACCGACCGGTCACTCCCCCCTCCCCCGAAACACATTGTATAGTTTTTGGTGTTATTTACTACTTTTTATTTTTTTTTCCACAGTAATTGAGTAGGTTTTATTGTTCAATTAACATCATTATGTGAATTCTTTACGTTTTTTACACTCCCTTTGTTAGAACCCTTCAGTTTGAAATTGACTAGTATTGTTGTCTTTTTCTTTCTTTCTTTTTTTTTTTTCTCTTTATTTTTTATTTTTTTTATTTTCAAAAGCCAAGTAAAGTATTTTAAAAGGGTTTTTCATTTGATATAAAGTGTACACTTAATCCCAACATTGACCCTGGTGGCATTGGTCGTTTGACATCAAACGATAAGCGGTATTTTATTGGGTGGATCTGAATATAAGGGCAATTCCGCTTTCTACACTGGTAAATTGTAAACGGAAACACTGAAAACCGTTTTGGCAAAATATTCCATTCGCGCGAAACCATATTTTTATTCCCCCCCCCCCCCCCCCCCCCCCCCGACGCGACGCGACGCGAATATGGGTGATAAAAAAAATAAACCGTCTCGCGTAACCTAATCTGAGAATAGAATAAAGCGAATATTTATTACGATATCAATGGTTTCGAGAACGTGGAAAAACTAAATAATCCCCACGCTCGTCGACGACGGCGCGGCGCGGCGATAAAAACGCGTTTTCGACCTCTCCGCGTTGGTCTGCACGTTTAATTAACGACCTTTTCGACTGCACGCCGCCGCCGCCGCCGCCGCCGTGTACTCGTAAAAACGTAAACGCGTTTCGTCCGTAATTCTATTATTATTGTTATCCTTCGCGACGTAAACATATCGGCTACAGCCGAATGACGTTATCCGAATAACCGTGAGATTTTAACAACGCTTAAAATATTATGAAAATCGTTTTTTACGTCATTATTGTTCGATAATAATATTGTTACCGCGAGGCTGCCGTCATGCGGCTCGTCACCGAGCTCGTATTCAGTAAACCAAAATAACGGTTTGAAAACGAATACTATTTATTAGAAAAAAAAAAAAAAAACGTTATGGGAGATAATCCAATAACAATTCCCCGTGTGCCGAAAGTAAACCGAAACGTCGTCGTCGCCTGTATATAGTTAGCTTGTTTCCCAAAACGAGATTATGTTACGACGACGCGGCGAATATAATTCACGGGCTTTTCACATCCGGACGTTAAAAACGCGAAAAGTTTGCGAAAACATTAAAACGAGATTTGCTCGGCCGAAATATCATCAGCCCGACAATATTGCGAGACCGAGACCGCGTAGAAAAAAACGTTTCGTAGAACGCCGTGAAACACGTGGCACCGCTGCTCGGACGTGTCCGAACTCGAAAGATATATTATATTCTCGTGGTTTGACGTTATTATCATACTGCTGTAGTGACTCTAATATCCGTCGCGGCGCGCTGTTGTTTTATTATTCGACGAGATTACGTTGCGCGGTATTTAAATTTCTAAAAATATTGGAAAACGCGGTTTGAATCGCGTCCGGCCCAAGTATATAGTCCGGTGGCAATTTCCTGCCGTAGACACGACGCGTTATACGGTAGAAATCTCGTACTGAAAAAAAGAAATAATAATACCGACGACCAACAACTCCCCCGGAAACACATTTAATCCGGATATAATTTTACGATTTGCCCGGAGCAAATCGAAACGACAATTTTTTATAAAATATACTTTTAAACCGACTGACCTATGGGGATTTTTTAACCAAAAAAAATAAAATAATATCGTTCGACGTAATAATATGTATTCTCTCTTATATTTTGGATCGTAACGATCAAATTTCACTCTGTGAGCTTTCCAGATCGACTCGGTCTGGGTTAGGTTATTTTCGAGTTTATACGGTTGTAATATTATTTACAGTTGATCGAATCTAGGATTTTTTCGGACGCGGTGTTCTGTATCGATTATTAAAATATGCGATTAAATGCGTATCCTTCGTCATCGGTTTCGACGCTTCGGGACGAGCCTGGAAATACAACGAGTTTTTCCTTTTTTTCTCTCTCTAAAACAATTCGATTTCGATTGATTTCCACTCGCGCATCAATCGAAACGGAATTACATTATAATGACAAACTACGCGGGCATATTGTTTACGAGTTCTGCAGGTTTCGACCAAACGGCCGAAAGACCGCGAATTACCGACAGTACTCGCGCTGGTCTATGCAGAGAACCCCGTTTGAAAACGTGAAATAATATCGAATTTACGAAATATCTGGGCACCAGTTTCCGAACAGATTCGATAAAAACGACGGGTATAGTATACGCAGACCTTTTTTTTTTTTTAGGGTTTTCCGGTTATTTCTATTAACGGTCTTATTTTTCGGTCCGTTTTTTCGCCACATTTTTTATATTCTCTTTAGACCTCGTGGTGTCTCGTCGGTCTTTGATCGTTTCGGAAACAACACCTACGGTGCACCGTCGTCGATACGAGACGGGGCGTTATCGAATAAATTGCATGGGATTTTTATATTATTTTTGTTTTTTTTTTTCTTCCACCGCTCTTTGAAATCCCCCTATTCGTTATTAGTTACTTTGATCGCACGCTTTTTTTTCGAAATCTATTTCGGTCTATGGCTTTTTTATTCGTCCGTCATAGTTTTCAATTACTATTCGCACTGTATTGGAATCGTATCTCGTTCCACGAGAAAGTAACCTTTTCGTATATAATATATATGAAATACATATCTATAATATACTTACGTACTACATAATATTATATAATAGTACTGCCGCCCGTAAACAATGTAATCCGTGCGATAAAAATAACGACAATAACATAAAATAACAAAAATATATTATATTTATAGCGTCGCGCCGTAACTATTAACGCGTCTGTACTCGAATGTTTTGACCGTTTCTAAAATGTGAACTTACAACATAATATATTATTACATTTCATAAGTACGGAAAATAATAATTTGTTCGTCGAGTTTTCGTAAATATAATTGTAATTATAAATCGTAACACGACGACGTCGCGTTTTGATATCAACGACGAGGAAAATCGTTTTCTCCGACTACTAATCGCTCGCCGCCTCCGGGGTACGCGTAGATTCGATAAATCGAAACTAAAGTTGACGAGCTCGTGGTTTTTTTTTCCCCCGACTCTGTCGATTTCTCGCGGCGTTTGGATTTCGCGGGATGCGTAATGTTTGCGGTCGCGGTAATTGCGGTAAATACATTACGCGCGCACGCGACGACGACCATTTCCGTGACGATTTTCCCCCTCGCCGCCGCGCCACCGGCACGTCGAACATTCCTATCACGTTTCGCGGTCGTCGTCGCCGAATCGGGTGCGGCGAACGGAGGTGAAACGAGGAGACGTGTGCCCGGGCGAAAATAACGTCCACGTAGCGAGTTTCTCGAAAGCGGTCCGGGCACTGCGCCGCCGACACCACGACCGTTTTCGTCGGTCCAAGTAGAAGAAGAAGAAGAAGAAGAAAATAACGATTCTCGTACCTTTCCGCGGTCGGTGTGCGTACCGCGTACATTTCCTCGGCCCCAATAAATCGATTATTGAAATTTTTTTTAGAGGTTTTCAAAGTGGTCCGTTTCGTTTGTAGAGATTCCTGGGAATAATTAAAGGAAAACAATTTGATCGGGGAAATGCCCAGATTTTTGAAATTTCAAATTCAAACCATACCTCCCGTTCGTAGACGGTTCGACGAATAATGTTTGTGTGTACATATTTGTAACGCGTAAATTTCAAGAGACGCCGACGACCTCGTAAAATACACGTAAATTATCAGTTGTCACCTGAAGTATTGCCCAAGTCTCTTGTTGAAATCCCATCGGTAATTATATCTTATATAGTTGGTTTTGAAAAACAAAAAAACCGATTTCGTTTCATTTTTCATCCGTCGTCTATATATAAGACTATATAAGTCGTCTGTTTAAGACGAAAAAAAGTTCGCCGGTCAAATTTTATAAGTGTCCTCTTTTTTACTCGTACACTTAAAAACCGTCTTTATGACGCGTGAAAAACAAAAAAAAATTTAACATTTATACAAAAAATTTTTCGTATATTTTTGTTCGAAATGTATTTATTTTTTTATTGCGGGCCGTATGTTTGAGACCACTGGTCTAGATGGATAGATAAGGGTAGGCAATTAGCACTGCCGGCCAATTATGCTAGCCATTTCGGAGCGCTTGTTTTCGTGCAACGAGAAGGACAATATCGTTGTACTGCAGACGCTCGTCGACGAATCTGGCATATCTACGACCCCCCCCCACCGGGGGTCACGCGATCGCCGCACGCGCGAGAAATCGTAAACCGCGGGGAAAAAAAAAAACGCTCGCGCACAAAACAATATTATTTCGATCGTTCGTGGCCGCCGCCGCCGGCGTTTTCACCGAAATACGGTTTATTTTTTACAACACTATTTTTTTACGCGTAATACCCGCCGGATACTCGGTCCGTGTTGTGTGCATTATATATTACTTCCTTTTATTATTATTATTATTATTATTACTATCCATCCCCTCACGGTCGAGGGGAAATGGCTCGAACGTAGAAAATCGCTCCGACGGCGTCAGAGCGTACACATAATATTATATCGTGTGTATTATTATCGTTATGAAAACGGAAAACGAAATCCATCCGGTTTCCTTCCCCGCCGATTCTCCCGAACGGCCGGTGGCGCTTTTTAACCGTGGCACACATCATTCCGTGTAATTACGTAATACATGTCGCACAAAACGACGGCGACTCGGGACGGCGCCGCCGTTGTTTTTACCGACCGCATTTCGCATTCCTATCCGGCCGTCAGCGTTTACTGCAGGATTTACGCGTCTCAGATCTAGTATGCAGGATGCGCCGAGGACCCCCGCGGTCTCCCGAGAAACATTACCGTATTCCACCTTGATTTTTCCTTCGCGAACTCGGTTTTCGTTTAAAAAAAAAAAAAACAAAATAAAAACCACGACGCCACGAAACTCAAACCATCATACAGTGATGGTGTCGTCTGTGTGCTCGCGACTTTGCTCGAAATGGTTTAAGAACGTTTGCTGCGAAATCCGTTTTTTGTCAAACGTGTACGAACTTATAGTACCGTAAAGACCTGGCCGTCTGCTGTTCGACGGGTCGGCAACCGTTTTTAAGTATTTGGATTTTCTTTCCTTTTTTTTTTTACCGTCGAGGGGACAAAAAGGAGAATAAATGATTTTTAAAATTTCGTATTTGTTAAGAAAATATTGCATTATTGTTTATTTTTTTTAGAATTTTAATAAGATTTAGTGAGAAAGGGTGTGCAGTACTGTAATGTTTTTTTTTTTTTAAATTTATTTTAGTGAAATTTTTCTCGAATTTTAAAATAAAATAAAATTTAATTCATTTCATTTTAGTTCGAAAATCAACGCGATGACTAATATAATAATCAAAGTAAATCATAATTAAATCGCGTAAAAGGCGATTGCAACAATGTCGTGCGTAAAGTCGAGTGTTCGATCAAATAAATCTCTTTGTGTTGTTACAAAAAGGTACTCTTGTTACTAAAATCATAAATCATATTTTCTTCATTTTCATAATATTAAACAAAATTGAAAAGTAAATATTCACGACCCGAGGGGTCCTCGGACCAATTTAAATTTAAGCTGGGGATTTCATACTAATGGGGAACCGCTGCTCTATTGTATCTGGTGTTATATTTACGGGGGGGGGGGGGAAACCAGTCGAATAACGATCGCGTCGAGTTAATTGTTTGTATAGGACAGTCCGGGTGGTTTTTTTTCGATCGTCGAGAATAATTTTTCTCATAGCTCGCGCAAAACGGACGTGGAAAGGTAGAACGGTTCAGAAGTCAAGAAAACGTACGACGGGTTTATCCACTTACCGGATTACGAGTAAGTGTCCTCTCCGTTTGTACTTGAAAAAATAGAAATAAAAAAATATTCGAAACGCCGAGAACTGGTGCGGAAAAGCCATTATTTAGCGAGCTGTTTGCGATTCTTTTTAACGTGCCCCGCGAACGTTGCCGAAACGGTTGTCCGCTCGTCGTTTTGCGCCGTAATATTTTCGCGCGCGCGTTTTCGGTGAAAACGTATGAACAAAATTATAGTTCCCGGGAGACGATACAGTAATTCTCGTGTCGAAATCTCTCGGGCCGAATTCAATTAACAAAGCGGATTTACGCGGACAACGGCGCGCGGACGTTTCGCGCGTTTTGTTTGTAAAATTATAACTCTTATACGCGCGGTGTCGTCGAGTACGTATACGTCCAAACAGGTCGGGATTTAATAAATCAACGGCGTTCGTCGTCGATTCGTCGTGATTGCTTTTCGGCTTACGCGGTCATTATTTACGACGTATTTCAGTTGACAACGAAACAATATCTCAACTCTATTATTATATTACGCACGTCGTCGGTCGGTCGCTTATATTTTAACGTTTTCTACACGAGATCGATTTTGTGTGAGATTCGACTTTACACGTGTTGACTAACTAGAAAATGGTAATAGAATAACGACCGTTTTTACTAGTTTTCGACTTGTGCGCACTGCCGTTTTGCATTCCGAACGTCAAATAACAAAAACGTCGCCGACAGGTGATTTTTTTTTTTGAAATAGAAATCGTCTAGCGCAGTGGTTCCCAACCTTTTTATCTTCGAGTACCACCAGCCACTTTAATATAATCAATACGCGTACCACCTCAATTCTAAAACTAAATAAGGAGTCAAATTTTTTTTAACGTATATTTATATTATTCATTCATTTTTTTACATTTTTTATTATTTGATATTTATGAAAGTCATAGCAATAATATTGAATGACTAGACGTCTACTACGTATTACGCGTCGTTTGACCGACTGTGTTATATATCGTACTGTTTTGTGTGTTTACAAATGAGTCCGACGAACCGCGCGGTGGACAATTACTTAAAAAGGAAGATTTCCATATTCGTCTAAACACTATAAATATAATAATCGTCTAAACACTATAATTTCGGTCACTGTGTTACGCCCGTCGCGGTCAAAACGAGTAAATCCGTCGCGACGGTCCGGGTCAGAAGAAGAAGAATATGGTCGCCGCGAACCCCTACCGAACGATCATTACGGGACTGCGCACAAAAGTAATAAAACCGCGCGTTTCCGCGAATCGTCGCGCCGACAAACAACGGCGTTCGTTTTTGAACCGGACCGTTTTTCATTAGGAACTTTGGACGTATTATTAAAATCCAATCGACTACAAAACTCCCGAAGGCTTCGAATCCGTTTCGAAACTATAATTTAATATCGCACGTATTGTTCCTCTCGTTTTCGAACATTCGATAATATATCAAAGTCGGCGGTACCCGCCGCGCCGCGCCCGCCCATAGCTACCGTTATTATGTAGATTTGTTGCCAACTGTACTTACTCGTCGTTGGTTTTATCCCGGGGTCCCCCGTGACGACACATTGTCAAAATTATTATTATCATTCGCCGCTCGGTTATCGACTTCAAGTCGGATTATTATTCGTCGGCCGCGCGCGTTATTCCCTAAAAACGTTACAATAATAATATGCGACACGAATCGGTCGGTTTTTTCTTTCTTTTCGCGCGCGCGAATACATTACGGACGGGTTCTCGAACACGTCGAACTTTCAGGACACATTTCGATTTAGAGGAAAACGCGAGTTCCAATATTCAAACTCGAACGTCTAGAACAACCGTTCGAATGTCGTTCGTCGAGAGCATAATATAGCGTCGTTGTTTTTTAATAAATAAATTCTTTTCGCCCCCGCACGAACCTGTCCGGCGGGGGCCCCCGTTATCTTTTCCAAGAAATAAACACAAAAATAATACATAGAAAATAAATAAAGTAATTGTATTAATATTTAACGAGCTCTACCCGATGATGATTTTCAATCGAAACCGGTCGTGACCGCTTTTTGCACTTCTTTTAATTATAATACTCAAGACCTTTATTTCATTTTAAATAACAATAACCGACTCTAGTGAGTCGGTATTTATCTTACCGTCTTATAACGGTAAACTTTTTAGTTTGTTACGGATAAAACTCGAATTTTCATTAAATAATTTTCAACCGACGACGATATAATATTATATATAGTGACCAGGTGGATATATAATAAACTGACGTACTGGATTACGTCGCGCGGCGCGGCGTGGCGTTTCCGTTTAATTTTCAGAGCGACATCGATTTTTAACCATCAAAATTATTATCCGACGAGTACACGCGTTATTATATCATTACAATTCGATCGACACGACCGGAAACATTAGTCGCCGCTCGGTTCGTGTCGGTAAAGTTTGCCGCTGATCGTTCGGGAGATCCTGTTTTAGAATTTCTCGAAATTTTCCGAAAGAGAAAAATCGCAGCGAACGGACGACGACGTTTACGAGACATTTTATTTTATAAAAATAACAATAACTCCAAAGTCTTCTTTTTATCGGATATTTTTATACGACCGCTATATTATTCGACACGGACGGTTTGGTTTTGAAAAATTTCGATTGCTTTTTCTCTACTGTACACAAGTTTCGATCGAGTTCGACGAGAAAACATAAGAAATCGCATTTTTATTATTTTCAATCGCCAAGATTGTTTTTCGGACTTATTAGTCCGACTAATTAGCGTATGACGGCGGGAAAATCGTTATCAATTTTCACGATCGTTCGATTTTTGATTACCCAATGTTGTAGGTCGTTTTTCGTTGACCTACTGAATTGAGTAATCACGAAAAATATCATCAAACCGCGCGTGTATAAAATAGATATGGAAACTGCAGATTGCAAACGTCTGTCTTCTTTCACTCAGAATCGTTTTATAAGAAAACAATTCAACGATATCGACCAATCTTCACAGTGTCTAATGACTATTTTGTTTTTAATAATATGTGTCGATGAAAGAACGGACCATTTTGTAATGCTGGACAATAATTAATAATATAAGACATTTATTATTATTTTTTAAAATTAAAAGCTTTATGTTAGTGAAAAAAAAAACTACTTTTTCT
The DNA here is from genome assembly GCA_948098885.1 of Drepanosiphum platanoidis. NCBI lineage: Eukaryota > Metazoa > Arthropoda > Insecta > Hemiptera > Aphididae > Drepanosiphum > Drepanosiphum platanoidis. Next base: position 2,394,336 of record OX402533.1, read on the forward strand.
GAAAAATATACGTTCTTTCTAAATGGGGGCTGAAAAAAAAGTCTAATCATCGTCAAATGAAAATTATTTCTCTTTCGTTGGAATTAAACGCTAGTTCTAGTCATTATGATTGATTTTAAAAGTCGAAAATCTGATTGAAATGTGCTTACACAGTGGTCTCGATTACATAGAGCTTTTAATAATAATATATACTCGTATTCTATAGAATTAAAGTAATCGAGAAGGGTTTTTATCGATAATAATATCGTTTATAATACGAAGCTTTATGAAATCGATAACGATTCCTACGGTATTGAACACTGTTAAAATGTCGTCTTAAAGGTAATAAACTAATAATAAACGCGTTTCGTTAAACTAGGGGCGATGCACGAGGCGGCGCGGCGCGGCGAACCGTCGACATTTTCGGTTCGACCGCGAAAACGTTGTTATTCGTTTCGGAAAAATATCGATCTCTCTCCTTTGAAACGTCTACATACACTACCCCCCACATGCCGGGACACTTTTTAATGTTTGCTATTGAAATAAAAGACGGGCACGCCGTTGTTTGTTTAAGACTCGTCGTCAAACGACGTAAATACGTAAAACCCGATTACTTCGTTCGCGTCTGTACGTCGACAGATTTTCAGACACAACGTAGTATTAACTACGAAACGTATACGTTGTCGGAAAAAAGTGATCGTATCGATTTACGAGGCGAATACAATAATAATAAAAAATAATAATAATAATATAAAGAGGCCTTTTAACGTAATTAATATCTAATGCGAACAATCGTGTGCATGGTGAATTTTTCACGATTAATTACCTTTGTCCGCGTAATTTTCTTTAAAGACCGTATATAAACTATGCGTCTTTATTATGTATGTGCGCCGTTACATCAAACGCGAAGCTTTTTATATGTTGTAAAAAAAAAAAAAAACTCGCTACAACGTTATACAACGTTGTCTGATCTGTTGCTCGGTAACTTAGAAAAATATGTTATTTGATGTTTATAATTGGATGTTTTTGTTTTGTTTTTTTTTTTTTAAGTACTCGGTATTTCACAAAAGAAATCCATTTCCATGATCATTATATTAACTGGGTCAATTCGAATAAAAAAAAAAACGATTTACCGAGCTCGGTATCCTGTGCCTATATAGTATATATACGTATATATTATCACTGTAGATATTTTGCACGTTAATCCCGAAAGTGAAATTGTTTTCAATAAAGTTAATCAAAAAAAAAAAAAACGGAAAAAAAACGAAAGAATAAAAATATATAGTATTGGTAGTAGCAAAATAAACAATTTTACGTTTGTGTGGATTGCGTGGCACTTTGGCTTCTTTTTTTCTTCTTTTTTTACGATGTATTCGGGTGAACGATTTCAAAACATGGAATTAAAATGTTTGAAGACTTTTATAAATATATTTTTTTTTTTGTAATAATGGAGGTTTTATAGAGAGAAAGGCGTTTTTCTCTTCTTTAGACGGTCCGCGAATATCACGGGGCATGATTAAAAACTTCATCGTCGATTGAACATTAAATATCGAGAAAAAAGAATCGGAAAAAATGCACGCGCGTCGATAAAAAATATTTGTGGTTTCGAGTTGTTTTTCCATACGATCTACAAATTATAAATCAAAAAAATTTTTTTTTTTGTTTGTTTTGAGCGTGCCAACAAATCGTGAATAATATTATATTTTAAGAAAAAAATTATTGTAATTTTATCGTATAATTAACGTAAATAATAATAAAAAGAAAAAGGTTAGTTTAGGTACACAATAACATTATACTTTGGTAATTACTAATTATATTTATTTTATTATTATTATAAACTAGCTGAATAACCCGGCTTCGCCCGTGTGCAGTATAACTTTTTATTTTATCAGTTTTTTTTTTTTCATTTTTACCCCTTTTACCCCTTTTAACCCCCTTAGGGGTCGAATTTCGAAAAATCCTTTCCCATGGGGCCTCTGCTATATTAAATGAAACTATTGACAAAATTTAATACCACAAAGCTCCATTGACTCAGGATTTTTTCCATTTTTACCCCTTTTAACCCCCTTAGGGTTAATTTTCTCCATAATTTATGCTATGAACCCGCTCCCCGACATTCTCTATCATTTAAAAAAAATTTGAGCCAAATCGGCCCAGCCGTTCTCAACTGATTCAATTTCCAATTTTTTGTCTCCATTTTTATATATATATAGATAATGGGGTGGTAATTTCGGTTCCGTCGCTATTCACGCAGTCGACTAAATATTTCCGGGGGCAGTTTTTTCAATTATTAAGGGTAGTTAATTCTGGCAATGGTGTTGATAAGGGGGTGGTAGTTCCCATCAATTTCTATCCGACTGTTGTATGTTAATTTCCAATATAAATTTAATGTTTAAAATAATTAAATATTTATATTGTTGTGTTGTAAAAAAATACAAAAAAAAAAACCCAATGCCGATTGGTTTGTTATTGCGTAGCTCCGCCCACTGTCTATCGAGACGACGACGGGCGGCGCGGCGCCTGCGTGGGCGAAGCGTAATCCGATCGCACGAAATCCGAACCAGTTCAGTCTTGCTCGAATCGTCGTCGTCGTCGGACGATCGTCGTCCGAAATATTTCGCCGTCGCGCGCGTACCGTATTTTTATTTATTTATTTTTTTTCTCCACTTTTGTTCGCTCGACCGTTCGTCGTTTTTTTTTCATGTAATTTTCTTCGCTCTCGAGTGATTTCCGGAAACATCGTCGCGCGTGTTGTGCACATCTACCAAGGATCAGCGGGCGGAATGGTTTGGAACACGGGCGGCAAGGTAAGACATTTTCGTTACTTTTTTTACGGTTTGAATTTTTAAGTCCCCACTGTAGTAACATGTATGATTTGAAACACGAGGTAGAGCGCGCGTTTTTGTGTTATTCGTAGTGAGGTGGTGGATTGGGTTTTTTTTCCGCGTTTTGTGCACTGTTGTACTCGAATCGATTTTCGACTGTCTTCCTATAAGTGGGCAGAGTGCATACTTGTTTAGCATACGAGTCGATTAACGATTGAAAAAAATTCGTAAAATATTTTAGTTTTAAAACTTAAAAATAACGCCGGACGAGATCGGCCGGGCGGGGACGTATTTAACAAACGTGTGATGTACGTAATGTACATTTCGTACTCGTCTACGAGAAAGTAAAAGATTATTTTGAAAAGTCATCGCGTCTCTCGGAATTAAAAACCAAACGAAATATTTAATTAGTTCTAAAGTTAGACGGATTTGTAACAATTTTATAGTACGGCGATTAGTGTCGCGATAACTAGTCTATTATTACGAGTCTATTTCAAACTATAAATCGTATTGAATTTTCGATTTCGCTGGAAAAAAAATGGGAAAAATCGTTTCTTCGTCGCGGCGGCGCGCTCGATACGTATTAAAATAGTCTCGGCGGCGGGCGGCGTTGTCTTATTCGCTCGAATTTCATCCGTTACGCGGAACACGCGCTCAATCGTCGAGTATATGTTTTTCTACTTTATTATGATATAATGAGATTATAAACGAATACGGCGCGCGTATCGCATAGTAATAATACATGTATAATATTTTATGTGTACACGGCGAATGTATTATATCAAATAAGCGAACGAAATAATATTTCGTTGCTCCTTTGGAAAAATAAAAAAAACGTAAAATATATAAGAAACGCCGCGACGACGACGCCGGCACAGTGGGGCGAACTGTAGTAATTCTTACCGACTTGTCACGCATAATTAAGCCCAAATAAACGCGACGGGGAGTGTTTTTTTTTCTCCCCCGTTCAACACTATACTATATTGCGCTAATAGAATTTTAATTTAATATCGCGCGTTCCGTTCGTGTGCCGGCGCGTGGGTAAAACGATACGAACACGTGTATAAAGCTAGGTTTACACGAGACGTGAGCCACGAGCGTCATTTCACGATCGCGTAGTTGTGACTCACGAGCGTGGTTTCAAAAAGCGTCCCACGAAGGTGTTTTACACGTTAACGTTTCAATATTCATGCCTAATACTATTCTTTTCACAGCTTCGCCTCTAGCATCTCTATTTCTGTAAGATTGTAATTTAGTGTTCCGTAGAACACTTCTTCTTTTTCATAATACTCTATAAATTGCATTGTTTGTTCGTCATTCATTTTCATAACGTTTTTATTCACACTCATGTTGTTGAAATAATTAAACGAAATAATAAATGTATTATAATTAAACTTTCGATTGAGTATAATAATTATTAGTAATAATAATGATTTTAGTTGTTACAAGTATTTTTAGTCAAAATGTTATAAAACGATTACATGATCAGACAAACGGTACACCACGATTGAGCTTTCACGACTGAAACAATATCAAACGTGTTTGATATTGCACGAGCCTGTCGTGACAGGTTCGTGGACGATAATACCACGATCGTGAAGTACGAATTGTCTGTTTACACAAACCGTAAGCCACGCTTCTAAAAATACCACGATCGTGGCTCACGTCTCGTGTAAACCCACCTTTAGAGTTTCGTCAAACTTCGCCATTTTTCACGTTCAGTATTTTTAATAATAATCGTTGTGTGTGTGTGTGTGTGTGTGTGTGTGTGTTTTCATTGGAATTCTTTCGGATCGACGCGCGTCGACACAACACTATTGTCGCTACGATAGTAATCATGAATTATAAATAAAACGACAGAGATATTTCTACGGCGAATAGCACCGATTTATTTTACTTTTTTTTTTGAAAAAAAAAAAAAAACAGCGTCGACCGCGCTCGTACTCTGTGGCGTACATAGAATTTTTTTCTGCGGGGGAAGAGTCAATTCATATAATCACTGGTCAATTTAAACAAGTTATTTTATTAATTTCAATCGGTATATAATATTAAATTTTATATTGCATTTTTTTTTCCCCTACATATTTCGACGTCATTTTTAGCATTATTGGGTCATTTTGTTGGTTTTCAATGCATATAATATTATGTTCTAATATACTCGTACTATACAAATTTAGCCAATTCAAAATTTTATCTGAAAATAAATTATTCGATTCAGTTTTTATCTTATTTTAATTTACTATCGTCACCCGTATTCGGTCAATTACGGCCAAAACATACGCGAGTCGTCGATATCAATAAAAAATTTTCGGTTTTTTGTTTATAAAATAATAAAAAATAAATTAACAATAATTACAAATTGTATATATAAAAAAGTATAAGTCATTTTTAAAGTCATTTTTGTGGAAAAATGCGTTTTTTAAGGGCATTTTTGGCTATTTTTTTTCACAGCATATTTGTATGGTTTTAAGTGCATTTAAATCCGGGCCCTTATATTTAATATATATATTGTTATGTATATTTATAATGAAAATATCATCCAACTATAATAAATGTAGGTACATTGAATATCATAAAAAACATAAATATCCGGGGGGCATACCCCTTACACCCCCCCGTAACTACGCCACTGCTCGTACTACATACTTGACCGACGTCATACCGTGTATCGCGCGATTCGCGGATTACAAATGATAAAATAATAAATTATTCATCGATAATCATTTTTAGTTTGCGTGTCGTACTTATGGCCGTATTGTGTTGTCTTCGGTTCTCGCGCGCGTTTACCATATAATCCGTTCGAATCGTATACAATAATGTTCCGTCGAGTGCTGCATAAATACGCAATCGATCCAGACGCGCGCGCGTTATACATTTCGATTCGCGCACGAATAATATTATTAATAATGATCGATTTGTTTTTTTTTTTGTCATTCTAATATTTTCTCGAAGCAACGTCACTACTTGTCGTCTTTGCGAACGACAAACGTCCGAATAAAATATACTCGCGAGAACCGCTTTGAACCGCATTCGCGGCTCGTGTCGATTATTAATTCAATCGACTCTCGACAGAGAGGAAAAATAAACGAAAAAACGTTCGCCCCCCCCCCCCCCCCCCCGACCATTACCATTACATCGCTCCGCGGCTGTCAAATCTAAAATAAACACGTGGGTGTATAAATATTATAATTGCTCCGGTCGTTTTATTAACAAAGTTTCGACAACGAAACAACAAATACATTGGAAATCGATATTATTCTAATACCAATTCGTTACGAGTGTATATAAAGCCGTGTAGAAACGTGTTGCGCGAAAACACAAAATTAATGGCCATCGTTTGATAGCAACCGATATAATAATATATGAATCGGTGTGATACAGTACTAGTCCGAAAAGTTTAATTTGAGATAATCAACTTTAAAGTTTACAAATTTCGTTTGCTATAACTTGTGTAGAAAATATGTAAAAAGCCAGGACGTTTCATGGCTGCTTTCACATAGTTCCTAATGACTCGTAATTACAATCTCGTGTTCGCCGCCGCTGTCGATGTTGAGTAGTTGTGTTTTCCGCTTTGGTCGTCTTTCGGTTTTTTCTTTCTTTTCGAGTTGTGTCGACGACACCGTCTGAACTGTTGTCGACGAAGCCGTTTGGTTTACATAGTACGAAGCTATTTTTGGTTTGCATTGTACGAAGCCGTTTGGTTTGTGTAGTACAAAGCCGTTTGGTTTGTCCGGTCGTTTTGTCCGGTGTTGACACCCCGGTGACCGCCTCGAATTTCTCTGCAAAAAAATACCATAAAATGAATAGTTAAAATAAAAAACGTGTATTTTTTTTTTAATAACTCAAGCTCACTACGTAAATATATTTATTTTAAACGAAAAAAGAGGAGTGAGACGCTAAAAATATTATTCATTTTCTTCGACGTTGGGTGTTGTCTTCCACAAATACGTATATATACTTTGATAAAAATCAGTTGCTTCTGAGGGTATGTACGTATGTATCTATCCAACTTTTTCATGTCCAGAACCATATAGATAAACGAATGATTATAAATATATACCCGTGGCGAGTGAAAGAAAGTCAGTTTAGCACTGTTTTTACACTCAATACTCACTCATCGATGTATTTCCGTTTGATGATTGCGACGACGTGTCGCGCGAGTTTTGTCGTTTTCGTCGACAAAGACGATTGCGCGAGAGACGTTAATTTACTGTCCACGCGCCGTATTAACATAATATATAATATGTACTCGTATGTAACGAGACGATATACTTTCGCCTGTTTAACGTTTGTAATCGAAACGGACGTGTACGACAGAACCATAAAAATAAATATATATCATTCCTTTGTTTTGGAGAGAAAAAAAAAAGCAGCTCGTCTCTTACGCGTATTGTATAAAATAAAGTGCACTCTCGCGACGACGACGATAATAATAATCACAATCGCGCGTTTGCCCGAAAATCGCCGTCGCGTAGTGCAGTTCTGGTATACGGTTTCGGCGGGGATTCAATATTCGCCGAACTTTTTTTTTTCGGATTTATACAGTCTCGGCGACGCTATTAGACCGGCGGTCTCTCGACCGCAAACGGAACGAACGGTCTCTTTCGCCCGCATTAGCGGCGGCGGCGGCGCGGCGCGGCGGTCCGTTACGCCTCGCGAAACTCGATCGCGCGCCGCAAACCGCGTTTTATTATTTCCCTCGTAATCTCTGTCGCTTAGCGATAAACACTAGACACATCATAATCGTAATACATCGGGGCGCGCCTACATGTTTTTATTTCATTACGGGTCATCAATCATTCGGCCGACGACCAGGAAACCCCCGGGCCCGAGGGTTTAGCGGCTTTAATTGAATTTTCGTCGTTTGTTGCGAAACCTCTAAATACCGGACACTCTCGGTCGTCCGCTATTTAGAGAGACAAAAATATTAGTATAATAGGGATGTGATGTATATTCGAATAGCTCTGTCGTAAAGAATTCGATTATCAGTATTCGTAATGAAAATTATTCGTTTACTTTTTCGCGTAACACACCATAAAACGTGGATAAGTGCTGATGATGTGTTTATCGGATCTAATCTGCAGCGTTTAGAAGTGATTATATTCGATTATAAAAACGGGAATAGTATAAATATTTATAAAAATACGTATATTTCCATTTAATATATTGCCTCGTATTATATACCAAACTTGTTATTTGCGCGAAAAGAAAAAACTAACGTTTATTACAAAAAAAAATCAGTTACTCGTTTCATATTTTGACGCCAAGTCGTTTCGTTAGTCTAATTTCACCGTCCCGGCCGGGAACAATGGAGTATACGACGATTCTGTATTTAAGTACGGAAGAAACGCGTATATTTACGTTGACGCCGCGATAATAAAGATTAAGTATAATGCGGGCTGCAATGGTAATAAATAATAATATATAAAATACGACTATAGCTCGTTTTATCTAGACGTTGCACGATAATTTCTAAAATCTAACGATTTAGGTTGAAAACGATTTATTTGAAACGCCACAAAAGTGTCCGTTGTTCGGAGGGTTTCCCGTAGAAAAAAAAAGTAGTGTTCTCGCGTTTTTAGAATTTTCAATCGAATTACGCGGTGATTATTTTAAATTCGTAGCCTTCAAATTTAATTTGGCCTTTGACCATCATGATTATACACAAATCAGTTCTTTTCTTAACATTCCACCAGCCTTATCCACCAGACGTGAAATAGCTGATATATCCTTTATATATATAAGTTAATTAATGGTATCGCCGATGATCCTGATCTTTTAAATTGCATCTCCTTTACTATTCCAGCCTACAATAATCGTTCCACATCTCTGTTTTACATTCCAGTATATAGCACAAAAACTATTTAAAAAAAAACTCACCTATTCCTAGGGCTATGGCTCTATGTAATACACTTTCGATGAGAGTTGACTTTTTCTTCTATCCCTTAAAGGAGATAATAAACGCTCACATGAATAATGTGAATACGTAATGCTGGGTTTGCCTTTCAAATTCAACACTTTTTTCCCTTTTTAGATTTTTGTAAACTTTATAAGATAATATCTGTTTGCTCTGTACTATTGGGCCTCGGCCCGTTTTATTCTACTGAATAAATTATTATTATTATTATTATTAATATCGCGAGTACACGACGAGGTTTACAGACCGTTTAGAGAGACACCTCTACACTATCAATCTTCGGCGTCGGCGTGTTACCGATTATACCACGCGCGCGGCGCTCGAAACAATACGTTTCGCGCAAATATTTTCGAATCCCGCGCATTAAACGATTACGTTTGCGCCGTCCGGCCGTTTCCGCGTTCCACGATGTCGCGCATAAGGTATACCCGACGGTTATTGATTTACTCGACTCTCTCTCTCTCTCTCTCTCCGAACGTTATGAATGATTAAGGACTGAATGTCGTTCGTCAAATATTTCGTCACAATATACGGCGCGAGTGGAAAAGCCGTTTGAAACGCGGCAGTCGAGACCGCGATTACTCCACTGCGGTTTACCTCTCTCGACGTATACCCGTCGAAATATCGACCGGAGAAAACGTCCGATTGTTTTGTGGTTATTTGGAATTTAATTTTTCGCGCGGATCGGTGATTTTAGTTTTGAAACCCCGCAATTATATAAGTACGTTGTGTACTATAATTATCCTGATTTGTATTGAGTTTCGTAGCACATTTGAAAAATCAATTTGATATTTTCGTGAGTTTTACAAGTGGTGACTTCTAGCGAAGGAGATTATATTTTAGTGATAAAACAAATCGACATCGGTATATACTGCAGGTGCAGACACGTCGTAAATTCAATCGATAAACGTAACGAAAAAACATAAATTGTAATATTTCGATATCTGTGTCCATGGGCGCCCGCAGGAAATTTATCAGGGAGGGGCATAATGAAATCACACTAAAAAAATATTCCGACGACTCTATATTGACTGTATTATTTATTTCAATTGAATTAGAGCCAGCAGAGGCTTCACTAAGAGAATCACACAGTTTGGGTTTTTTTAAAAAAATTTCTGATGTCCATAACAGTAAAAACAATAAAACAAAATATTAAATAAACTAAATACAGTACGTACGTAATTTAACGTGGTCCGTGTTTCACCACGTAGACGTTGATAAAATGACAACTGATTTCATTTCACAATTATTATAATTCCCAATGTGATATTGTACATTCGGTTTATTTTTAGTTATCTCAGTTATCTAACTCGTTACCTATCTACCTACGTTGTGTGCGTCAGTCGTCATAAGTGGTTCGCGACCGACAGTTTGAGAAACGCTGCACTAGGCGATTAATATAAATTCCCAGAATTTAAACGTATTTAATGTATTACACTAATATGCGTTATTTTGTACGTCTTAAAGTATATTGTTATTACAATCATCAACCCCACACACTAAAGTAAAAATATCGATGAAATGTTTATAAATCAAAATAAAAGTTAAAATGTTCAACATTCTATTTGAATTCCAGGAGGGGGGGCAGATGCCCCGTCTTGCCCCCCCCCCTCCGGGCGCCCACGTCTGCGTCACAAATAAATTTGTACTCGCGTTGTTTATCCCATAGTTTTCTCGATGATTTAAAAATCTAGTCGGGTACGGTCTACATGGATTTAATAATTTTTTAAGGATACAGTCTCTCGGGTATGAAACGATTGTTTAATTTTTCTGTGTAAATGTCTTCTGTCGTAAGGATTAGACGACTGATTCATCCTTGAATCCGGCACTGGATTCTCTCGGAAACGAATGCAGGCGTTGCATCGCGCGTATTATTGTATAAAATTTGCCATTTGCCGTTTACGCCGAGACGAATGTCTAAAAGAAAATAAAAAATCGTTTATCGACATCACCGACGATAAATTATATTATATTATATACTTGTAAACATTACAAAACGGAATATTATGTCGAAATAATATTGTTTTATGTCCACACTGAAATTTAGCGTTTAGAACGGGCGCGTTCGATAAAAAAAAAAAAAATAATACACCCTCCCGTTATTGCTTTAGACTTTTAAATAATTGACGAAACGATAAAATCTACTCGAATCCACTGGCGTCGAATAAAAAGTTATTAAAATAATAACGTGCGCGTATTATGAACAAACGACTTTCGGCCGTTCGCACGACTATACGTTATCGATAGAAAAATATTACACGTCGTCGTCGTATTACATTATCGTGTTTTCGTTTGAAATGAAAAAAACTCGTTAGCGTTTTTAAAATATTTTTATAAGTACGCACAAACACGTCGTCGTTGCGATTGTTGGTTTACTCGTTCCGTGTTGTTGATACAAGTGTGTGATGTGCTGCAACGTGTGTTTGGCGCTGGTTTTTACGGCGTTTACCCGACAAAACTCACTTTTCGAAATCCACACGTATGACGATAATTGAAAACGTACGCGTTTATTATTAAACGTGTGTGTTCCCTAAACGCGAAAATCCGCGATAATATCTGTGCGCGAGCGGTCGTGAAATCGCGTACTCGGGGCCGGTAAACTTCGAATTGACTGCGGGGAGGCGTGTGCCTACGCGGATCCAGAGCGCGGCGGACATAATTCAAACTTTGAGTAGGTCACCGGCACGTGTTGTGTGTGTGTGCTCTCTAGTCGTATTATATTTATGAACGCGCGCGAACGCAATTTAATGAATTATCAAACGAGCAAATGTCGGGTTAGCGTGTGTAACAATAACGCATAGTAGTAGTAGTAGTAGTAGTAGTAAACGGGGGGGGGGGGGGGTTTCTTCCGTTTTAAACGATAAATAATTTAGTATATTTTACGATGTAAAAAATTAAAAAAATCTAACAACCGCGTATTAAAATAATAATAATAATAATAATTAATTAAAACATTACACTAATTCCCGATGATTTTTTAATAACGGGAGAGGAGTATTAATTGAACGCGACCGGCCAGAGAGTTTGCTTTATGGAAATTTAATACAATATACATTTTTTTTTTAATTAAGTTTTTCTTCGCTTTGAGAGAACCCCCCCCCCCCCCCCCGGCGAGATAATCGAAAAAATCGCCTTGGTTGCTCTTCGTGAGATCAGGTAACATTCGGCGTACGGTTCGATTGTCGAAAAACACGCCTCGTTTTAATATCAAAAACAATCGGAATCGACGATGAAAAAACGAACGTTCGACTTGTTGAGTTCGATAAAAAAAACAAACGTTTTTTCGCGCCCGTTTATTCGCGTTTGCCGTTAATTATTATCATTGTTACGTATCGCGTTTTCGTCAGAGTTCTCCGAGCGAGTGATTATTATTATTATTATGTCGAGTTTCCGATCTGATCCAATAAATAAATAATCATTGAAATCGACCGAGTTTTCCACCATCGCGGCCATACTCTTATAGTATAACGGCGGGGCGCACTCGGCGACGAGTTTTTTTTTTAACGAGTTGTAAACGTCCGAACGCTCCTTAGTCCTTAGTCCTCGGGTAAACGCCGAGCGAGCGCCAAAAGCGGAGTAGGTAAATATCGCGTGGAGGAGTGCGACGGCGATGTCGACGAGAAATCGCGCGCGCGAAACACCCCGAGCGGTCCTCGGGACAAAAAAAAATAAATACGTTTTTTTTTTTATTCTTCCGCGCGCTCGTCTTTGTAAAATCACGTTTTTACGCGGCGATTCGACAATAACGGCGCGTCGTAAACGCCGCGCGTCCTCCGGGTGAAATTCTCCGCTCGCGCGATCGCTTCGCAGAACAAATATGAGAAAAGCGCTCGCAAACCGAAAACAATTGGACTCGCAGCGCGCGCGATTGCCCCGGGAAAAACGAAAACAACGTACGCGCGTTACACACCTACCTCATTATGTATGGGCTCGCTCTCGGCGGCACTCGTTTTCGCGCTGGCGTTTTATTTTTATTTCCTCGACGGACAACTATAGTGGTATATTTAACGACCGTGTCGGTCTTTTGTTATTCGATTTTAAAAATAACCGACCGGACGTTTCTCGCGCGCGTCATGTTTTATAATATAATTTTCGAGACACTTTAAAACCGCGAAATTAAAACGAACGCGCTTTTTCGTCCGATATCTGCGAGGGCGTCGAATATTTGGGAGTTTTTGTTCAGCGACCAGTAATAATAACTCGTAAATGATATTATAAAAAATTGAAAATAAATAAACAAAAAATAGTTTTATAGTATAATATTATATTTTAACGTTTAATAATAATAATAAAAAATAACAGAAAAGTCACTTTTATTATTCGTATTCGGTAAAAAAAAATTGTTGCAACGAAAAAATATATAAATTAGATTTTATTCTGTAAGTTTGAGCGGTTTTTTTTTTCTTTTCTGTAATTTCTCAACAGAAATCACCCGCAAAGTCAATATTAAATATAGATTTGGTAGGGTACTGACCTCGCCCGGTGGTCGGCTCTGCCCGTAGAAACGCCGCCGTGTCGGCGATAGAATTATTTTTATTAGAATTCTTCGTCTTTCAAACTTTTACGAATTAATGCCGTCTCGCCGCAGCTGTTGTGTCACTCGGTATAATAAACATTATTATATTTTTTTTTTTTAATGTCGCGCGTTGTCGTTGTTTACCGCGGTACACCCGTGTGCTTTTCGTGTGGTTTTATTTTCTTTTTCTATCCGAAACGTCTTCTTTTCCATAATAGAACGGTGATTTATTAAGTTTCGCATAAACACAATGTGTAATATCCGTATTAATTAGATATAATGCGATTCCCGCGAAAACGCGAAGAATGAAAACGACGCATAAAATCACAAAGACATTTCATAACATCGTCGTCGTCGTCGTCGTCGTCGCGTTCCGATGGGAATTTTTTTAACGGAAGTCTCCGTTTTTTTTTTTTTTTTTTTAATTATTATTAATTTTCGAACGCGGACAATAACGGGGGGGGGGGGCAGGTGTCGTATAAAAAAAAAAACGGAAATTAAACGACGATTATTATATGTGCGGCAAGCGAGTAAACGATTCGTCGCCACGTTTTGGCTTTTAAAGTCTTACAGGGTCCACATCGAGTCAGATTTTATGATGTACTCGTATATCCCCTCGTTTACACTCGCATCCCTGTCGACCTCAGGTCGAACGTCAATAATTAATTTCGGTGGCTGTTTTTGTTGTTGTTAAATACAGTAGAAATCGGTCGAGTTACGAGTTTCGTGGGCCAGCTAGTTTTTCTCGTTGTGTTTAAAAGGCTATTTTTTATTGCTTATTATTGCTAATTGAAGCTTACTAATAGTGAGTAAATACGTACTTGAAATTAATTATTAGATTTCATGTTACGTAAATACATAAACATAATTATTGTAGTAATCGCCCGATTATCGCTATTTTCCGGCTTATTTTCAACGACTCCGGCTCGTTGAAACCGAATATTTATTCTATAATTCAATGGTTTTCAATCTTTTTAAGACCTCGACCCAAATTTTTTTTCTATTGTCATCTAACCTCTTTACTACTATTTTATAATGATAACATTTTGAGTCTATAGAATTTTTTAAAAAAAAAAATTTCTTACAATCTGTATAGTTAAAAAAACCCTCGCGTGACTCACAGTTTGAAAAACGCGCTGCCATAATTCATTGTATTTTATTCGTCATAGCCGATAACTCGTTATGACCGTACCCGTTGTAAGCAGTATCTCGTTGCGTAAGCGATGATCTTTTCAGCGATTTCTACGTGTAGAATAGAATAGAATAGTTTTATTGGCCACAGAAAAAATTTCCCATAATAGATTTTTTATAATGTAGGAAAACCATTATATTCCAATACAATAATAAAATGGCCCAATTCACCACTGGGGTAGGACCCCGTCTTGGCGTAATCGGAGTTTCTAATCATGTAAAAACGTATGTAAAAAAAAAACGATCACGTGGAAATGAGTGTGCGAGATAGATAATTTTGGCGTCGCGTTTTATACAATCGTTCGTTTTGTTCGCCCGACAGCGGCTCGGTGTTATAATGGACCACGTCGTCGTCGTGACTTTCTTTTCGTTTCGTTCGTATGGAATCTACTTCGAACCGCTTCCTCGGAGCGATTTCTTTCCTAAGAACAATGGAATAATTATCACGACACCCGCGAACGACGTGCCGAATTAAAACGCGCGTCTAGTGTGTGTGTGTGTGTATGTTTTGAGCGCGACGCTCCGAGAAATCATATATGTTTTTAACGAGAACGGAATTCGCGCGCGTTTACGAAAACTTCGAACGTATTCGAGAGAGAGAGAGAGCGGGTGGCAGATAATAATATCGTATCGGTTTCGGACCTTTGTTTTTGGCTTCTCTCGACTTTGAACGAAACGGCGGCTCGTCGAATAATAATTGCTGCCCGCGCGCGGCACGTCTGAATTCCTTTGGCTTCGCGCGCCGTTCGCCCCATCATCATCAGATCGATCGTCGAGACAATAAAAATAACCAATTATTATTATTATTATTTTAATCAAACGACGAGTTCTCGCACTCGACGTTTCGGAAGAACCGTTCGAAAATGTGTTGAGAAATTAACAAGACACTTTGTAAACGTGTAATTATAATTATGGTGACCAGATATAATAAAAAAAAAAGAAGTACATCGGTATAGTATGTATAATATATAAATGGATAAAAATTATAATAGAACATAAATTTAAACTCCTTTATTACTTTATTTTAATACTTACATAAAGTATCATAGATTTTTAATCTAACAGTTAAAAATAAAATATATATATTATAAAACTTAAACCACATGGGACTAGCATAAAAAACAAAACTTAATGACAAACTCTTAACAACAACAAAAAAAAAAAACAACTGGTTATTACTTCAATATTTATCATAACTCTTATCATTCGTTCTTTATCTTTTACAACATTATATTAATTTTACTTTTTTTTTCGACCATTTTGACGAATTTGGGTGACTTTAACATTATTTCATTTACAGTTATTACATCATTACAAAGAAGTACATTTTAGTGTACTTTATCAATTTACGTAGGACAAGTATTTAAAAATCAGTACTGTCCTTATAAAATAAGTACGTCTGGTCACCATAATTATAATATATACTATTTCGCTCGTTTTGCAATCTAAAATAATCGCCTTCGAACGATTAATAATCTAACGGTTTAATTGTTTTCCCCGAACAACGTAGAGAGAGAGCTTAGAGTAGTCACTATAGAAAACTATATTGTCGTCGGATCGTTATTATACTTATTCAAAATTAACTCGGAACTTTACACTTCTTGATAATATTCTCTGCGCCGCGGTCCGGGTAATTTATTGATTCGTTTAAACCGGCGCGATTCGCAACAATTCAAGCAGGTGAGAAATTATAGTCCTCGTTTCAAAACGATCGCGCGCCTGCAACGACGACGACGACGACGTCGTGTAACGAACGCACACCAAGTATATTATTTATTGTAATTCGAAACTTTCGCAAAGACATATTCGTATACGTATATTATACGGACTTTCGAAACGGAACGCTCTGTGTAGACCAGCGTTTCCCAACTTCTTTTACTTGCGGAACCCTTGCAGGAGCTTGAACGTTTTGAGGAACCCCCGTATTTTTTCTATAATAGTAATGCAGACATATGTTTTGTACACTGAAATGAGTGGGTTTTTGACACTTGCGGCATAAAAGTGTCATTAATAAAATTAAAAAAACAACATAGTTAAGACGGTTTTAACATTTTATTTTGTTTATAACTATTACAGCATTATAAAATATAAATGATCATATCGAAGCTTAAAATTTAATGTTTGTCTCTTATTACTTGGGTTCGGATTTGAAGGCAATATAATCAATAAAAAAAGCATTTAAAATATAAAAAAAGGCAAAAAAAAGCATTTAATTTATATAAAAAGGCAATTCATAAATATACTACAAAATAAAATAGTGAACATTTTTTAAACACTTTTAAATGCACACATTTTGAGAAAAATACAAATTACAAACAATTTTAAATATTAACTTACTTGAGTTATACCAGTTAATTTAATGCAAAATAAACTAGTTGGTATTAAAAAAAAAAATTGACGACCATGTATTTTGATAAACTGTCTTCAGAAAAACGGCTACGGTTAGGGCTCAAAATATTTTTATACATCGAAAAGGATCTTTCTACGTCCACCGAAGTTATCGGGGCGTATTTAAATAATTATCTAAATTAAGATTGCCACTTGATAGATCGTCATCGCTTGTGGTTTCTCCAATCAATACTTGGTTGATCTTTTTTATATTTTCCCATCCTTTGTTCTTCGATATAACTTTGTTGAATTTATCCAAAATCAATTTAGCTATTTCACCATTGCATTCTTCGAGTTTAATCTGTATATTATTTACAATATCTACACTTTTCGATAGTAATACACATTAAAACATACACAGTATATTTTAATATATAAAACATGTAAAACACATAAAAATAATATTTGTTACCTCTTGTTTCTAGTTTTGTAATTGTGTCAGGTAAAAATCCAAAATTAGATACAATATACACCAGATTACTTTGTATCGATGTTAATTTTAAAAAAGTCTTTTAGCTGCTCTCACACATTAAGTAATAAGTTATTACTCTAAAATAGATTTAATGAGAAGATTGTTGATGTTTCCATAGTTTTCTTCATAATTGTTTTTAAATCTGGAGTTATTCCTGAAAGTTGGATTCGTAGGTCCGGAGCCGCGTTATAAGTTTATAACAAATAATATCTATTATATAAGATAATTTATCATAGGATAAGGAAACTAAAATTAATTTTTATATTTTCCCAAATTTCTCACGGAACCCTTAGGTTCCACGGAACACCAGTTGGGAAACGCTGGTGTAGACGGCGCGTTGTATTTTTCTTCTCGCGAAAAACACGTTTTTATATCGCGCGCAGAATAGCTACTTCCTACGCGCGTTCAAAAAGTCCAGGAACTCTAGGTCGCGCGATAGCGGCGTAAAGAACAATATTTAGAATATCGCGGTCGTTTTTTTTTCACGTCGTCTTTGTCGTTTTTTTTTTTTTTATTGCCAAAATGCGGTCCGACAAGTATTGCTGACGGAAAATTAAACTTTTCACAAAACGCGTTCTGCGTGCGGTCAGCGCAGTTAATTGAAAACGAAAAACGAATTTTAATTTAAAGAAGTCGTACGACGCAGTGGTTACACAGTAATAATAATAATAATAATTACTCTTTTTTTTTTTTTTCCCCCGCTGATACGAAAACAACACAAAACCGATCGATAACGGCGCGCGCGCGTACGGTCGTCGTCCGAGATCGAAACGGTATTTTGATTATAATATTCGCGCGGAGACGAGGCAATAAAAGTTCACAGTAAACATTACAATACGCTCTATCGTTTTTCGCAGAACAACTTTTCAATGATATTAATATTATTTCACACGATGACATCGATTATTACAGTAGTCACGTCATTATGAAAATCATAACATAAGCGTCCGTTTGCGTTGTTGTTCTATTCGTCATAACATTGAAACTCGAATTTGAATATTTAATATTTCATAACGTTTAATTTTAGAAATAAACAACGATTTTTAGTATGTTTTTCTTTCAATCACACAGTTTTATCTATAATAAACAATAAAAAATGATTGTCATTTAAATGTAACTCAAAAAGGCGGCAACCTCTAGAAGAGCCCCTGAAAAATCGTTCTATTCAATCGTATGAAAAATAAGTAATAAACTTCTCGAATTTCATGATGTTTACGCATATCTATATAATATATAAAAATGGAGACAAAAAATTGGAAATTGAATCAGTTGAGAACGGCTGGGCCGATTTGGCTCAAATTTTTTTTAAATGATAGAGAATGTCGGGGAGCGGGTTTATAGCATAAATTATGGAGAAAATTAACCCTAAGGGGGTTAAAAGGGGTAAAAATGGAAAAAATCCCGAGTCAATGGAGCTTTGTGGTATTAAATTTTGTCAATAGTTTCATTTAATATAGCAGAGGCCCCATGGGAAAGGATTTTTCGAAATTCGACCCCTAAGGGGGTTAAAAGGGGTAAAAAGGGTAAAAATGAAAAAAAAAACTGATAAAATAAAAAGTTATACTGCACACGGGCGAAGCCGGGTTATTCAGCTAGTTTATATATATTAATCAATAGTATAAATACAAACTTAATTCAAATTGATCATACATTTTTGAGTTATAAAAAAAGGAAATTCCTAACCTGACGACAAACTAAAACGAACGGTATACGTTAATTTCGCGTGTTTCTTCGTTCGAATCACAAATTCGCATTCATCCGCTCAATAGTCAATGATTATTATCGCATATCGTGATACACATTATTTGTCTTCAGGCAGGATAAGCGGCAACAAATATTTCTGTTTATTGTCGCTGATTACGGACATTGAAATTTTCTACTCTTGTCCGGCTATAGAAGTTTGATCCTCTCCCACACTGTGCGCCGCCGCCGCCGTCGCGAATAAAAATACCAAATCCTATAACGATTTCGTAAAAAACTAACGTATTGATGTTTTTTTTTTTTTTTTTTCAAAAGTCGAGAAAATATATTCAAACATTTTCGTGCGCGTGTGCGCGCGGTATACACTTGAGCGGCACATTTTTCTTTTATATTTTTTTTTTTATACGTGTAACATTTTTCCACCGCATCATATCGAATATTTTACTCGCGAGTTCTCAGAGTTTTATCCAAATATATATATACGAGTATACACGGAGGTACCAATTTCAAGCCTTTACACATGACATAAAAATACCATTTTCCGCATAAATAAACGCAAAGAAAATAACGCACACCGTGGCAAGGAAATATTATTGAATAACGCGTAAATGCGTTTAATCGTTTTACATACATATTATAACCGTATCAAAGCGCGTGTAAACCTATTATCAGGGCCGTCTTAAGGTTCTATGGGGCCCCGGGCCAAACATATTTTGGGGGCCTTATGATGCCAAATTATAATTTATACATTTTTAACGCATTACGTATAATTATTTATTAGTAAAAAGTGTATTTTTTTTAAATCTCTGTTACTTTATTGTTTATTACAATTTAAAAATAAACAGTCAAAAAATACTTTCCAATTAATTAAAACGTCAAGATATTAATTGTTCATTCATTAATATTTAATATGTTTTATAGTTAAAAAATAAATGTAAACTAAATAGAATAAAAACTAAAATAATTATCATAAAAACAATATATGTATTGATATAAATTTGTTAATTATTAAATACTCTTAAATGGTTTCTTCCTAGCTTTTTCATTCGCAAAGTCTTCTATAACATTTTTGTAATCTAAACTCGATAGTAGTTCATGTTCAATACTCATTAAAGATAAGGAGTTGAACCGTTTCTGGCTCATGGTACTTCTAAGCTCTTCTTTAATTAAATTTAACTTGGAAAATGAACGTTCCCCACTACAGTTGGTAATCATCATTGATAAAAAAAATTCGGAAAGATATTATTATGTTTGGAAATGTTTCTTCTAGTCTATTCGATTTTAAACATATCCAGTAAATAATGTAATCTATGTAAATTTAGGACCCTTCAAATTTCGGGGCCCCGGGCCCATGCCTTAAGACGGCACTGCCTATTATCGAACAGAGTAAAACGTTGTTTCTATTTTTCTCGTCGAAATCTCGCGAAAACAAAACCGAAAACGACGCGTTCGGCGAATTAGAATATTTTAATAATTCTAATTTCAAGTCGTTGTTACTTATGAAATAACGTCGAAACGAGCGACGTTCTGAAATCGTTCACGGAATTTTTTCTCCTCTTTTTTTTTTTTCTTCTTCTAAACATTCGCGCCGAGTAAACAACATCGCAGCGCTCGCGGTGGGGTGGTATACCACCTACCCATTGCGATTTTAATAAATAATTTACAAAGGACCATTTAGCCGAGGTACGTCGTCGTCGCAGTGTCTCGATTACTTCAACTATTTCGTGAAATATTTGCCGCGCGTCATTAATATTTCGTCTACACCTTAGATATTATTACGTAGATGATATACAGCGGGTATTTACGTATTACAGAACGCGATTGAATTTATTATTTACGACTTGACAATTCCGACGATTATCACACCGAAAATAGTATACAAAAATATAATAATATATTCCGTAATACTCGTCGTATTCGGTTTAAAACAGCGGTTCTTAACCTTTTGTAGGACGCGGACCCCCGATGAAAGATTTTTACAAATCGCGGGGACCCCCTACCAATTTTTTGTCGAATTTTATAATTTTATATGAAAAAAATAAATAACAATCCAAAAACTCATGTCACTCATGTCACGTATGTCAGGTTAAGAACCGCCGCTGGTTTAAAACATTAATCGTTTCTAGACGATCGAATCGTCAGTGGCGTAGTTACGGGGGGGGGGGGCGGTGTAGGGGCTATCCATCCGCTCGGATATTTTTTTATTTTTTTTTAATGATATTTAATTACCATGTACCTACTTAATATTATATTAAAACGATATTTTCATTATAAATATAAAATATACATAACAATATATTACAGTCGAGTCGCGATAACTCCAAGTTGAAGGGGGATAAAAATTCACCTCGAGATATGTATTATTCGAGATACCTAACTCGAATTTATCAAAATAAAATCAATACTTCGAGTTACCTATGTGATGAAATATAATTTTAAAATTTTACGATAAAAACGTCATGACACAAATACGTATAATACATTTATGTTTATACATAAATGCTATACAAAAACTAAATAAAATTAAAAAAATAAATACAATGAAATTATAAGTATGTACATAATATGTATTATTTATGAGATACAGTAGAAAAATAATTTGTAATTAATTTTTGGTTTTTTCGCTGTTTATTGACAAAATCTTCTAATTTGCCTATGGATTCGAAAATAATACATAATAATAATTGACACAATTATCATGCATGACCCAGAATATCCAGATATAGCAGATATAAAAATATACTTCGACTAAGCTATTCATCACAATTTTATATTCGAGTTAACAAGACTTATAATACATTGAGTGTTATTATAATTTCTAGGGGAATTGAAAAAAAAATCGAGTTGTCGAGTTCTTCGAGTTATCGGGGTTCGAGATATCGCGACTCGACTGTATATACTATATTATACAAATTAAAACTAATAAAACAGCTTATTTAAATTAACCTGTGATTATAAATTGACTCTTAAACCTCCCTCCCCCAGAAAAAAATTCTATCTACGCCACTGGTGACATAGATTGGTTTTAATATTTATTTTTTTTTTCGGCTATAATCAGTGGCGTACTTATACCTGAACTTTGGGGGGGGGTTTTAATTTTTTTAATTAACATATTAGATGACGTGACACATGAACAAACAAAACATATCGTACATTTTAATAGATTACTAATTTTTATTCGTGATATTATTTTTCATTGACATGTGATAATTAATAAATATGTTATTACTACTTAACCATATATATAAAAAAAAAAAAATGTTAAATTATATAATAATAATAATAAAAAAATAATAATTTAGATACTTATATTTTTTAGAACATTAATTTTCTATTTTTTTCTGAAAAAATATCGACCACTTCACTACTTTTTATTGGTATTTCTCTGTGAATACTTAGATGAGCCAATCCAATGTACAGTACAGTTCAGTACAATTAATATACAGGTACTAGATATTTTAGTTTTCTCATAATAAATTAAATCATCCATTAATTTCGGGGGGGGGGGGGTTATCCCCCCCCCGGTTAGTACGCCACTGGCTATAATCACACTGAAATTCTCGCGACGGCTGCTTGACCGACAGTAAATATATTGTAAAGTAGAAATTACTATCGTTTTTCGCACATATTATATCGAAAATATAATATGTGAAATCTATCTGAAATAGACAACGTTTTTTTTGTTTTCACACGATCGGCGTTCGCTATGATACGTACGCGCGCGTATTATAATATATACATAAACGCGTATATCAATAACATATGAATCTAATTCCGCGAGAGAGCGTATGTTATGCTCGCGCACATCAGCGGCAGGCCGACGAGCCACGTTTGACAGTGTTCGGGATTAATCGTTATAATATATATTAATAAATCGATTAACGCAGACACGAGATCGGCCTTTGCAGGTCGCCCGAACCGCTAAAACGGGCGTTTCGCGCGTTGCCCATCTGACGAACGGGATAAAACAGATTGATTGTATTTTTTCCCCGCGTCATTGTAAAGGTAAAAATAAAAGTAAACAATCATAAATAATAATAACGTAGATACGAGTAGGTATTTATGTAAAAAAAAAAAATCGAAAACGAAACGCGCCGCCGCGCCGCCCGACGACGACGACGCGTCGTGCCGACCATCGCTCGGACCGGTGGCGCGTACTCGGAGACCAACTTCGGGGGGGTTTAATTTTTAAATCGACACATATTCGATGGCGTGACTCCTATACAACATAAAAAATAGACACATCGTACATTTTTATAGATTACTAATTTCTATTCGTGATTATTATTTTTAATTATGAAAAATAGAAAATAAATAGAAACAAAGTAATAATTTATTATTGTATTAAATGGTCAACACTCATAAATAATAACAAAATATTATTGAATATTAAATAAAATTATTTCAATACAAACTATTGAATATAATATTTAAACAAATGCGCTCTTTACACCACACCCGATGATGATTTTTTGTAATCGGTCGTGACTTTTTTGCACTTTTAATTATTATATAATACTCGAGGCGAGACGTTTATTTGATTTTATATTATTGTTTAAATATATTTAATAGTTTGTATTGAAATAATTTTACACATTTAATAATATTTCGTTATTATAACTAGGTAATAAATATAAAATTCCGTTAGAATTGTCAGAAACGCGTTGGATAGTTTTCGTTATTAGGTATAGATTGGCACGGCGGCGGCGGTGCTTTTATAGTATGTGTTGCCAAAAAATATTCACAATAACGTCAATAATAATAACTTTTTTTTCGTCTAGTGCAAAAAACTAAATATTCATTCGTTTGATTTAAAATGAAAATTCGTTTTATATAGACATCGTTTTATACAATGTGGCTCGCCTCGAATTAGCTTTTATACATTAAAAATATATTCAATAGTTTGTATTGAAATAATTTTATACATTTAATAATAGTATTTCGTTATTTTCAATCAGATATTTTAGTTTTCTCATAATTATAAATTGATTCGTCCTAAAAATTTCGGGGGGAGCCGTTAGTACGCCACCGGCTCGGATAATAATTCGTTTGCGCAAAATACGCGGTTTTTTATTTTTTCGTAAAAGTGTAGCGCCGCGCCGACGTGTATCCTCCTCGGTCGTGGTGGCGTGCGCGGTGGTCACACACACACACACACACGACACATTCCGACCCCCCCGCGGTTTACGCCGTCCCGCACATAGCGCGGATGCCTGAGAATAACTGTGTGCTGCGGACACTGTAACCGGAGAAACGCGGTTTGAAAATTGTTCGAGAGTTTCGCATTATTCTCTCCGTTTGATTTCGTTTCAATTAAACGTATATAATATAAAATATCCCGTTCGTCCGTCGCCTTTGTTTACCGCGGCGGCGGCGGCCCGAATCCGAGACAACGCTCTTTGAGAGCACGCGTTGCGGACGGAAAAGCGAATTTACCGAGGAAAATATTATCGTGTCCCGACGGCCACCGATCGTTAATATCGCGACGAATAAACGTGATCGATGTGAGCTGCTTCTTGCAGACGACTTTTGTATTTATTACTCGGCCGTTGGTTTTCGTTGGCTCGGCGAGCCGGTCCGGAGAGATCTACGTAATTCGATTTGACGCGTATTAGTGAAATAATTAATTCGTCACTCATCGAACACGTGCGTATTTTAACGATCGAATAATTAGGTCGTTTTAGGCATTTCGTTCGTCAGTTACACGTTTTTTCGGCTTTTTTTTTCTTTTTTTTTTCACAAAACGTTTTTTCCACTTGAAATAAAACCCCGATTGCGTGTCGATCTACACTCTTTATCGTGTCGATTGTTTTGTTCTATATTTCGGTAATTTATGTGTACTCGCTCGTGCGTTTTCTATAGTATGCGAAAACTCTCGATTACAAAATGTCGGCTCGTAACGGAATTAGAAATGAAAAACACCGGGTCGAAAAAAGTCGAAAAACACAAATTAAACCCTAGAGTTTTCGTAACGGACCGTTTTTTTATCGACGCGTCGATAAAAAAAATAAAAAAAACCGTGAAACGCGTTACGTCGTCGTCGTCGTCGTTTGGTTTATTATGACGGCTCGCGCGTTAACAAAGGGAACGGCGGCGGCGTTGTTTTTTTATTTTTTTTTCAGTCGACTATACGTATATGTTCAAGTACTCCGCGAGTGCTCGCGCGTCTTCGTGCCCACTCCGACGACCGATTATTTATCGCTCGTACCGTCTTAATTATCGTGTAATAGTCGTTCACGCGAGTCGCCTGCAATGTGTGTGTGTGTGTTTTTTTTACTGCTTTCCAGCAGTTTTCTCTGGCCGTCGCGTGACGCGGTTGCGCATTCATTAGGACTGATTACACTACACACACACACTCCGTTCTGCGCGTTCCAAACAAATATTACGCCAAAACCGTATAATATAAAACATCGGGGGGGGGCTCGACCTAAAACAATACGTCCAGTGCAACGACGGTAATATATTAATTAATAATACGCGTACTAATATACGAGTATAAGGTGAAAATTGTATTTATAAACTATCGCGCCGGGTCACGCGGACTGACGTTTACGCCGCCGCCGCGCGTTTAATTTTGCATAAACTTATACGCGCAGACACACACGTCCGTGTATTATTATTATTCGAACGCGAACTTTTCCAATCACTGGGGGGAAAAAAAAAAACAAAAAAACCGCACGATAAATTCCACCCGTTTAGTAGTTGTTCTCGACACGACGTCCGCGTCGATATTTTAGAGCCTTTTATTCGTATATACGATTAATAATATCGTTGTGAATTCGTGTCCTGTGCCTTTTCGTATGGTTTAGACCAGTGGTCTTCAACCGGTGTGCCGCGAGCGGCCTTGAAGTGCGCCGGCGACAAATCAATTAATAGTTTTACAATTCTTTATTGTTATTATCGATATTCGGTGAAAACTGACAAATAATAATCGTATAACGACAGACTAAATCATTAATCGTGTAGACACGTATAAAAGTATTTAATATTAGTTTGCCCGTCGTAGCCGTCTCACGTATTATACTCGTATATTTATATGGATTGGTGTGCCGCGAAAATTTTGTAGGAGATGAAGTGGTGTGCCGCATTGGTCGAAAACCACTGGTTTAGACACACTGAACGCGCGCGTGTCTTTCCTCCAAACGAATCCTCGGCGATATCGTTTAAACTCGGCGTTTCTTTGATTTTTAAATACATAAAACGTGTCTCTACGACGCCCCGCTGTCTGTGGTATTAGGCTAGGTTCACACGTCCACATATTAATAGGTATCATCAATTATTTTACAAACGTAGGGGAATTTAGAGAGCGGCAAGACAAAATGATTTGAATAATTTTCTATTTTTGTAAATTTTATAAATCATTAATATAGTAAAATGTAGATGAATTAATTAAGTACATAAAATTTTTTTCTTTTCTTCCGAATCCTCTGTGCCACGAAAAACAAGCACCGATTCATCCCGACTTTCGGCAACTGTGTAATCGTGGCTCGACATATCCCACGTTGCAGGCCTTTATTAACGCGTCTTCGTCAATTTCCATATATTTTTATTGATTAAAAAGCACGTTTTTTTTCTTTTTCAAAAACCAATACGACATCGAGCAAACCGATCGCGCAGTGTAGCGCGCGGAAATAGATTTCTGCGTCGTCGTCCGTCTGAACCTAGCCTAATATAGAGACGTCTAGACCAGCGGTTCCCAAACTTTTAGGATCACGGAACCCTTAGGAAATAGTTTGTGTTTTGCGGAACCCTAATGTCTTTACTTCTAACTCAACCCCATTTTTTTCTAAAAAAAAAACAGTACTACAAAAAATATTTTAATGATATTGTTAATGATTATTGTTTATTACAATTAGTTAAAAAACAATTTTCAATTATTTTCTTATATAACTAATCCAAATATAATATAAAATAATTTTCTCAACATCACATACATCTGACGAAGAACCCTTGAGATAGTCCGGCGGAACCCTAGGGTTCCGCGGAACACACTTTGGGAAACGCTGGTCTAGACTACTACGATTTTAGCCCTCGCGTTAAATCGAATTCATCGGCCGACTGCGAAATCGCGTTCTAGAAGGTGTACGAATTTATCGGAAATCAATCGCGATCGATGCTCGTTATCAGCGCGTACGGCCGTTTGGTTTTCGCGAGCAAACACGTGCGATATTGCGACATCGTAGCCGGGGCGAGAGATCGGCGCGAATAACGTCTCGTAATAATCAAAAAGTAAATACGTTTTAGTGCGAATATCGCGGCGGCGAGGCGGCAGGGGTAACCGGCGGGGGTCACGCTGCAGATAAACAATCGTCTTATACCCGATTGCCATTTTAACGGGGTAAATTAATTTCGAATTAATAATATTGCACAGTTACGTCATCGCGCGCCTGCCCGATAACGATCCGAAACGGGTTGGTTTTCCTGCAGTTTGCACCGTTAGAGAACACGGAAATAAAACGACTGTGCTACACACGTCGTCGTGTCCACTTCTAGGGGAAACTGCGGGATGACGTTTTTGAACTCGCGCGAAAATTACAACAACCCTTGTTGTCGGACGAGAGAGTCTTTGCAGTTTCGACTTTTGCGGATCGACGAACCGATATATCATTATGATATGCGCGTTGTATTTTGTTTCGCGTCCTTTTCCTGCGAGGCGTACAACGTGGTCACAACGACGAAAGTGCAGGAAACGCGCCGACACGGG
Organism: Drepanosiphum platanoidis; assembly: GCA_948098885.1. Lineage (NCBI taxonomy): Eukaryota > Metazoa > Arthropoda > Insecta > Hemiptera > Aphididae > Drepanosiphum > Drepanosiphum platanoidis. Next base: position 2,422,029 of record OX402533.1, read on the forward strand.
GCTGCCATTTCGACTTTTTATAAGGGCGCGCGCGCGCAACGATTGAAAAACCGTTTTCGGGGCAGGAGGGTCCTTCGACGCGATAAACAGAGACGATAATAAGCTCCTCCGAGCTGGGTCTTCCGAATTTCGTTCTCGTAAACGGGATTTATTTTCGTGAATTTTCCTCCACTCCGCGAGTATAACGAGAGAGAGAGAGAGACATAATTTACAGTTATTATTATTATTTTTTATACGACGGAAAAATTCCACGGGCGACAAACTTTTACAATGGGCGACAACGTATATAAACGAGTGGTCTTGCCGTATTATATTTCTTTCGGAACAGAACTTTCGCGGCGCACATAAATTCCTCGTAAATGTCGCCGATCGCAATAATAATTATTATTATTGTCCGACGGGCATTTATTAATACCGCGTCCGACGACGACGTGACCGCTAACTCGCGGCTGTGTTATTATAGCTATTATAATATTATACCGATCGCGTGTAGTTTACCGATTCGTCAATCGGAAATTTCGGTCAATTTCGTATTGTATTTACGGCGTGTAATAATCGTTACGTCGTCGGCTGTTTCTAAAACCTCCTCTGTAGTATGTATTGTAAATCGGAAAAAAAAACAACCGCCGATTCGACCTGCATATAGCGAGAGATTAACTGCAAGCGAACTCATTTAGGATTTTGTGGAGGGGGATATACGTTGGCAAACGTATAATTTCGTCCTGTATTCCTGTAATATATAACATTATTATACCTATCGGTAAAAAACAAATAGGCCAAAGGAGGGATCTATCTATCCACAATATCCCCCGTAAATAATGCCACTGAATGAACCCGCCGATTCGACATTCAAAACATAGGGGAATTTTAAATATCACCGACGACGGTGATTCTCACTCGAAATATAGCGAATCGAGGGGTATTATATTCAGCGCGATTACGTATCTCTCGAGTGGCTGCAGGTGGCGATCGATTTTTCTGTCAGAGTGGGGGGGGGAACCACCAACGAATAAACGATTTTATTATTTATTATTAATTAAACGAGTATAGCGTATAAAATATCACAAGGATGAAAAGCATAATATATTATATAATATTATGTCGACGAAACGTTTTCGTGTCGTCGACGATTCGCATTCGTACTCGTCGCCGAGCACTCGAGACCGTTAACCACACATAAATCGGCGGATAATTATCGACCGTACGTCGTGATTTCGTTTGCGCGGCCGAAAGTATATACGTCTCCCTCGGGGTCGGTTTTTAACAAGCCCCGGGGGGAGCACGAAAATATTTCGCGTCATCGCACTCGTCGATATAGAAGTAATGAGCAGTAATGTTTTATATATGAGTATTAACCATCAAATATTAATATAATTACTTTGTTTATTTTTATTTTTTTTTAATATTTAACGCCCGTTCGGGCAATGAGTATACATAAAAAGATACACGGGTTATGAACAATAATAAACGATAACAATACTATAAAATATTGAATTGTAATTATTCAAGTGTAATCATGTTTATCCGAAACCCGAGGCGATCGATCGGCGGAGTTGAAAATTCAAATCGCCGCCGCCGTTGCAGTCTCTTAGCGTGCGATTTCGAAAGGCTCGTTAAAACCGTAAGACAACGACGAGGCACATAAAACTCGACGTAAAATGTTTAATCGATCGATCCAACGAAACCAACGTAGTAGTGCGCACGCTTATAATACCAGCGGTTTTTAATCTCTTTTTTTTTGTAGAAAGCGAAAGATTTCTAGAAATCGCAGACCCCTCGACAAATTTTTTTCCAACGCCTCGTGTTATTTTTATATGACACTTAATTGTTCGTTGAGTTATTTTATTTTTAATATTCTATAATTTACTCGATGGAATTTTTGAACGTCGGGCTCGGTACTAGAAAGTAGAAAGCTTTAATCGTAGTTCGGTAACTGCGTTTTCTATTCTCGGTTTCTCGAAACTTAATTCTTAATACGAACAAGGATTTTTCACACAAATTAGTCGTGCGGGACGACGGAATTAAAACTTTCCGGGGCTCTAGTCGTATACGATTATTATACATATAGTAATAACTGCGGTATGTAGCGAATGTGACGAGACTAAATATTTAAAGTCGCGTTTCCGAGCGAAAGAGTAGGACGAACCCCTAAAATTTTGAAATCGTCGAAATATATTATACCCCGATCTCGTTGAAATTTAAAATTGTCTTTTACGATTGTTTGGGAAAGAAACGAAAACTTCTCGAGAATTTCGCGCCGCGTTTTAAAAAACCTCGAATATTGAAATCGAAAGTTCCATTGACTTTTAACGACAAAAAAGTTTTGCGCGGATTATCGTGATTTCGTCGAGTCGTCGTCGAAATCCAGAGTACGAATTCTCATAAAAAAAAACATATTTTGTGTGATACGACGAATTTTCAATATTTTTCCTCGCGTACGTGAAAATTCGAAATTACCCTTTCAAGTTGTAAATTTAAAAAACGAAATGTCAACGGAAAAATACTATTTAAAAAATCTCAAACGTCTACAAACAATACGGGGGAAAGCTTTTCATAACTAAATACAGAACGGCGACGTAAGCACTGAGCGAAGTAAACGTCGTCGCGAGGCCTTATCGATATAAGGAAAACCAAATAATAATAAACTCGCGATTTCCGTGTAAAACCAATGTCCCTCGAATTCTTCTACCGTTTCGTCTCGACCGACGAGCAAAACTCTAATTTTCAAATACGACGATGACATTTACCGCCAGAAACCTTCGAAAAACCTACTCGCCGCGCACACGACGTGAACAGGACTGCTATCGTGAGCGCGCGCTCGCAAAACTCGATAACGCGTTTAAACGCACTCCTCGGAGTCGTGTCGATTATCATCGCGACGGCGGCGCGTTTTTTCGGCTACCTTCGCCCGGCCGACACTATACTTATCCGAAAGGTCCGCCTCGCGCATTCCGACGATCTGTGCTCGGCGACGAGGCCGACGTCCTCGGACGCGTTTGAAATATGATCGTCGTTTTGAGTTTAATATTTTTACCAAATAAATATAAGTTTATGTTATATATATATATAATATATTATACTTTGCAACAAAACCACTTTAGTTTCGCTCTCGCAATAAATGTCTGATGTTTGTGGCATATTTCAATCAAAAAAAAGGAAAAGGAAAAAGAAAGAAAAGTTCTTCGTTGCCTAAATAATATAATATAGACGTGATATAATAATACAAAAAAGAAAAGAGATGAAAAGAGATTAGATTTATTAGTACTTGTCGAAATAGAACAAGTTTTTTTTTTCATTTTAATGCCTAAAACAGTGTTTACGTCATAACGAGACGGGGGTAAAATATTATGAAAACGTTTTAAAGCGATTAAAGTGGAAAAAAATATTCCAAACTCGAGCCGCCGACGACGTGCCGTAATAATAATACTTATAGTTTTTTATAATACATTCGAAATTTCGATCGGATAAATCACGTTTTACCCGTTCGCTTTAGGATATCGATAACGTTTCTCGATCACGGTAAATCAAAAAAAAAAAATCTAAGAATTTTTTTTCCTCTTCGAGACCTAACCGCTTTTTAAAGAGTTGTTACGGAGAAAACTGTACCAGAAACGTATCTAAAATAATAAACGAATACGATTATTTCAATATGAAATACAAATCGTTCGCGAGCGATCTCGTAAGCGTTATGTAAAAAGCACAATGTTTTGTGTCAAACGACACGTCGTATATTGTAGACTAACTGACCGCGCAAATTAATTTTTTTTCATAAACGCGCGATGACGTTGATACGGCGGTGTACACGGTTTTTAATTTGTTTAACGCGGCCGTCCGATCGCGGAGAGCGTCTCGACTACGTTTTCAAATAACAAAAACGGCGCGAGGGTAAACGGATTATAATAATAGTTAGGGCGAGAGATGGAGTGTGCGAGAATAAAATTAAGCAATTTATAATTACGGAAACTTTCGGAGCTAATAATTGGACAGTTAGAGTTTATTTTATTATTTGTATATTGCTTAATCGCGTTAAACGGGCGGCGAAACGAAATTGGAAAAAATAACTAAACTTTGTGCAGCGGCGATAATTGCTGTAAACGCGATTAACAACGTTTTAACAAGCGCGCCGGATCGGCATTAGACGACGACGACGACGACGACACAACGGTGTATTCATCAGCAGTCGACTAAACGACGTGGAAAAAATCGATTCTCACAGATATTACAACGGATCGTAAGAGCGCTCGGTTTCGTATTTTTTAAACACTTTGTCGTTTCGAAATAGTTGTCACGCGTTCTTCTTTTTTCGTCGATATTCCGCCGTACCGATTTCCAAACGTAACACGACGACTCGCTGTCGTCGCGGAGAGCCCGCGGGATTTTCATTTACAAAACGGCATTATTATTTAACCGACGGGCAATATTATTGCGCACTCGAGAGGTTCCCGCGAACGCGCGACCGTTCGGATCGTTTTCGAAACGGCCGAAAAGTCGTCCGTCCGCCCGTAATCGTTATACTCTCCAAGACGTCTCGTGTGGACGTCGTATTATCCTCGGAGCAGGACTCGTGTTTTCACACCACAAACCGATTGGCGCGACGTTATGTATTATGAATTACGTTTTGTTTGAACGTTTCACGCGTCCTAAAACAGTGGAAAATAATATTCGGACGACTGCGCGCAACGGAAAAAAAAAAAACCCGATAATAGCAGTAAACACTGTCCTCTTTCGCGACGCGGTTGATGTATTGACGTTTTTCGCGTAAAAAATATCGGGGGCGAAAAAAAAAACGAAGGAAACGCGATTTTTTCAAACTCACCGATTTAAAAAACGGCTAGGGATTAGTATTTAACCGACGGACAATATTATTGCGCACTCGAGAGGTTCCCGCGAACGCGCGGCCGTTTGGATCGTTTTCGAAACGGCCCAGAACCGTTCGTGCGGTCCGTCACACGCGAACGACGATCGTTATACTCTCCAAGACGTCTCGCGCGGACGTCGTATTATCCTCGGCGCAGGACTCGTATTTTCACACAACAAACCGATTGGCGCGACGTTATGTATTATATAGTTTGAACGTTTCACGCGTCCTAAAACAGCGGAAAACAATATTCGGACGACTGCGCGCAACGGAAAAAAAAAAACCCGATAATAGCAGTAAACACTGTCCTCGTTCGCGACGCGGTTGATGTATTGACGTTTTTCGCGTAAAAATATCGGGGGTGAAAAAAAAAACGAAGAAAACGCGATTTTTTCAAACTCACCGATTTAAAAAACGGCTAGGGATTAGTATTTAACCGACGGACAATATTATTGTGCACTCGAAATGCGTCTTTGTGTCGAGCTACCCGCGAAAGCGGCCGTTTGGATCGTTTTCGAAACGGCCGAGAACCGTCCCGTTCGTGCGATCCGTCACACGCGAACGACGATCGTTATATTCTCCAAGACGTCTCTCGCGCGGACGTCGTATTATCCTCGGCGCGGGACTCGTGTTTTAACACCACAAACCGATTGGCGCGATTATGTATTATAGTTTGAACGTTTCACGCGTCCTAAAATAGCGGAAAACAATATTCGGACGACTGCGCGCAACAAAAAAAACCCGATAATAGCAGTAAACACTGTCCTCGTTCGCGACGCGGTTGATGTATTGACGTTTTTCGCGTAAAAATATCGGGGGCGAAAACAAACACGAAGGAAACGCGATTTTTTCAAACTTTCCGATTAGAGACCCTTCACGACTGGAGCTCGACACGGGATTCGCGGACGGTTTTCCGACACGGATATTGAACGTAAATATGTCACGATTGTGTACGCGTTTGTCGCCGCGATCTGTGTCGAGTCGAGAGCGTTGAGAAAATTAAAGACGAGAGGGGCGGCGAGCACGGATAATAATAAAAAAAAAAATTTACGAGACGAAGTCGCGGTATTATAAAAACTCATCGTCTAGATGAGAATCTACGTAGATACGGACGAAAGCGGTAAAAGAAAAACGACTTTTATCGAAATAGAAATTAAGATCGTAAACTCGAAACAAATATTTACGGCAAAGTGTAGGAGGGTACGTAGAATTAATGTAATTTATTTTCTTTCCCGATACCGATAAATTATTATTTTATTATGACGACGACACGAAATAATGAAATTATCAAATTAATATTTCGTTCGCCGTCGACGACGACGGTGATTTTTTCTCACGTTATTATTATTAATTACGCGATTTGGACGAACGTTTTTCGCCAACGGACGTGAAAACGTCCGGCGGTCGCCGCGATCGTCTTTGTTTTATTGAAATATTATAATCCACCTTTTTCGGTAATTGTTTATCGCGCGCGCGCGCGGGGTGAAAATTACATTTTCGCGCAACTATATTATTATTATTCCGTCGGACGAAAAGAAAAGGCCGCGCGCGAACGAAAATAATTTCCCGCGAACTGGACCCCCTCCTCCCCCCCCCCCCCCGCGGCCGACGTTGCGCACGGTTATTGCGTCCGGACGACGCGAAACTCGTACGATTTGAATATATTATTACCAGTTGTTATCGAACGTTGCGGTCTAATCGCGATCGTTCGAAATAGACGATTATAAAAAAACGAAAAAAAATAGGTTTTTTTTTTTTTTTGCGCACGAAATAAATTACGCCGCGATCGCGAAAATATTCATACTTTACCTCGCGCGCTATATAGTTTTTGTAATAATAATCGCTCGCGACAGTCGTAAAAAAAAAAAAACAATAATAATAATGACGACGACGACAGATCGGTATCAAAGAGCGACAAACACGCATACGTTACACACACGTGATGATCGTACTTTCCCCCTTCGCTCAACACTCCCCGCCACTCGATTAGCTGAATTATATATATCATTACGCGGCGGTTTACGTGTGCGAGGGGTAAATATTACATTTCCGTGCAATTATTTTGTCAAATATCAAAAAAAAAAACGCACGAATAAAAACAATATCCGGCGGCCAACACATCGACGGCGACTATTGCGCGTTGCTCTCGGGTGTTGGCGTTCGACACGCGTGTGTTATTACCGTTATCAAACGACGACGAGAAATACGGCTAATACTATATTATTATATTCATATACACCAGTATGTTATATATAGGGCTCGGATTTAAATGCCCTAAAAATATCAAAAAAATGCCCTTTCAAAAAATACATTTATGACCTAAAAACTCTAAAAAATGACCTAAAAATATCGAAAAAATGCCCTTTCAAAAAATGCATTATTTATTAAACAAATTCAAATTAAATTATTATTAAAAAAATGAGGAACAAATAAAATTCTAATAAAAATTATAAATTATAAATTATATTACAATGTACAAAAAAAAAAATTAAAATTAAAAATTAAATTATTAGATTCGCATTGCATTGTACAATAAGAATTTCTTTAATGTTTTGGAATTTAAATGATCGACGGTTGTCTGCCAATAAGTTCTGGTCGTCTGCAATAATATCGGCTAATTGGATGGCGCGTGACATAAAGATTGTAAAAACCGGAAAACCTGATGTTAAATTAGTGAAAATAGTTCAAAATGAAAATAATTTTTATTACCTAGTACAACTATGTAGTACTTATATTTCAATGAGGTCAATTTTTTTTACTAATAATACGACAAATAGGTCAAAAATGTCCTGAAAAATTAAAAAACGCATTAAAAAATTATTGTGGTTAGATCGCGAAGTATACTTGAAACATATTTGTAGCTTGGATAGCATCGCGTAAGATATCCCAAAAAAAAAGATGCAAATGCATTGAAATCCGAGCCCTAGTTATATAGTACAGTGTAGGGCAGTGGTGGTTGATCTTAAGTAGGTTTTCATGATAACAGTTATAGTGATTACTGATTACTGAATAGTGAATGCTGGTATAAGAGTATTATTGTAGTATGCGTTCATTGCGTTCATGTATACGAATAAATTTAAATCTTTAAAACAGAATCTAGTAAATACGGTCAACGAGGGGGGGCATGGCCCCCTTGGCCCCCGTGGCCCCCCCCTGGATACGCCACCACTGGTGGGCAAACTTTTTTAATGGGGGACCACAAAGTTTAAGAAATTCTAGAGGAGGGCCAGAATTATTGAAAAAATGTATTTTGTGTTAAAGCTTTTAATCATAATATACATACTATCCATGTCGACGGACCCTCGGCGGGCCGGAGTTGGCCCGCGGGCCGTACTTTGCCCATCACTGGTGTAGGGTCTCGATAATCCGAAGGAGATTGGGGAAAGGGGTCGTTCGGATTAGCGATTTGTTCGGATTACCTATGGCTTAAAAAAAAAAAAAAAACCATCAATTTTATTGTAATTTAAATTATGAAATTTTATTTTCCGCACACTGGTTTCTATTATTATGGATTGGTATGCCTTGTCCCGCAAACGTCTAAGCGACATTAGTTGTTCGCAGCTTCCATCGTGTTTTGTTCAGCCCACTGGATGGCCGTATTTAACGCTTTTGTGGCTTCTGAAGCAGATATTTTCGATGGGGGCAACAATTCATCATCTATTCTATATCTAAACGTATTATCTAAACGATGTACACGCGCGATTACAAACGTGATCGTGAACATGACAACAGCCGTTATTAGGTATTGATTGGCACGGCGGCGGCGGTGCTTTTAGTATGTGTACTGTGTAGCCAAAAATATTCGCGATAATAACTTTTTTTTCGTCTAGTGCAAAAAACTAAATATTCATTCGTTTGATTTAAAATGAAAAATGTCTCTTCGTTTTATATAAACATCGTTTTACACATGTGGCTCGCTTCGAATTCGCTTTATAAATTTGTTTTTTTTTTTTTTTACCGAAGTAAGGGTTAGTGGCCGCCACCCCTGATATATATATAGACTACCGTCACCACTTCGACCGACGTTATCACTGTTTAGGCCGTATTTATAATAGTAATTCGATGCCACCGGACGATTGAAAATATATAGTCGCTTCGATGCGAAATCTTTCAACGTAATGATTCGCCGCTCGCGCGTTATGAAACTTATATTGTGTTTTACGTCGTCGTGGCGTAAAATTCAACTCGGGTCAGATCGATAATCGAGATTGACGCGTGATTCCGTGAAAGCACACGAATATTAAACGTCCGCGTAGAAAACAAAAACCGAAACGAGTCGCGTAATAGTTTTCGCCACCTCGACACAGTCGTCTACGAGTCTACTACAACGCGTACTTGGGAAAAAAAAACCACTTTCCATTAGTTCCATCCGAACACGAGGTGCGACGAGACGACATTTTGTCGGGTATTTCATGCGTTGTTTTTCGGGCAATTTCAAAATCCACCTCTGTTGTTGACACCCCCCTCCCGAAGTACCGACTAGACGCGACGCGTAACAAATACGGCGTAGAAACCGTGCGCGTAAACTCGAAAATCGAACAGATATTTTTTCCGGTCGATTGCGTGACAATAGACACACGACAAACACAAAGGGTGAGAATCGGGGACGAGATACAGGTGATGGACGGATCGTCGAAAAACCAATCGCTCGCAAAAAAGCCGATTCCGTGGAAAAGAATGAAAAATAAAATAAAAAAAAAATAGGTTTTATTTCGCGGAATCTAGACCATTATAAATAGTGAATATTAATTAATGGCGATAAATAACGACCGATTGTGCGCACGTGTATCGGCCGACGACACTCGCGTGCGCGTACGTATTACTATCTGCGTGATGATACTTTGCCCTACTCCGGCCCCCTCGATACTATGTCATTATGTATCGCGTATATATATACGTGCGATAACACAGACCTAGAAAACGGCAATGTACGAAAGTTTCAAACGTGTTTGGTCGATATCGAAAATCGGTCGATTATAGATTTGCAAAAAAAAAAAAAAACACTCGCACACACACGCGCGCGCGTCTTGGTAAAATCAATGACTTCCTCGTTTCACTAGAAGAATCGTGTTCGTCCTGCGCGTTGCGTCCTGACCGTTGCTCGTCGATAGTGATTAGCTAATATTAATTGGTAACGATGATGACGTATACACTGGCATATAATAATATCATTGTCGTTATACTGCACCGAACACGCGACGATGCTTCGTTCCGGCTCGTCATCACTCACATCGTATATAATATGATTCGATGCGTCGCGTACAAACCCAAGGGGTACGTAAAAATCTCCCCCCCCCCGTGCCCCTAACCTCCCCGCGGTAAACGTTTCGAGTGTCTGTCGTTTTTGCTATCGGAATTACTGCAGGCATAAACTGTTGGGAAATTCGAAAAACGATATGCCGGACGTATCAACTCGGACACGATTTACTACCGGAACCACCCTTGAAGTCGATGATTGGACCGAGTAATTTCTGGTCGCGTTATGATGGACGTCATCACACATCATGGGAAAACCACGATGGCTCACTCGAAATTTTTAAAAACCCACACCGTAGTAGAATAACCGACGACGTGCTTTTTAACACCGATAATCCAAAACAGTAGCGCCGCACACTAAAACATGTGAAAAATACATAAAACGATACGCGAATTAATTGATTAATTATTATTATTAATATATTAACTAGTGAATTGGATTGTCGAGCGCCGACATTTTCGATTATCGAAATATTTTTGCGACGACGTACCAAAAATACCCTTCGTAATGATTTCGACAGTGTAATTAATAATAAGTCTATACAATTTTTTAAAAAAAAACCATACATTTCTTACAATTTGTATTATTAAAAACAAACGTCTCGCGACTCACAGTTTGAGAAACGCTGCAGTATAATATAATCAATATAATAATCGTGAAAAATTGTTTAAAATATTATTATCGAATCGATCGAGATTGAAATCGAAGATATCACGCGTTTCGCCCACATTGTCTCGCTTCGCTCCGCAGACGTGGCCGTCCGTCACGCGATCATTACTATTAATCCGATCGATTATGACGTAGGGCTGAAAAATATTGAAACCAAACGCGCCGGTATACTCACTACCAGTGGTGTAGTTAGTAATTACATATTATAGTAAAATGATATTTTCATTATAAATATCAAATATACTCGACAATATATATTATATACAAATCTAAATTAATAAAATGACTTATTCAAATTAACATCACCTGTGATTATGAATTGACTGCTAAACACTTCCCCCCCCCGGAAAAAAATTCCATCTACGCCCGCACTGGTGATGATCACTATTAAATCCGATCGATTATAACGTAGGGCTGAAAAATATTGAAACCAAACGCGCCGGTATACTCACTACCAGTGGTGTAGTTAGTAATTACATATTATAGTAAAATGATATTTTCATTATAAATATCAAATATACTCGACAATATAATATATTATGTACAAATCGAAATTAATAAAAAGACTTATTCAAATTAACATCACCTGTGATTATGAATTGACTGCTAAACACACCCCCCCCCCCGGAAAAAATTACGTCCGCACCCCGGTGACGATCACTATATTTAATCCGATCAATTATAACGGTACGGTCGAAAAATTCAAAACCAAAACGCGCCGGTATACAACACTCACACATATTATCATTATTACGCGTGATGATACTTTTCCTCCCCTCGCCTCGACGCGGGGGCGATACTATATCATTATGCATCGCGTATATATACATAACGTACACCACACAGACTTACTACTACTACTACTACTACTACTACTACTATTACTACTACTACGAGTACGACGAAGGGGTACGTAAAAATCACCCTCTCCACTTCCCCACGACCCTTTCCCTTCATCCCCTACGATCCTCCCCGCGCGTCCGACCTTCGAGGGGCGGCGGCGGCGGCGTGATACGGCACACACACAGACAGCCGAGGGGCGGCCAGTTGACCCAGTTTTCACGGTGACGCATACGGCGCGAGCGCGCGCGCGCGCGCGCGTGTTCGAGACCGCTCGCTCGAGACCGCTCGTCCGAGGGTCCCCCCTCCGTCCTCTCGGGGGGGGGGGAAGGCTGGCTCGGAGTATATACGCCCCCCGCCGCCGCCCCGCCGGTTTGAAAACGGGCGGACGAAAAACCGCACGCTCTGGCACAAAAAGCGTGCTCGAAAACTCCGGCGTCCTCAGTCTTTGTTTTGGTTTACGACTCCCATCACCTCTGCCGGCTCTCTCCCGGTGTGTGTGCCACGCGCTAAAATCTATACGGACACGCGCGCGTACCTATCCGGCGTCGTCTTCGCCGTCGTCGTCGTCGTCGTCGTCGTCGGCGGATACCAGTAGCGTTTTCGATTCCATACCTCGCGGTCGCGACTCTCGATAACAACAATCCTTCTTCCTTCGAACGGTTTTTCTCTTCCCCCTCGATTTTTCTTCTCTTCGTTTTTTTTTTTTTTCCGTTTCTTCTTCTTCTCCTCTCGTCTCTCTTCGTCTTCTTCTTCTATCTCCGTCGTTCGTACGTATTATACTGTATTTTTTTAATTTTTTTTTTTCTACACCCGCCGAGAGGATCTAACGGTTTTTCTTTTGTTTTTTTTTTTTTTTTTTTTTTTGATCTTTCCGTAGACGTGGCCACGTGGGATTTTTCTCTCCTCTCTCGTCTTCTTCTCGCTTGATGTCCCCGACGCACCGTCGCCGCCGCCGCTGCATTCTCGTCGCAGCCGTCTCCGACAGCCAGCCGATCCAGTGAATAATTCTCCGAGTCCGCTCACAGAGAGAGAGAGAGAGAAATTAGAAAAAAATAAAAATAACAATTATTAAAAAAGGCCCCGCCGCGATAGCTGTGAAAAACACCGGCCGGCTAAAAAATGAATAACAAAAGCCCCGCCAACTCGATTTTCGACGGTTTCAAAAATAATGCCATGTCCAAGTTGGGCGTCACGAAACTACTCTCTCAAAGTTTGTAAGTGCCTAAAATACTATTTTTCTAATTCGTTAATATTTTTTTACTCGCACGACCACGATGTCACCGTAGTAGTATTATTATTATTATTATTATTTCTCACCGCACACACCCCCCCCGTCGCGTTTCCGACGAAACCAACATGTTTATAAATTAATTGCAAATCGTACGCGTTTCCCCCCCCCCCCCATCTCTATTCGCTTGGTAATATTGTTTTGCCCTATTTCAACATGCACGTATATTACTATTATTATTAGGTATTAGTTTTTCATCAAATACTGTTGTTATTATAATTACTATTTTCGTCGCTGTTACGCGCGCGCGCGCGCGCGCGGTCGATGATTCCCGTTTAACGACTAAAAAACGACCGGTATTGTTCGTGAAAACGACGAATTTTCCTAATGGAAAACAATCCCCCCCCCAGCTTTTTATTTTGGCCCGACCTTCCAGTCGATGACAGCTATCTTATTGTTACGTAATGTCTGCGGGGTCGTATAAATTATTATTACGCGGTATACTTGTACGCGCAATATCTCCCGGGGCGGGAGGGGCAAATAATGTTGTGTGTGTGTTTATAATTCATTCGTTCGAAAAAAGAGACGTCTCTAAGCGCGGCATTGTCGATTCGAATACATCGATATCACCACCGCGGCGCGGGTTAACGACACGCCGCAAAGTAATAACGGTAAAATCGAAATCGCGAGAGTTCGAATGAAAATCGTTTCGCCTACGTCGTCGATCGAAAAATAATCGTATTGGTTTCGTATTCTTTTCTCTATGGCTGTTTCGTATATCCGTCGAAATCGTATTCGACGACGAAACAGTGCAGTGGCGGCGGAACTAGATTCCCCATTGCTAGGACAGAATTCTTTTTTTGATAATTAAATTAATTGTAAAATCAGTAATATCAATACGTAAATTTTCATTTCATTTTCATACGCATTTCGAGTGGAAAATTCGACTCGAACGACTTTATCGAGTGTAAATTAATAACTAGCTGAAAATAAACTTTTGGCGACGTTTTCGGTTTGATTTTTTGCAATTGTAATTTTCCAAGTCTCGAATCGTGTGAAATCACACCTTTATCTACAACGTAGTTCCGCCGCTGCGACGAAAACGTTCGAAAGACGTGCACTATAGAGCGTTGAGAAAACGACGCTCGTTTCGGCGCGCACGGCCGGTCTACGTTTTCCCGTCGCGATCGACGATCGTTTTACTTTCGGAATAATTCCGTGCGTTCCCGTGCGCCGCCGAAATCGGTTTCAACGGTACCATTTCGACTGGATAAAATTTTTTTTTTTCTTTCGGTTCATCATAATATTGTTTCACTCTGCACTCACGCCGCCGCCACATACGTCATATTAAATACGACTATAGTTTAAACAATCGAAAAAACACTTGCGAAAACAATATTTTTTACAAATCGTTATAAATTATTATATGATATAATATTATAATTTATTATAATCAATTTACTAACGCTTGCATTTGATAATTTCACACTATTATTCATCAACTAAAACGGTATCGCCTACGATACAAATCCCAAAGTATTTGATGATAAATATAGTTTCCTAGAAATTATATTCTTACTTAAATGTTGTATTATGACGATGGTCTTACTACTTACGTTGTTATTACTATTTTATAAGTTGTACATTTTTATACAGTTATATATCATAAGTACTATAAGTTTTCATATTTTTATTTTTATTGCACCTATATATTATAATAATATATTTCGAGTAGACCGAATTGAAATTTCAGAAATCGTAACCGATCGCCGCTGTAGTTAATAATATGCATATACGACTATATACGTATGACCTGCCGACAAACGGAAAGAGTAAAAATTAATTATTATTTTCGTACCGCCGCGCCGCGCCGCCGGCACATCTCTTTGGAATATCTCGCGATTAAAATATAGTGTCCGTCGAACGGCTATGAATTCCGCGCAAAGTTGGTAGAATTCTTCGGATTTTTCAGCGCTCGACCGGCCGAATATCTTGTCGTTTTCACCGGCGTAAAGTTTCGACGTGATGGTGAAAATTAAAAAGCGAAAATTTTCGAAAAACTTATTTCGTACGTCGTACGTAGACTCGCGTCCGTTATGCGATTATTTTTTTCTTTCTTAAACTACCGCTCCGAAACGCGCGTACGCGCGAAATAAAAATTATATTCTCTACGCAATATGTAAAACGTAAAAGCGCCGACGCGGTTTCTCAAAGCGAGAGAAGCGTAATGATTATTTTTGAAACTTTACGCCGCCGCGATGTTAATTAAGTGTGTAGCGAAATGAAAATTTTCCGCGCGCTCGTTTTTACGAAAAGCCGTGTGTCGGACGAAAATCAGAGCGCGTTCGAAAAACGTACGGAGAGAAACGTTCAATTGTTTTCCGGCATAGGTAAATGACGGACGGCCGTCGCGGCGCGAGAGCGAGTTTCGCGAGAGCCGTTTTATATAATATATGTTGGCGGGACAAATTAAGCCCGAGCACATTTATTATGATAATCCCGGATTAATAGTAATCGGGGGGGGGGGGATTAACCCGTCAACTGGTTAGCCCGCGAGAGTTTTATATTAAAACGTCGGGGGGGCGGCATGAAAATAAAAATAGAAAAAGTGATACGAAGAAGACGAGCGCGGCGAGACAACGCCGAAACGTATCGACGGCGCGCCGATGTAATAGCTGGATTTCCGGTCTGACGAACGAGCTGACGCATCGTAGAATTCAAAAATAAATACGTCGCGAAACCGATTTTTCGCAATCCGAATTATCGTCTTCATCTCTTCGAAATTGAACCGTTCACTAAGTATTCCGAAATAACAATAATAATTGTAGAATAATTGTTCAGAGCAGCCGCCGCGAAAATTTTTGAAAGTACGAATTATGTGACTTTTGCTCGACGGTTTTCCCCTACTACTACTTCTTCTTTTCGAGTCGTCGAAAAATCACATTCGTCTCGAAAATCTTATTAAATATATTATTATTTATTTTCGATCGAAAAAAACGATAAAAAAACAACAATTTATTCGATTGGAACGCAGCGAATAGAAAAAAATTATTAACGCTGGCGATGGCGGCGTCACAGAGTTTAGAGTTTTTTTTTTTCCTTCTCCGTTTGTTGTTTTATCTTCTAACACGTCGTCGTTCGCGCAGTAATATTTCAAAATTCACGGGTTTTCGCGGACGGGGATACGAAAAAAAAAAAACAAACGAAAATTACGCGTAAAAATTAGACTTTTTTTTTTAGAACGTTTCGCGATTGCCGTCCGCGCTAAATTTATTAGTAAATACGCGATGTCAAAAATGTAAAAAAAAAAAAACAAAAAACGTATAAATAGAGATATAAATTCATAATATCCTGCGCCGCGGGACGTTTAAACTCGGCGGTAATAAACAACACTATATCATCCGCGACTGTGTTTCGCCGGCGAGATATTGCGTTACAGTAGTTATGCGTTCTCGTGCTACGACGACAATATTATTTCGAAGGAAGAAACGAGCTATAGTCGATCGTCTCTACGGATTATTATTATTGCAACGCGTGAGAAATGTCGGTGTTTAAATAGTAGTAGTCGAACGGTTTTACGCGGAATCTATTTTCCTGCAGGACTTCAATAACTCCTCGGACGAAACGTATATTCGAAAAAGCTTACGATTTGTAAAATCGTGTGTGCTGAAAACATTGTTCAAAAAAAAAAAAATGAAAAGTAAATAAATCGGGCGCGTTCGAAATCGTTATATTCGTAATGTTCGATAGTAATCGTGACACGGTTTTTTCCCCCTTTTTCTGTCTGTGTGTGTCGGTCGGTCGGTCGATTTAACAATTATTATTTTAATTTGTCGTCGCGCGCTAAAAAAAAAAAAAAAAAGCGATAAATTATGAACGCGAATAAATACATCGAGCGTTTCGAAAAAAAAAAAAAAAACTAACCCGACGACGTGTGCACGGAAAATAAAATTAAGTAAAATACGATTTTATCGAGCCTTCGCGCCGCGCGCCGCACTTTCGATTTCATTTCAAATTTTCCGTCGTAAAAACGAGACGGTTTTTTTCTTTTTCACCCCGTTTAATTGCGTTATTTTTGTTATTCAATTTTTTTTTTTTCTTTTCCATTACGTGTTTTGATTGGTTCGTTGCAGATTTCGTTACACTCGCGCGCGTGCGTGTGTTAATTCCCCTCGAGAATACGCGACGTTGTACTCGTATTTACAACGTTTGGTTATGGTATAACCGCAAGACGGTTATCGCGAACGCGTTCGCGTTCGGAAACGACAATTATGTTTTTCGGAATCCGATCGACAAAAATCAATAATTAGAACGAACGGAAAAATTATTATTATTTCGTCTCGCACACACAACGACGACGTGACGCCGTCGGACTTTTGGGTATATTATTACTTTTACGTTCGCGTTTATATACGCTCTGATGACACACGTGGTGTGCGTATTAGACGATATTGATTTTTATATTACAGTTGGTCACGGGCGGAAAACATTTCGTTTTTTTTTTTTTTTTTTTAAACTTTTTTACTCTAAAAAACCGTGTGGTAACCTAACGATCTGGAATAGGCCTCGGGAAATTAACGAAGGAATGTTTTTCTCTTCGATTTTAGTCGTCGCGATTTTATACTCGGCAAAGCATATACAAAACGGAGCAGTCGTTGTTTCATTTCGTTTCCAACTTTCGCGCGTATTATTACCTGTCTCGAAACACGTCGAGTATACGTTTTTTTTTCGATGACGCTTGGACACGCAGCGATTTTCGACACATAAATATTATTATTATTATTTTCGGCACAGCGATCACGACGGGGACAAACGTTTTACAAGTTTATCGACTTATCGACCGTCACGATATGATACACTCGCCGACGACACGGACTTTGTTTTTCCACTTCTAGAAAACCTCGTTATACGTATTTCACCTCCTCCTACTCGCAAAACCGTGTAATTATTCGGTGGAAAAAATCGTTTTATCTACACGAAACGCGTCGTCGCTGGTTTTTTTCGCGTCTGCTCCGAGAATAACGTTATTTTCTCAGAACGATTTCGTTTTGTTAATTAAATATTTCCACAATGTTCCTCGACTCGGAGAACGAACGCGAGCGAGTGAGATTCCTCACCGACAACAACAACAGTTTGTATTCGCCGTCGTCGTTTCCATTTTTGATTTTATCGCGACGTCGTCGTCGTCGTCGTCATTTCACGGTCGATCCCGGGACCGACGACGACGTGACTCTCGTATTTTCGATACTCGGACCGTCTCGTGGCCGCGACTCGTCTGTTTCCAAACGAACGAAAACGATGTCAGCTTTGTCGACGAATTCGGTTTCTGTCGCTCGAGGCTAACGCCGCCGCGTATATTATATTATGCGCCGTTCGATCGCATAAATCACGCACGTTTGGTAAACGGTTATCGTCAAAAGTGTCCGCGGAAAACGTGCAGTTACGAGGGCCACTCGCACTCTGCAATTTTTTTTTTTTTAACGGCGCCGCGGCGATAAATTCGTCAACGTCATAATAGTTACAATCATCTACGGCCTCGGTTGTTACGACATGGTTGTACGCCTAATATTTTTTTCATAAACGTGGCCGCGGCGACGCAGCTGCGAGCGTGCTTTTATCGTTATTGCGAAACGTTTTTTATTTATCAAAAATTCCAAATCGGATTTATTGAAAATCGCCAATTCCTACCGCGAGAGAGTAGGTACACTCTGCGTTTTATATTCGACACTAAAAAAAAAAAAACGAAAGAGAGGAGATTGGAAATATCGTTCGCGAAGAAAACTCATTCCCAAACCGTTCGCGAAACCCACGTCGGAGCAGTGGTGTCGAGGGGGGGGGATATTGGGAATGGATTGACCTTTTTTTTGTTTTTTACCGTTAGGTATAATAATGTTATTATTATTAACGAAATTATAATGTTTGCCAACGACTGTCTATCCAAATCTTAAATACGCCACTGCGTCGGAGTACTGTTCGACCGAAATCTGAATTCGAAAAACAATTCCATTTGTCTGCGTTTTCAAAGCTGAAAAACTGCTGGTAATATAATAATGTTGTCATGTCGCCGAATATATATTTGACTCGAGAGCCCTGTGAATATTATTATCGTCATTAGCAAACCGCGGCGGCGGCGGCGGCGGCGGCCTACGGACGATAGAATTTTGATTGCGATACGACGCGCGTTCACGACCGGAAATCGTTTCTCCGAATCGCCGCCGATGTAATTTTGCACTCGTAGAAAAAAGTTAAGAAAACCCGCGAGATAATCGTGCGACGCTCTGGACGTTTCGAAAACGTCCGTCGCCTAGAGTAGGTCGCGTCGTCTAGTTTTTCATAATTTTTTTTTTTTCCAGAGCGCCCGTAATATACGAGCAGATATTATTATTTTATAAACCACTCTGTTTTTTGGCCGACGTTTCCCCCCGCCATATACGATAATAATTGATTGGCGTCCGTCGTGATTTACAAAAGCTTTTTTTATCGTCCGCTCGCGCGCGGAGAATGACTATTCGGATTATTTCGAATTTCAAAATCATACACACCGCGTTTACGTGCGTGTAATAATATATTCCGCCGATTTATCGTAACGAAACGCGTAAATAAACAAAATATGGAGTGCCGTACAGAATATTATGATATTATAATATACGCGCGGGCCTCGCGTCCGTGTTGTTCGAACATCCGTCTTTCGACGTTTAGTTTTGGCGCGTATTTTCGATTTTTCTATGCGTTTCCATTTCAATTGTTAGCTTTAACGGTTTTCCTTTGAGGTTATATAGTAACCGAGACTGTTTTTCGTCGTTAAACGCAATAGTAATTCGTCGAATTTCGTACTTTTCAATTATTCACATACCCCACCGACCGCGTCGAACGCTTTTATTAAATTTCTATTTTTTTTTTTTTTTTTTTGTTAGAAAATATTTCACAACAACGAATTTCGTTTCGTTTTTTTTTTTTTTTGTCCAAAGGGTACGTGCGATCAGCGTTCTCCAACTTTCGTGTTATACAATGTCACACTATAAACATATTTCATACCTCGTGACATACCGAGCTAATGGACGACGGAAAAAAAAAAAAAAAAAAACAACATAATCGTAAATTATGACTACATTTTAATCATTTTTAATCATGAGGACGTTTTTCAAATTTATATTTTTAACAGCACTCTTTATGAGATACGAAGTGCAATAATTTAAAAAAAAAAAAAATAATACGCCAAGTAAATAATAAAAGTTAAAAAAAAAAAAAAACATTTACTCGAATGTGAAACCTGGGCCGCCTGGCGCCGGTATTCGACACATAATTCACGAACGACTTTGCACGTTTCGCCGGAAAGTTCGTGGCTTTCGCGTCGCTTTACCGTTTTAGCCGACGATTTTCGTATATAAAACCAAACGAATTTCGCCATTTCGCGCGATATGTCGTCCGAGAGCCGAGTACATTTTTTGCAGTCGTTCTGCGACGTGTACCGACCGCCGACGCGCGATCGTTAAATTCCTGTCGGTATTATTTTTCATAACCGTAGAAACCGCGACCGCATTCGAGGGGGGTTAATCGAAAATTTCGTTTTTAAAGACGTTTCGTCGAATTTCAAAAAAACCAAATGTATTTCCGAATAAAAACTCTACGACACGCTAATTTAATTATTTAATTATAAACGGTATTTATATTTTTACGTATAGTGTATAGTCGAATTGAAGAAAAACGCGTATATTTTACAAGTTTCGTCTTAAATCCTCTCGAAAAATATTGCGCGAGTTTCGACGTCGTCGTTTCGAGATGAAAATATTTTCCGTAGACGTGAAATTTTCGCGGTACCGATCGCGGCGATAGTATTGTCCGATACTTGTCGGTCGTATCGACGCGAACGAAAACGGTTGTCGACACGCGGCGGCGTGTGTCTTTTCGTTCTCGTTTCACAATTCGTTCGCGAAGATCGAGGACCTAACCAAACTTTTTTTTTGTCGCGATCTACTAAAAAATATACTCTGAGCGTCGACTTTCACGGAAAATTTTTATTTAATATTCAATAACAATAATTATTAAGAAACATATACGTAGTTATGCATAAAGTGTACAATATAAACATACGACAAGAGTTGAAAAACGTACTGCTAGAAATAATACAATAATAAATAATAATTTCTAAAATCGAAATACTCGAGTGTTCAATATTGACATGTTGTAAAATAAATTCTAACACGATCGACAGTTGATGAAATATTGTCGTCCGCAATCGCGTTCGTGGGAGAACTCGGTACGAACTGTCGTCCTGATTTGTCGTCGTCGTCGAATCGTCCTTTCCACGCGCGTAAGGATTTCATTTCCCCCCCCCCCCCCCGTTCTTTTCTTTTCTCGGTATTATGTGTTTTTAAGTCGATCGCGTTATTTATTTGTTTTTTTATATTCGCGCGCGATTTCAATTTCAAAATTTATTCTCGCACACGCCGCGCCATTACGCGATAATATTACAATATCGTGGAGAGAGATGATTTTTTTTTTTTTATTATTATTAATATCGACGTCGTCGCGTTTCATCGTACAGTTCGCGAATGTGTAATAGACTTGAAATAATACGCGGTACCGCCGAACCGTATTCCGTTTGATGATTTGACGTTTTTTTTTCCCTCTTTTCGTTTTCAGCGAAATCTTCCGCGACGATCGACTTTCATCGCGTTCCGCGCGTATTTCCGAATCGTTCGGCGCTCACGGGGCCGATGATCGTATAACGTATTCGTCATATAATATGACGAGGCGTGTTGACGATGAAATCGAATTGTTTTTTTACGCGCGACACAGCGATTATCAGATGACCGAAATAGTTTTTTACTAGTCGGACGACCGACGGACATTCGTCGAGTAACGGGGGGGGGGGGGGAAACGCGCCCCTAGTAGTAGGTCGGTTATTATATTTCCGAATAAAAACCGATTACGTTATATTACGAATTACGAGGAAATATCGGAAAAACGATTTGAATAATAAATCAATAGTCGCGGCAGTTATTATAGAGCGTACACGGATAAATTGTAATTATCATACACTCGCGCGATAGTGTTTGATTTATAAGACGGCGGCGGCGCGGCGGAGGAAAACGATATTCGTATCCGAACCAACTCGCCGGCGAGAGAATAACGCGTGTCGCTTTTATTGTTTTCGTAAAAAACGAGACACAATCTCTATGATAATTGTTAATCTCGTAGAGTTGCATTTCGACTATTACTTTTTTACGTCTGTGTAAACGTTGTTTTATTCCAACGATTCCCCGCGATTACGCAGGACTTGCTTTTTATAACATTATTATTTCTGAAAAAAACCATCCGACTGTTTATTTCTCGGCTAATTCAGTTTCTTTTCACGTCGATTTACAACACGATCGATAATACTTACAGGAAATCGCATAATATCAATCCCACGTCAGCCTCGTTTTTATTATTATAAAACTATTATAAATTACTCGAATTTTCGAAACTACGCGAAAACGATCAAACGTATATACGTATTATGTGATAATTAATTTCGTAGAGTTGCATTTCAACTATTACTTTTTTACGTTTGTGTAAACGTTGTTTTATTCCAATGGTTCCCCGCGATAACGCAGGACTTGCTTTTTATAACACTATTATTTCTAAAAAAAACCATCCGACTGTTTATTTCTCGGCTAATTTAGTTTCCTTTCACATCGATTTACAACACGATCGATAATACTTACAGGAAATTCGCATAATATCAATCCCACGTCAGCCTCGTTTTTATTATTATAAAACTATTATAAATTACTCGAATTTTCGAAACTACGCGAAAACGATCAAACGTATATACGTATTATGTGATAATTAATCTCGTAGAGTTGCATTTCAACTATACACAAACGTGTTTTATTCGAACGATTCCCCGCGATTACGCAGGACTTGCTTTTTATAACACTATTATTTCTAAAAAAACGATCTGACTGTTTATTTCTCCGACGGCTAATTCGGTTTCTTTCCACGTCGATTTACAACACGATCGATAATACTTACAGGAAATCGCATAATATCAATCCCACGTTAACCTTGATTGAACGGTTTTTATTATCGAAACTATTATAAATTACTCGAATTTTTTAAATACTACGCGAAAACGATCAAACGTATATTTGTATTATGTGATAATTAATCTCGTAGAGTTGCATTTCAGCTATACACAAACGTGTTTTATTCGAACGATTCCCCGCGATTACGCAGGACTTGCTTTTTATAACACTATTATTTCTAAAAAAAACCATCCGACTGTTTATTTTTCGGCTAATTTAGTTTCCTTTCACGTCGATTTACATAACACGATCGATAATACTTACAGGAAATTCGCATAATATCAATCCCACGTCAGCCTCGTTTTTATTATTATAAAACTATTATAAATTACTCGAATTTTCGAAACTACGCGAAAACGATCAAACGTATATAATGATAGAAATTCGAGTTTCCGTAGGTGTGCCTTGGTCACGTTTTTCTGGGAAAAACCAAAACCAACATAAATTACGAAAATAACGAGACGGGACAATATAAACGTCTTGATTTTTCGAAGATTTGCTTTCGAAACTTTTACACTTTATCACGTTTTCGACCGTAATATAACGTATCGCTGATTTCGAATTAATATTTTATCAATTATATTTTACGATTTACAAAGTTTTTCTTCGCCGCCCGGTAACAATATATACGTGTCCAGTTTTCGCGTCCTTTTCGGCGCGCTAGTTTTACGAGTAAAGTTTTCACACATAAATATTTCGCTCATTAAATTCGATCGTCTTGGGGGAAAAAAAAAAAAAACCCGTAATGTATTATTCCTCGGCAAACGCGAAAACAACGCGCCGCCATTCTCGCGAAAAATAAACGGAAATATTTTTAAATTTACCATTTATCGAGAGGGCGATAATTATTATTATTATCACACGGAATTAATATACGATCGGCAGCGTCCGCGCGGTAGATTCGCGACAAAACTACTCGAACGGGGGGGGAAACGTGTTCTATAGAAAATAATATTTAGAAATTCGACTACTATTACTGTAATATCGAAGAAACGTTATTTATCGTTCTCGAGCGAAATCGTCGATACCGTGCCGGAGCACATTTTGGGAGTTTAACGCGTAGTTTTTCGATGGCCGTCATAGTTTTAAAGATTTCCCGAAGGGTTGCGAGTAGTTTCGTTCTCGCGACAGTAGAGTAGGTACCGTCTCCCAAGCGAATGTTATAAAAAAAAAAAAAAAAATAGGAAAAGACAAAGAAACAAAGTCAACGTCAGAATTGTCGCGATAACTCTCTTCCCCCCCCCGAAGAACCGTTATTTGTTTCACCTTTTTTTCCCCTTCTTTTTCGGGCCTAATTTAATTTGATCGTATACGTTAGCGCGCGAACGCGACGAATCGTTCCTAGAGCAGAAAGAAAGAAAGAAAAAAAAACAATCACTACCCGTCTTTTGGCCGAGACAAAGAAACCGTTTTAGCGTGACATATATACAGTCGTCTCGGAATAAATACATTTTTTACTCATTTGTTCGAAACAACTGACCGTTTATTTTATTCCCCCCTCCCCCCCCGTTTTATTGGTCCGAATAGCCAAGAGAGTGGTTTTTTCGCTCACAACATTTTTCTCTCTCGTTTTTTCGTACGCCTTTTTTTTTTTCATTTCGCACTCTTCGCGCCTATTCTCAAACGAAATTCATCCACGTAGTCCAACAATATACTCGTATATATATATTTAGGTTCTAATAATACGAAGATTTTTACTCACAATATTATTATTGTTTGCCTATTAATGTACTCGTACCCGATTGCCGTCGTCGTCGTTAGTCTCCGAACGATAACCGAAACGATACTAAGACCGACTAGAGAAAGCCGTCGTCGGTCCGAATCGATTTCGCTTTCTAACGTTTTCGCGATTACATTATGCGAAATGTCACAAAACGTCTGCCGATGCGCCATAGAATACTCGACACTTGGGCTAGGATTTTCACGTCTTAAAAAAAAAAAATGCAAAAACGACTAGAAAACCCGTCGGAAAACGCGTTATGAAAATAACTCGAAATATCGTATATATTAGAGCTTGAAAAATGTATTCTAAACGCACTGCGTCAGTTTTACCGTAGATCTATATAGGTTTCGATATTTCAACTTTTTTGTCCGATAACATTACAAAATACGAATTGGAGAATTTATATACGAGTATGAAAACCACGTGGAAGCGTAAAAATCTTAAAGTAAAATTTCGAATTCCAAAAATGCCCTAAAAAGTTAAGAAAATTACCTGAAAACTAAAAAAAAAAAAAAAATTGTCGAAATAAATCGTTCTCGTTCAAAAGTACGCGTAACGGATTTTAAGCGTCACGCGGTAGCGACCAAAAAAAAAAATGCAAAGTGCATCGAAATCAACCAGCCCTACTCGTCGATTATTATATTATTCACTACGAAAATTCATGGACGAGAACTGTCCGCCCCTAAAACCACCTGCACAGATCGTTTCGAGTATGTCATTATATTATTACCAGGGCTCGGGACTTAAAGCACTTAAAATCATTAAAATAAGCGCTTAAAAACATCACTATAGGCACTCAAATAAGCATTTAAAAAACTTAAATTTAAGCAAAACTATTTATTAAAAAAAAAAAAAAAAACAATAAAATAAAAAATAAATCTTTATCTTTATATTATAAAAAAATTAAACTTAATTTTCAAGACTGAAGATTTGACGGACTACGCGACAACGTAGATAAGATTAGAATTATTTTAAATTTTAATTCAATCAATAACCACTTTGCAGTAGAAAATCATAAAAAAGTATAAAAACTGGTCAAAAAAGCAATAATCATAAGAAAAACTGGAAATAAGCATTTTTTTTTGAAAAATCACTAAAAAAAGCACTCTAAAATTTCAAAATTGAACGTGTTGTAACATGACGTCATACACTTCTATAGCACTCTGCTACATTTTAAGTCAATCCATAAAAATAAGCAAATGCTTCGAGTCCAGAGCCCTGATTATTACGTTATACGTATGAAATGCCCGTCCTCCTGTAAACGTTGGTTGTTTCGATATTTAAAAACCTCGCGATAAATCTAATTCTATAAAATGTTTACGTAATATGCTCCGGTTTCCACTCCGACGACGACGTGGAATAACGCGAGAATTCGGGTTTCATCCGGTCCGTATATATAGTGTCATATCGAAAAACAAAGTTTTATACGTAACGGGAGTACTAAGAGGAGCCGTGTGCCAGACGGCCGACGGAGATTAATAGCGCGTTTTCGGTAAAAACAATATCGCGGTGCCGACATACATCCCGTTGAAACGTTATCCTCGACTATAGATATTCGACAAATAAGTTCTCGGCGGCGGCGGCGGCGCACGTAAATAACTTACCTACTCGCGTTACACGGACTCCTCGGACCGACGGAGACGTGTTTTGTTCGCCATATCTCGTCGCGGTCGTCCGAGTTATTTTACACCGAAGGATTTCGCGGATAAATATTAAAACGGCCACCACCGAGAGAGCATCGTAGCCGATAATTTGAAAATACTGGTCAAAATACCCATTTCGTCGGCGTCTTTTCCCCGTCCGCGTGCCATGATAATAATTATCGAATGTCCCTTTTGTATATTTGTTCGCGTAAACGGCGGAAAACGGCCGTCGCGTTGTCGTTTGAAATCTTTAAGCCGGGTTCACACGGAGTCGTCGTGAAATAGGCGAGAGTACTACTCGTTCTGCGCATGTCTCACGACTGCTTGATTTGCACGACCGATAATATACGACTTCCAGTTCACACGGAGCATCTAGTTCGTGTTACGTTTTTTTCTGTGTTTAATTATACGGATAAACGGGAAAGTGCTGATTTTTTTAGAATTATTTATTTATTTTTTAATTCTTGATAACAAGCTGATCTCGTATATTTTTAATTTTTTGGGCTACTTCACCAAAACCATCGATACCCATTTCATCGCATATTTTTTTTAAGGCTCCGTCTCTTGCATCTCTGCCTTTGTCATACTTCAGAATTTATTTTCCACAAATCGAATTGTTTGTTTTATATTCATTTTGTACACTGACATAACGCTGACGTTGGAAATGTAATTATTATTTTTATATAAAAATAAAATAATATATTAATTAATTAAATTATAAGTTACCACGACCGCCAGAGTTTACACTTGATAGTGATAACGACCAGCTAGTCTAGCGGTAGTGCTCTCGCCTATTTCACGACTCCGTGTGAACCCGGCTTAATACTTGTTATTATTCTCGCGCGAACGTGAACGACGACGACGCGACGTACGTATGTTAGCATAATACGAGAAAAACATACATTCGTTGTTTTCGTCCGTATGAATTTCGAGCTACTTTGGAGATTTTTTTTTTAATTTACCTGAGCCAACTGTAGTTTGCCAACAGAACGTTGGCGCGAGTCCAATAGGGACGACGATAATATAGTACGGTTTCCTCCGTGAATATTTATGCGCGCGCGACTGCAATGATCTACGGTCGCGGTGGTATCGTTGTAATCGGGTTTTTTTTTTTTTTGGGTTTTCGGTTGTTGTTTTTTTTTTTTTGTTTTCTCTCGGAAATTAATCGCAGCCGCTGACGTTCGGTCGAAATCTGTAGTCGACGGAAAACGAATCGGAAAAACGTATAAAAATCACCCGACAACATTATAGTACGTAATATGCGTAATAAACGTCGAGCGGGTGTGTTTCCACGTCATCATCTTTTGTCAACGAAAAACGTCAGACGCCGATAATTCGATCGCGTCGTCGTCGTCGTCGTAGTAGTAACAATCGGAATTCGATTTCGTCGCAAATCATCACGCCGAAAACCACTTGTTAACAACAACGCGGACGAAACAATTTTCGCGAAAACCGATATCGGCGGAAACGCAATCGCGTTGTTTTGCACTCGTAGTGGGACGAGAAAATACGAGTGTAATAAAAAAAAACCGACCTCGTCTTGTGGGAAAAATCAAAAAAAAAAAAAAAAAAATCGTGACGCGATAGATGTTTCGAACGAAAACAAACCGGAGAATATTATTAACACTATAAGAATGAGCCGCGCCCCCCCCCCCCCCGGGTCAAGTCGGCGGCGGCGGATTCGAGAGGGTCCTCGAGAGTTTATTGTATTAAATCTTATTGAATTTATCGTTTGCGCCAAAGTCCATTCGTTTTTTTCGTTTTTTTTTCCAATTAATATTTCGTTTTTATAATATAGTCAACGCAAATGTACAATAAGTACAAGTGACCTTGTTCAATATTATATTTTAATTTCACATTAGTTCGATCATTGCACAATCCGTTGTTTTTTTTTTTTTTATGATTTTTCACCGGCGCGTTTTGTATGAAATCAAAGTTCTCTAAACGATACGAATTTGCTTTCGATTTGAAAAATCTATACGAGCTCGATTGCGTGCGAATCGATTGCGAAAAGTATGAATCGGCACTATACCCTGTGTCGAACGAGACTAAAAATTTAGTATCGAATCCACCTTCGAATAATTTCTGGAATTTCCGAATAGTTTGGGTTTTATAAATTTGGAATTCGTACTTGCGCGCGCAGTGCGATATTGTCGTTTAAAATATTCACGTCTAAAATCGACTATCCGAGCGGATTCGTTCGCCTTTTCGAAAAGCCGGAATGCGCGCGCGCGGTCGAACAGTCGTTTTTCAAAAAAAAAAAAATAATAAAAAAACACAAACGATTAATTATTATATTGTTCCGTGGCAATATTGTCAGCGTAAAACGATATATTATAATAATTTCGTAACAGAAACGTCGCGCGCCTATTATGTAATTATAAAAATGTAAACGTTTTTTTTTTTTTTTCAGTATTAAAATTAATGATGTTTTTCCCGAGGACGACCTAGGCGTGTTTTCGCATAACGGATTTTTTTTTTTATTATTATTTCCTACAAACGACAAATACGAAAATTAAAATAATCCGTTTAATTTTTTTAATACTGCTCAAACGAGCAGTAATAATAATAATAATAATATTACGCCGTCGTCGTCGTCGTCGTCGGTTGAAAATATACGTAATACCTTGGCGGTTAGGAGAAAATAATATTATTTATTTTTTTTTTATTCATTTCCCCGCTCGTATAAATAATAATACGGAGCTCTTCGCGGCGGAATAATCCTTACATACAAAACTACGCGAACCACTCGAAAACCGGGTTCCCGTAATTATGATTGGTGGCCGCGCACACGCCCGCGGGCTCGTGCGATAATTATTCACGTCTAGAGTCCGACGTACATTACACGTCGTCGTCGTCGCGATGTAAAAATTATTTTTATTTACAACGCGGGAAAGAACGGTTAAATAAATAATAAAAAAAAAAGTGTCGCGACGGTTACGGATTTATAATGTCGTACGATCATTTGATTTGCGGAGCGCAAACGTTTCGTGTAGTTTCGACAGACTCGGCGAGCAGAGATAACACATCGTTTACAGCACTGGTTCCCAAACTGGGGGGCGTGTACACATTGCTGGGGAGGCGCAAGCAGTTATTACGAAATACAATTTTTATTGATTAAATTATTTTTATTTTAAAATGTAGGGAAAATACGAAAAATTATAATTATTATCTTCAATAAAATTGAATTCGTCCCGGATATTTTATAATTTCTTCGTAAAGTACACAAAAAAGTGATATATTTTTCACGTTATAGAAGGTGGGGGGGGGGCGCGAGAGTTTCGAAAATATACAAAGGGGGGCGTAGAATAAAAAAGGTTGGGAACCACTGGTTTACAGGGACCCGCTGAGAGAGATTTTGCGTTTTAGCGATTTCAACAATAGTATGTAATTCATATCTAGTGGCCCCACTAAGCGCGTGGTGTCGCCGAAAGAACAAAATAGTTTGATGTTCGGCGCGATTGATCGCCGTCGAAATGTCTACTTCCACGTCGGTCGTGTCCGAACAAAGTCGGTTTTCCTATTTCGCTTCTCATAGGTTCCGAAATTATACAAAAAGTATAATAGATTCACTCGTGCGACAGTACTCGAAAAACTCAACCGCGTGATTTTTCAATTTACCTAATGCAATTCCCCTTCGGATGGCCAAATCTAGTTTAATATCGATTAAAGCAGCACTTTCAGACCGGCGACATTTTACGGGACGTACGGTCTGCAGGTATAGGCAAATGAAATATAAAACGAACGCGCGCGAGGTGTTGAAATGCATGTAAAATCGCAGAAATGCTCGAAACGCAAATATATACTCGTACGTCGGCGGACGAGAAAAACAATAGACGCTATAATTTTTAATCGGTACGGTTTTTTTTTCTTTTTTACGACATAAGTATCCTTTATTATATATCGCACGTTTCGGAATCAGTGGCGGTTTATCCCAAATATGGGCCTGTGTGCCACGGTCCTGGTGTACAGTGTTAAAATGATAAAAAAACCTTATGTTTGGGAGAGGTTTAGAGGTAGTGTTGAATCTCAGTGTCGAGCCTTTAAATCAAAAATATTTACAACATAAAAATAAATATTATTTATTTTATATTTGATAACAATTTTAACACATCCTAAAAACATCATTTAATTTTACTCTAAATATATTTAATAATTATTATTAATATTTTAAGTATTTAATTTTAGCAACTTTTTTGTATACAATTATTTCAATTTTGCATATTTCTTCTTCCCCGTATACAAAAAAATCGTAGCCTCACATTTTATTTTTGTAGGCCCTAAAATGTTCGTAAGCCCTAGGCACAGTGCCTATGCCCTAATACGGCCCTGTGAGTGCAAAACTAAAAAAAGGCCCCCTTCATCTTTTTATTCTAAATAATAGATACATCAATTCAAATTTAAAGTAAGAGTTTTTTATTCTAAAATTCTAAAATCTTATGCAATAGGTACTTTCTATTTTTTTATTACAATTTTAATGACATAAAAAACAAGGTGAAATCACATATACAAATAAAACAATATGTTCTATTAATAACAATTCAATGGAAATTTCGTTTGCCTGCTTTTTTTTCTGCAAAATTATTAATTGTTTCTTTTAAATTTAATCGACGAGCTCGGTCGGTCGGTCGTTTTGAAAATCTTTTGAAATTGAAAACAATTTTTCTACTTTTTCTGTATTTATTTGATTTCTTCTTTTTTTTTTTTGCGGAACATTGATCAATAATGGGCCCCATTGGGCCAAGGGCCCGCGGCATTTGCACACATTGCACACATGTATGACACGCCTCTGTTCGGAATAGAACATGTGGAATTTTTGAGGTTTCCGCAGTTGTGCGCTAGTTTTTTTTGTTCATTTCGTTTTATATATCCGGCGTGTCTCGATCTCAGATGCCAAAAGAGTTTTCGTTCTCGAGGTCTCGCCGCCGCCGCCGCCGCGAGCGTTACACACGCGCTCGCGTATTATTATCATACGGTATATGATGGTTATGCTCGAACTCTATGCGAAAACGTTTTTTTTTTTCTTTCTTTCCGAAAAAGCACTCGTGTTCGAACGTGTGACGCGAAAACGACGCGAGAACACTGCAGACGCTTATCGGACACGACTGCAGCAGCGGTATTATATCGGTTTCCTTTTTTCTTTTTTTTTGCTTTTATGCTCTTTGCCGACAGCAGTAGTTACGTATTTCGCGTCTCGAATAAACGGGTGTGGAAATTTATTCCGCGCGAATATGGACGCTTTGGAAAAACTAGTTTTCTTCGTTACCGATTCAGTACGACGCGGTCGTTCTTTTCCTCCATATATACCCTCTGACTCGGCGGCGGCGGCGGCGGTTCGCTTTAACATTTTAAACATTTTTCGAAACGCGATTTTAAAAAAACATCGTTTTTTTTTTTCTCTCCCGCCGCACTCACATATTTACGGAATATCCGATTGGACTAAATGGGTTTTAACACCGGACGTTATTATGCCATCGGCCCATCGCTTTTCGTTTTCGTCGCTGTACATTTGCGCGTGTGTTTGTCACGAATCGTTATTTGCACGCGCGCGGAAAAAAAAAAATATACATTTCAAGGTGAACAAAAGTGCTATACGTACGAAAACGGGTCACACAAACGCGCGACGAAATACGGAAAAACTCTCCGTACGCGCGAGTACTCGATTTTACCATTCCCGAAACGCGATTTGGAATCGACGAAAACAACTGTATCGTATATTTTTTTTTAGGACTTGACGAGTGATTTTGAAACTCTATTTTTGAAATTATTATTCGTACGTTGGACGTCGACAGTTTTTCTCGAGTGTCTCGGCGGCGGGTGTCTCCGGACGAACCGAAAAGCCCATTTCTCGTGTTAACACTAATAATAATGCATATTGCGTCCTGCGACACCGCCACATCTCCAACAATTCGTTATAGTCTAAAAATAACGAATGCATTCGGAAAAGGCCATTTCGTCTACATTTTTTGTCGATCTCTAGAAACGGTTTTTTGCCTTTTCGAAATGGCCGATTCAATTAGGGTCGTTTAACTTGATCGTCGTCGGATATGTGTTTTGCGGTCTGGCCGTTCCGATTTCGCGTCGTTTTTAGTGTTCGATCTCACCTTGTCTCGAAACACGGGGAATCGTGACGTTTATTGCCGTCGTAGCCTAGGAAAAACAGCTAGAGGATGAAATATTATTAATACGACGTGACGCGCGGGTCGTTTTAATTGTTTCGTAACCAAGAGGATGTACACACGGGTAGGGGCCTTATCGGATTACGGATTTTTGTATGGATTATGCTTCAGCCCCCTCCCCGATCGGAGAGTGTCGTTGTTATTATAATACTCGCGCGCGGCCCTTCGGACCCCGAAAAACGACGGAGACGAGTGCAAACACGATGTGATCTCGTTATATACGCGTCGTCCGCAGAACAAACACGCGAAAGATAAACCTCCGCGCGGAAATTCGGATAGTCAAACATCGTCGTCGTCGTCGTCGTCCTTTGACCCCCTCGTCCTTTGCGCGGCCAGCCGAGACTCGAGCGGTTTATACCTAATTCGTTTCATTTTTCCCCTCCAAAACCTCGACATCACACAACGAGTTATAGATCACAAAACGTATTGATATTTCCGGAAAGTATAGTTTCTACTATCAATGTTTCTCGGTCGTTTAAAAAAACCAAAAATTTTGGCCCCGTTCGAACGCTTTTCGCCCCCTTTTACTAAGACCTCGCGAAATAAACCATAACGTCGCCGCGTTTACAGTAGTCACGAAGGGCGGTCTAATTAGATCCTCTAAAACAGGGATGGCCAAACTTTTTTTGGTCACGATCTACTAAAAATATACTTCACACCTTTTTGTGCATCGACTTGCGCAGAACATTTTTTTCACTATCGAATAACTATAATTATTAAGAAACATACAACGAGTATTATATAATCTAATTACTAGGGCTCGGATTTTGTAGCAAATGCTTCTTTTGAGAGGCGTGTGGTAGAAAGATAATTCTCATAGATAAATACGTTTTGAATCGTTCTGATTTCAACGAAGTAAACTTTTTTTTGCTTTTTTCTGCTTTTTTCCACAAAACTTGCTTTTTATTGCTTTTTCCCCTATTTGGTTATTTTTTCTTAATTTTTTACATATTTTTCTTGAAAATTTAACTTATTTTTATGCATATTATACTTGGACTATATAAATCATTATTACCAGAAATTTTAAAACCAGTAATAAACGTATGAATGATAAAATAACCATCGTTATTGTGCCGAAATTGTAATGAATAATCATAACAGTATGATTTAAATGATTTAGTTTATATGAAATATGCATGGATTACATCGGTTGATGTGGAAAGGTCTTTTTCTACGTATAAATATAATATATTTGCTGCACCCAATAGAATGAGTTTTAATGAAAGTATCTTAAAATGCTTTTTTAAGGATTTATTTTGCTACAAAATCCGAGCCCTACTAATTACTCATGTCTCATTAACATATTGTATTTTGTAAAATAAATTCTAACACGATCGATCGTTTTGGGGCCGCCCCTGCTCTAAAAGATCCGTCGGCGCCGAAATCTCTGGGAGCAGGACAGTCGGTAGACGTGTGTGTGTCAAAAGTGGGTAGTTACTTGATATAGTTTACGTTCGGATAACTTGTTATTTACCAAGCTTGTCCGTCGATTACGTTTGATATTTCTAATAATTCGTTTCGCACGCGATAATATTGTACGGACGGACGGGTCTAGTAATTTTTCGAGTTTGCTATCGGTAGAAAAACGATTCGATTTCGCGCTACAAAATCGATTTTTCGAATCTACGCGATCTCTTTCCGACGTTTCAACCGTTCGATTCGTCGTTTTCGCTGCCGGTTCAGCTAATAAACATCATTATCGACGACGCGCGCGACGGCCTACCGCGAATGCGAAAAGCCGTAATTCGTTTGATATTATTAAAAACGTGCGGCACACGGTAAAACGAGAAAAGAGCAAACTCCGTCGCGCCCCGAAACGTAGAGCGGTAAAACGCTCGGCAAAACGCATTACGCGGTATCATTATAGTCGCCGCCGCCGCCGCCGTTATTATTATTCCACGGCGAAACGAATTTTCGAGGTATTTTTTATTTTTTTTCTATTGGTTTTGTGACTTTGAAAGAGCGCGCGCGCGCGACAACGCCGGCGGTACACGCGTTATTTATTATATAAAACTACCCTCTCGCCGTCTGTTCCGGAGAACGAGGGGTAAATGTGTAGTATACGTACCGTTCGAGATCGACGGAGCACTCGCGGATACGCCTTAAAAAGTAAAATAATCAAAGAAAACAAACGTTTCTTTCGCGTATATTTTTTCCACCCTTATTATTGCGGTGTCGGAACAACAATACACACTTTCGTTTTTGCAATGCGTATTTTATGTTTATTGTAAAACATTTTTTTTTTATTATTTCGTTTTAATAGTTTAATTAACGTCCTTTCCGCATAATCAAAATATATACGTACGTACGTGTTTTTTTTTTTTTTTTTACCGCAGCGATAGCGAAAAAAAAACGTAAAAAGTTAAACGAACACGTAATCGAGTTTACAATGCGGATATTACGCGAAAACAAATTCGATAAAGCTAAAATCAACAAAAAATATGTATTATAAAAACATCCCCCGTGGAAAAAATACGAATAGTATTTTCATAACAAACATCGAACGTATAATAATTACACCGCGCCGTGACCAAACGCACTGTCGTTTCCGTATCGATTAATTTCCCACCGATATCGTTATCGTTTAAAATATTGAAAAAACGCGAAGAATAAACGAGACCCGTTCGGGGCGCCAGCGTTTTCCCGTTCTTTTTTTTTTCATCGACTCGACTAAAACTCGTCTCGTAATTCACCGTGTTGGCCAGCCAGATGTCGCGTGATTATAACGCGTTTTGTTTTGTTTTTTGTCCATTAGAAATTCGCTAGAATAATAATTAAAACTTAAAGTCCGCCGATCTGGTCGGCGAACGACGACGAACAAACGAAAAAACAAAACCGGGCACTCGCACGTCGACCCAGTTACTTATCCGTCGATCGCTCGTCGCGTTTTTATGCGAACAGTGCTGATTATTATTCCGAAATGATATTACACCGTCGTCGCCGCGTTCAATATAGCGGCGGCGGCGGCGGCGTTTTCGCGAAATATTTCTAATCGCCGGAGAGCGTTTTTTTCGCGTATAAAATAATAACAATCGTCCGTCCGATGTCGAGACCGCGGCGGCGCGCGCCCGTGATTACGATTTTATTTCATTTCCTTTTTTTTTTTCGTTTCGTTTTTTTCCACCGCTCGTCCGGATAAGCGGGTGAAATATTACGGTTCGCCCGAGCGGCTATTTTATTTCGTTTTCTGCGCCGTGTAACAATAACGCGACGCCGCCGCCGCCGCCGCCGTTATATTACTATTTTATGATTCGCGGAACACGCTCATCGAGAAATCAACGAAAATCGATACTAAGGTCACGTCCCGCGATCGCCGATTTTCCAGCGGTTTTGCGAAAACGTACTCGCCCGGACCGGCGCGCGGCGGGCCGCAGGAGAAAAAATCCCTTCTTCTCGTTCTCCTCCTTCTCGCGAACGAACGCGCGACGATTAATTATCATTATACGTATACATAACTATAGCTGAATAACCCGGCTTCGCCCCGTGTGCAGTATAACTTTTTATTTTATCGGTTTTTTCAATTTTACCCCTTTTAACCCCGGTAGGGGTCGAATTTAGGAAAATCCTTTCTCAAGGAGTTTCCGTTATATAAAACGAAACTGCCGACCAAATGTCATACTCAAAGCTCCCAGTGGCCAGGCGAATTTTTCTAGTTTCACCTATTCACCCCTTTTACCCCCTTAGGGGTCGAATTTTGAAAATCGGGCCACGTGACGATACTCAGAGAAGTATTTGAAACGACTCTGTGAAAAAAAATCGGAAAAAAGTTAAATAGCGTCGTCACAAAATGGGAACGTAAAAAAGGCCTGTTCTTTTATATATTACTAGCTGAATAACCCGGCTTCGCCCGTGTGCAGTATAACTTTTTATTTTATCGGTTTTTTCACTTTTACCCCTTTTAACCCCGGTAGGGGTCGAATTTAGGAAAATCCTTTCTCAAGGATGTTTTCTTATAATATAAAACGAAACTGCCGACCAAATTTCATACTCAAAGCTCCCAGTGGCCAGGCGAATTTTTCTAGTTTCACCTATTCACCCCTTTTACCCCCTTAGGGGTCGAATTTTGAAAATCGGGCCACGTGACGATACTCAGAGAAGTATTTGAAACGACTCTGTGAAAAAAAAATCGGAAAAAAATGGGAACGTAAAAAAGGCCTGTTCTTTTATATAATATACGAGTATAGATAGATATACCGCCCGCAACAGTCGTAGGCGCGATATTATTATTGCCCCCCCCCCCCCCCCACTCTTCCCGAGTTAAAAAAGAAAACCGCGCGAACGTTTGATAGTCGGAAATAGTTTTGCATAATCGCGTTTCGGGACGTACGAGGAACGTACGGCGACCGCCGCCGCCGCCGTAACAGTAATTACTCGACCAAAAGGGCCAATTCGTATCGACTAACAACGACCGAACGCGCGCGTAACGTTCGAATCGGATTAATACAAAATACGCCACACTGCTCTGTGGCCGACGATAATATTATTATTATTCGCCAGAGGCGTTGTGTACACGCAAATAATACGTGTATTATATTATTTTAGAGTATACGCGACGCGCATATCGAAAACCGCCGGTTTTCATCGTTATAACGATTTAATCAGTCGGTATCCTCTGCGACCATCGAAATCGACACCGTTTTTTTATCCGTTCGTCCGGTAGTTAGTCCGAAGCGTCGGAAGTTGCGGTCAGAAAACGCATTCGAAAAGGACCGCTTGTCGTAGTATTACGAACATCGGTGTTGTCGTCACGAGGCTTGGTTATTCGCGACCGATAGATAAATTCGGATGGAAATCGTTTGACCTCGTCCGGATAATCTTCAGCTCCGTCTAGACCAGAGGTTCTCGACCTTTTTATATTCGCGTACCACTTGAGTCAATTATCAATCAGTCGCGTACCGCTAATGATTAAAAATACAACGATACAAACACTTTACCATAGTTAAATACATTTATTTTAAATAAAAATGCAGGGAAATTACTACAATAAAATTATTATTTACTTATTTATTCGAGTTTTTAAATTAAGATATGAATTACATAAAAACTTCCACGTACCACCATGTAGCTTTTCGCGTCTACGGTATGCACCTAGATTTCAACGTATTTCAACAAACAGTAAAATGAAAAATAAAAGATCGATCGAAAATATCGTTTACGTTTTACACGAGATGAAATGTATTTTCACAACGTGCGACGTATTTCAATATCGTCGAACGTTCATTAGACCCGAGTGAAAAAAAAAGAAAAAGACTGACGTAAGCTTTTTCGTATATTATTCAGCAGTCGACGACGACGACGACGACGACCCTTTACGTTCTCTGACGGAGTTGATCGTTAAAATTAAAACTACTACCCGTATTTTTTATCACGTGTTTATTTTTCTAACCGCGCTGAATATTTGTTGTACGAAATCAAACGCGGAAAACTATCGGAAAACGTACGAGTAACGACTATGGAAAAAAAAAGTGAACGCTAAATAATATAACAAACTGCAACGAGTCGTGTGAAGATTTGACTCGTTGTTTCGACTGTCGAGAAGAGAGGTGGTTTTCGGAGCGTATTTTATTTTTTTCTCTAAAGCCCCGGAGCAAATTCGCACCCTACGCCACCGGGGGGGTGCATCGTCCTGTGTCGTTATTATCCGGATAAATTATTATAGTTACCGCGATCGGTTTTCGCGGTCTCGGGGAAACTCCGTCGGGACGACTCGGCCGGGGGGGATCTTTCTCAACTCTGTGTGTGTGTGTGTGTGTGTTTTCGTGACGGATCGACGAAGCGGACGTCATCAATATTAACCGTTCTGTCCGAACGGAGAGATATTGATTTATGACCGGAGCTCGAGCTGTGGTGCACGGAAACTATATTCGAAACGTTCGCCGGTCACCGGATTTTCGGCGGCCGCTTTTTGTTTTTCGAAAAATCCGAACGCTCGACGACGACGACAAATTCGATAGTAATTTTATCGACACCGATAACATAATCGACGTCGTCCGTCGTCGAGATCGCGCGAGAGTATATTTTATACGGTACGTTACGAGGGGGGGGGGTGGTTTAATTTCTTTTTCGCTTTTCACGTGACAATATAATATTATATCGCGTTGTCATAAATATTCGAGTGCTCGTATGTTACGTATGTATTATGTGTACAGACCGCTAGTGGGGGCGCGGGGAAACGCCAGTCTTAAATCGTCTTTAAATGAAAAGCTTATAAAAGAATTTTAATATTCATAGAACTCGCGTACGACGTTATACATAAATATATACACTGTACGTGCGCGCCTGAACCGAAGATATGCCTCGGCGGTATATTATTCCCATAGAGAAACGCGTATAGAAATTATAATCTTAACCCGGCCGTGTGTATATACGTATATGTTATTTTGTTTGAAAAAAAAAAAAAAATGTGAAAAACGTTCCCCATTGACGAATATAATGGCGGCGAAACTCGCGAGTAAAGTATGTTTATTCTGCGCATTGTGAAAGTTGGTCGATTGTAAATTTCCATTCAATCCCGGGGTTAAAATAGTAAATTCCCACCGCATTTTTATCTCTCGCGGACCGAGGGTGGTCCGCGGCAAGGGTAGCACGGTGAATTCCGTCCGGGTTTTATCTGACCCGAGCAGGTATGAGTTGTAAATTCTGTTCCGCAAAATCTAATATAATTATATCGGTCGCCGTCGTCGAGAGACGCGCGATATCGAACGCCCCCGCATTCGCGCGCCGAGACCGTCTTTACGCCGCCGCCGCGCCGCCGATAAAGGCGAATTCGGCGTTCGTTTTTCGATCGACCTCTGTTCGGGCAGGATCGCCCGTAAGTCTTGAGACAAATACTTTTCGTTTGACGTGTTTTTCTACCCTCAACAACGTGAAATCGACGCTTCGTCATTATGATTCCCAAGGTTTGGATCGAACAATTGTTCCTGAATTTCGTAGTTCTTCGCTCGGGTCGGGAACGTTTGGTCACATTGACCCAAAAGCCAACACGTTTGGGTACAAATAGACACAACGTTTGGACACATAAAATAAAAGGTACTTTATAATTTTACCTGGTAAATCAGAGAACGTAAGGGTACACAATACACATACTATACAAGACACGTTTGGGTACACTTTATAAACACGTGATCTACGATAGTAATGCGATAGATAATAATGCGCAACATGTATTTGCTGATGGTACTTTTTCATACGCGCCAAAACATTTTCTACAAATGTATACGATACATGTATACATAAATGGATTTTATCTACCAATTATATATGTTTTTATGGAAACTAAATCTCAACAAGCTTATATTGATGTGTGGTTAAAAATAAAACAATTATTTTTTCAATTCCATGAAAAACCGTTACACATTAAAAAAATTAATTTAGACTATGAGAAAGCGGCACATAATGCAGTATTAGAAGTTTTCGAAAACTGTATAATATTAGGTTGTCGTTTTCATTTGAGTCAAGCCTGGTTTCGTCGGATACAAAGTGACAAAGAATTATATAAGCCAACCTCCTCGTGGTGTCTCCTGGGTAACGCTAATAGGCTCTAAAAAATAAAATGTAACAGTATATAAGTAAAAAATGTGCACCTAAACGTTGGTACCCAAACGTAGTATTATTTTAAAAATATTATGTTACCCAAACGTTGTATTGCTTTTTGGGGTCTGAAAAAAAGTGTACCTAAACGTGTGTTCCCAATCGTTTTCCCGAATCTCAGGTAAAAATATCGTTTTGTGCCCAAACGTGTTACGGCCCTTCGCTCGTCTTCGTTTTTGAAAATCGCCCGCGAAACGGAGCTCGACTAATCGTGCACAGACTCGATGTCGTTATTGTTAGTTCTGCGGCGCGCGCGCCGGGGGACGTTCGTGACGAGACGACGGCGTTTTATAATTTCGAAGCGATTTCAAATTATCCGTCGGAAAGCGGCCCCATCGAAAACGGGCCGCGCGGAAACCCGTCATTTTTCGCGCAACGGACGATGAAAAGAAGAGGCAACGATAATAATTAGACGTAATAATTAAGTTCCGCGCACAATGAGTTATTCGTTTAATTTACCTCTCGCGCAGCAACGCTTGAATAAAATCTCGTTTTAAACAGCGCAATAAATCGCGCCGCGGTTTATTTCCCGGAAACGCCGTCTTTTCACGAACAATGTAGATACAGCGTCGCCCCCCCCCCATCCCCCAGGTACCGCGCGGTTATCCGACGGCAAACTTTGCACGGCTTAAATTTCGAACAATCCATTTTGGATTCATTTCTTTCAAATACAAAGCCCGCCGAATGGATGTTACGTGGAGTCGTACGAAAGAAAGGGGGAAAAAAAAAACTCGAATACTGTTGTGTAAAAAAAGAAAAAACGACATCGCATTCTCGTGATAATATCGTACAGTCGAATTTGGTTTTCTCGAACTTTCTCGACTCGAAATTTTTCTCCGGTCCCGAGAATTTTCCATTTAAACTACCTGTCCCCGCAAACGTTGTTTTGCCATAATATACGTATATTATAATTTTGTATTATAAAAAATTTTACACTTTAAATATAACAAATTAAAGTACTTGATAATGAAAAACAGGATACCAATAATATTCTTTTATTATTTCACCCACGTTTCACAACCATGAAACACGTATATATTTTTTAATTGAAAATGATTAGGCAAAAAAATTTTCAAACAATGAGCAAATGGTTACAACTTACAGGATAGTTATTCATATAAAACTTTAAATTTTTTAAAATATTTGCGATGGGCCACTCTTAACACTTAGGGAATTAAAAAATAGTTTATGTCCTATTCTCAGAGCTACCAAATATATACGAAAAATTTCATGAAAATCGGTCTAGCCGTTTCGGAGGAGTTCGATAACAAACACTGTGACAGTAGAATTTTATATATAATAAGATAGTGTGAATTTTAAATATTTCACACCACCTATTCTCAGCTTTTGAACCATTTTTCCAGTTTTGCATTTTAAGCTTCATTACATTTATCACATGATTAAATTCGTCGAAAAGTGCATCTTCATCGATTAAGCCAAACGCTATTTATTTCATCAATTTTATCACGGTCATATACGTACATACAATATACAAAAATATTCACAATAAAATCAATTTCTAAATTTTATGAATTAACAGTGAGTAGGACAAAAAAAGGATTAATAAGGGACCAGACTTGAAATTACGGGATAAAAAGCGTCCTGAGTGACGTTTGTCAGGACAACGGGACACGAAGCCGAAATAAAGGACAATCCTAGAATAGAACAGGACGTATGGTGACCACCCTACCGTAGTTATATTATATGCGTTCGCGGACGAACGTCGAGTTATTATTATTGTCGCGAATCGCCGCGTTTCCGAAACACTGGTATAGTCGGTGGTGTGCTTTTTACCGAAAAAACAATGGGAATTACACGTTCGCGTATTTTATCGCGCGCGCGAGTGACACGTTATTTTCGATTTTTGGGAGACGCGCGCGACGAGTTCTCCTCATTCGACCGGCAAAGTTTTCACACGACACAATAATATACGTAGTGCAGTGCTTTATTTTATAAAACCTGCTACGAGCAGCGACTAAATGGAATTTTCGGTCTCTCTCTCTTTGTTTCCAAAAAAGTTATTACCTAATACAGTCGACTAATTGGCAGCTTTTGTTCTTCGCGCCGCCGCCGTCCGGGAACAGCCACTCGGCCGAATTAGATCGAGATAGTTTTTACACGATTCCGTCCGAAAGGTGGTAATAATGCCGCCATCCTCCCTATTGTTTAAGTAATTGCAGGAATCCGTGCGAACGATACAAAACGTAAAAATCAACACACTAATTTGACCAGCCGAGACTCGGTCGCGCGGTTTTTTCGTCCGTCCGTTTTCTTTTCCGATTGATTACTATTAGATTAATTATTGTTTTCCATGTGTCGGAGGTGTAACGCCGGTTTACCGCGTCAAAAGGTCCCCGTCGCGCCCGAAGGAGATTCGTATAAATATTAATAATATGATAATGACTACACGTCGTCGTTAAACACCGCGGCGGGGTCGGCGATAAACGCGCGCAAACAACAAGCCGTCATTATACTACTCTCTAACGCCGCCGCCGCTCGTCGTAACGAATTCGTCCGGGACGTTTTTATTTTCTTCTGTTTACCGTCGAGATTTGAGTGGCTTAAATAAACGACGATCCTTACGCCTCGGCGGCGGCGGCGGCGGCGGCGTCGACTTGATTTCGCCGGTGAACACGATTTGTAACGCATACCCATTAAACCGTTTTTTTTTCTTCTTCTACAATACAAAATTATTCGTCGACCGTCTAGTATTTATTGCGTTCTAGATTGTCAACGAGACAAAAGAATATCGCGTAAACGCGACGACGTTTAAACAAACATTTTTAAGAAAACAAAAATCGAATTCTCGAGACGAGTTGTGAATGCGTCGTCGTCGATATTTTGCGGATACAATATTATAAGTGCGTTGTCGTCGCGCGACATTATTTCCAGGACGTCGCGTGAACAGTGAAAAAATCGCGTTTTTTAAAAAAAGATTTTTCGTCTCGTACAAAAAACGCATCCGATTACGATACGGTTGTATTTATTTAGTAATAAGTAGGGCTAGGATGTTATTGCACTAAAAATTGTATACAATTTATTGCATTAGTGCTATGAAAAAAAACCCAAAATTGCAATAAAAAAAATTTGTTTTTACCAAAACTATTAATAAATTAATTTATGAAATCAATTAAGTAATATTATAAAATAATTTTATTAGATAGGTTTTCAACAAGTAGATTTGAAAAAAAAAAAATAAAATACAAAATCAAATTCTCCCCGTTGAAATTGTGGTAATTTGTCCGGTCTTTCTATTTTTTCAAG
Source organism: Drepanosiphum platanoidis (assembly GCA_948098885.1). Classification (NCBI taxonomy): domain Eukaryota; kingdom Metazoa; phylum Arthropoda; class Insecta; order Hemiptera; family Aphididae; genus Drepanosiphum; species Drepanosiphum platanoidis. The sequence continues at coordinate 2,465,356 of OX402533.1, forward strand.
AACCTGCAAATAATTTTATCGAAATTTAAAACTTTTTATTTAAACTATTTTTTTTAAAAAAAAAGAAGGTATTCACCTTAAAAATTATTGCACTATAAACGACTTGTTCGGGTTCTAAAACAACAAATTCTTGTAGACGGACAAAAAACTACATAAAATTGTAAAATTGAAAACGACGACGACGAAATCAACAAAACTGCAACGAAATTGAAAAAAAAAGGTCAAAATTTGCAAAAAGTCGCGCTCGAAATTTTTTTAATTTACTATAATTTGTACTCGTTCGAAACAAATAATTTACAACCTACTTGGCGACGAAACCGAACAATAGAGAAAAAGTCAGAGAGCAAATGCAACGACATCCGAGCGCCCTAGTATAACGCGTTTTCCGTACTTTTTACCCGTAAACGACGCGCGACCCCGGGCGATCTCGCTACGATATTATACGTAATAATAACATTTCGCCGCGTTTTATTCGTTTTACGGTCTCTTCACAAAACCATTTTCGTCTCGCAACTTTACGTCGAGCGTATAGTATTATGTTTTAGTTTATTCGACTGCGTTAATTTTCAATCGTTCTCTCGTTTGCGCGCGCGCGCACGTTTTCGAGTGGCACTTTTTCCATCCGCCTCCGCTCTCGCGGCCCTTCAAAAGTGTTTTCAAACTTAAAACTAATACAATGATAATTTACCGGAAATCGTCACGACCCGCGCGCGCGCGCGCGGGCGGGCGTGTGTTTGTCGTGTGTTTCCCGAGGAAGAAACGCGCGGTAAATTTGCGATTTCCACTCGTCTGGCTCGTGGCCGTTTTCCAAACCGGTGTGAAACGACTGCGAAAAACTTTCGGCTGCGGCGTTATATTTACGCGCTGGCGGCCCTAAAAAAAAAAAAAACCGTAAAAAAAATACGCGTTTTCCACGGAACCGCCGCAACACACTTTTATCGAGTCGTTATTGTTTCGTTATTTTAGAAGCGAACTCGATTTTAGAACGGTCGCTTATCGAATGGGAGTTTATGAAAATTAGCCAATAGGATATTCAAACGACGATCGATGTCGTTATAGAAAACGATCGTCTTATTCGTTCGACACGATTCCGCCGAAACGGTTTCTTTTCTTCGACCCCAAAGTACGAAACCGGGGACGTCGTTTGGGGAGTGGCGGTGAGTTCCATCTCTTACTTTTTGAAATTACTTCCAATCGGCCTGTGGAAATGATAAATTTCCAGCGCTTTTTACGCGGTCGATTATCGTGTTTATTTTAGTTATTGATTTTTACTATTTTTCGCAAGGCGCGGTGCGTAGGTACTCTACGCGTAATAATATACGATCGGACTGCGACGATTTCGGAAAACGCAAACGCGAGTGTTTCACTCGAACGAAATCGATACTTATTATAATATAGAGACGAAGATTTTTTCGCGAAAACCACACTCGCGCGCATCGTTTGCAATTCGGTGGCGAGCGGTATTCTTTGTAAAAGAAATCCGCAGTTTTACAGCGCCGCCGCCGTACACGATTATTATTATTATCGTCATCATGGCCGCGGAGTCGTGTTTTTAATATTTCCGCCGTCTGCGGCCCCGTGTACCAAACGACCGTTTTATAACGCGCAGTTGAAGGTTTATTATACCGGATTAGTTTTAAGTATGAGTTATTATCGCTTAAAATAAATATTAAATTTCATTAATTTAGTCCCCCCCTCCCCCCCCCCCCCCCCCCCCCGGTGCAATGGCGACTTTAATATTTACGGCGTTAGACGCACCGTCGTCGTTGTACCAGTCGTACGTATACGTATATTATAGTTGTTTTTCTTACGCGTCTTTTTGTCTCGGGGCGCGTGCTCCGAGCCGCCGCCGTACAAAACAAATACTAAACAATTTACCCGGATTAACCTCGGTCTTTCACTCTCTCCCTACGCGGGTCGGTGTAGCGAAATGAAAGTATTATCCGTCAACACGCATTAATTACTGTCGCGTATATCCTGCAGCGACCGTTATTGTTTCCGCAATAATCGTTTTCACGCGGCTTTTCTCCTCATACCGTATCGTCGTCGTATGTGTGTGTGATTATTAGGGCCGAGGGCTTTTAGTTTTTTCATATTTTTTTTTTCAGAAAGATCGTAGAGAAATTCTAGCGAATAACAAACGCGTGTTTCATAACACCAGGAGATCAAATTAAAAATTTTAGTTTTTGCATGTTTTTGAATATTTCGTCATTGTCGCATATAAATGCATTTTTCACTGCTCACGCTTGAAAAAAAGGAAAATAAATATTAACGCGTACCCGTATTAATGCGCACACTGCGTGAAATATTTTCATCGAGTAATAATTTCGTGTGTTTCGAATTTTTTGTCAGTAATATTTATTTATTTTTATCGAATATGCCAATGGGAAAAACAATCGTTGGCTTCCTCGTATAATAATAGTTTATTTTTTTTTTCAATAAATATTATAAATTAGAGCGCGGATTTTTATGCACTAAAAAGTATCAAAATATGCCATATAATATGCAGTAAAAATCATGAAAATATGCAAAAAATATGCAGTAAAATCATGAAATTCATTTTTCTTATTTATTTAAAATTTTACAAATTAAACTTCTTATAAAAATTAATTACTTAAATACTAAAATATTAAATACTTATATAAATTTCTCTTTAAATTTTTTTAATTTTATTTACTATTAAAATGAATGATCATGTGCATTTCAAGTTTTTCTTGAGTGAAGCTATGACGTTTATCAGTTAACATATTTTTAAATACTGAAAACGAACGTTCGACGTCAACCGAAGTTGTTGGGGCATATTTGAAGCAATTTATTATTTTCGGGTCTTGATAAACATCTTCGAGCTGAACGTTTTCGCCTGATAGTACTGCATTTATTTTTCGTAGAATTTCTAGACCTTTATTTTTATTGGAAAGCTCATTTAATTTTGTAGTAAGTGTTGCACCTTTTGGCCCAGGAATAGAATTAATTTTTTCTTTGATTTCGTCAATTATTAAAAGCTTTCATGTAAAGTCATATTTTCACTTCAATATGCAATAAATATGCAATACATTTTAAATTTTGCCTAAATGTGCAAAATTATGCAATAACATTGAAATATGCAGAAATATGCAAAAAAAAATTTCACCATTTGCTTCAAATTATGATGATTCGTAGAGAATACTGACAAAAATCCAAAAATATTAAAAGGAAACAAATATGCAATTGCATAGAAATCCGCGCTCTAATTTATAATAACTAATGAGATGAAATGATGAAATAAAATAATTTTTTAGAGCATATTTTTCAAGTGCAAAAGTGCACGCATATTATTAGATTTTTAACTACTATAGTAGTCCTCAGCCCTGTAGTGATTCAATTGTAAAAAACACGACTCGTCCACACTCTCGTACCTATTCGCAAGTTCCCCGCTTCTTTTCTCTCTTTGAAAAACGAAAAGTCTCACACGTCGACACGCGTTTTGAACGTTTTAGGTAGAAAAAAGACAATGCCGAAAAAATAAACTCGCGATAATAATATAACGACAACATGGCCCCCACTTTTGTCGTCGTCGCTCGTACGTATTCTTTGTGGCCGTTTTCGTTTTTTCAACGAACGATTAAAAAAAATAAAACGCTCGAGATTAGAAAAAAAAAAACGCGTAATTTCCGGAGGGGAAATAAACGCACACACACACAACAAATAAAATTAATAGTTTTAATAAAGGGATATAAAGTTCAGACGCGCTAATACTTTTTAAGTATATTTAAACGAAACATAAAACACGATCGAAACGCGTATTATATTTTATACTCAGGTGTTTCGCGTTTTACGCGCGCTCTAAACCTCTGAAAGTATATCATGCGGGTGTACACGATATATCCGAGCGCATTTCTTTCGGAATAATTTATGTCTGTCGTCGGCCATAATATAACGCCACGGACGGACGGAAAATCACACGTTTCGATCGTGTATTTTACTACCTCGACGCGTGTATACCAAAAACAATTAACGCGATCGAAATCAAAGCTTATAATATTATGTAAATAGAAATTGGTAAAATGATGAAACGTTTTTTTTTTCGGCGGCGACCGGCCGCGAGTATATTTCTTGGGTCAAGAAGGGCCAATCTCACTATTTATCATTTCCGGAAAGAAAAAAAAACAATAATAAACAAGTTTGGCCACTTTAGAATTAGAAATATTATTTTTGTTTGCCACATTGGCCAATCTATTTCTTGTAATTTTAGTGATCGAGATACGCCCTTGTAGCACAAGAAAATATGCAAAAAAATAGTATAAATGTTAAGTTATAAATTAATTTTCGCCAAAAAAAGTGAGATTGGCCCTTCTTGACCCAAGGTCCAGATTTATTTGTAATAACGCGAGTGATTCGAATGAGAATTTGTTTTGCTTTCTTCAAAAAACAAAAAAAAACGCACACACAATAATTGGTTTACGTCGAAATCCAATTTCGTTTATTTTAAGCAATTTTATTTTCCTCCGAGTTTTGGATTTCAAAGAACGCTAATTTCACGCCGCCGGTCGATAAAATAATATAATAATAATACGATGTACGTACGTTTGCCTCTCGCAGTCGTTTAATTTAATATTTCAAAATAGCGTTTTCTCCACTGGGTTTTCGCATTGGAAAAGATTTCGTTTTCACTCGGATATATTATTTTATCGTCGTCGAGATGTGTTTTATTCACGTCGCCGTCGCGTCGTTTCGATTCGGACGCAAAACGACGAGGGTTTTTCGCGATATTGACGGCGGCGGCGATACTGTTTAATCACGGCGCTGCGACGTCTCTGTGCGCGTACAACAAATTACAGTTAATTACCCGAGGCGTTCGGGGGGTTCCGCGGGTAAGTGATGTGCGCCGAAGCTCGTTTGCGATTATCGCGGAGACCGGCCGACGACGCATAGAGACGCATATACCGAGCGTTTTCTTGGAAAAAAAACAAACCGTTTTCCCGTAATATTATTTATACTCGATCGTTATAATGTGATATTTCATACGTGCGCGCGCGACTCGGTGCCGCAACAATTGGGTGTGCAAGGTGTGCGATGCACACGGGCCTCCGGTTCTTAGGGGCCTCCCAAACCATGAGCTAAAAATTGAAGATTGTCCGTTTCAAAATGAATTTAGCCTATATTGGTATTATTTACTTCCTCGTGGCTCGTACCTCGAAAGTTTTTTGATTTTTTTTTGTAATTGTTTTCAATGAATTTATTATTAGCACAAGTAGATGATAATTAATATCATGCATTGGATCTGTAAAAAATTCGGTTTTATAGTAAAACGTACAAATTATTATAGGAATAAAATTACGAAAATGATATTATAAAGCAGAGGTTCCCAACCCGTGGTACGCGTACCACTAGTGTCTAGTGGTACGCGAAGAATTTTTTTTTATTACTATTTGCATTCAATATTATTGCTATAACTTTCATAAATATCAAATAATAAAAAATGTAAAAAAATGAATGAATAATATAAATATACGTTAAAAAAAATTTGACTCCTTATTTAGTTTTAGAATTGAGGTGGTACGCGTATTGATTATAAAAGTGGCTGGTGGTACTCGAAGATAAAAAGGTTGGGAACCCCTGTTATAAAGTATGACATAATTTGTAGAATAATAGTCATTATCGCAGGGGCCCCTCTCTGTTATTGCGAAATATTTCAAATAATATTATTGTATGGATTTACTAGACTCGGATCACTGAATTAAGTCGTTCATTATTTTTTTGATTATTCGTTATACTAATTTATAGAGGAGGTATTTAGAAGCTCAAATTTTTATAAATTTACACAATTTGTTCTTCTGATCGGTTCCGCGAATCCGTCAAATATTTAAGTTATAGTACTAAAAAATACTAAAAAAATTTCTGTAGTAATACAAAGATCAAGTAATAAATATATTATTAATTTGGGGCCTCTAAATAAATCCTTGCACACGGGCGGCCTCAGAATTCATAATTGCGGCACTGGCGCGACTTCAAACGATCGGCGACGATAATAATAATAATATATCGAACGGCGGGCGTGCGTATACTGTACTCGCGTCAGACGTCGCGTTTCGCTGATCAAAGAAAAAATAAAAAAAAAATAATAAAAATTATCCGATTTCATAATACGAGGTATCGGCGACGACAATCGAAAAAAAAGAAAAGAAAAGAAACCGGACGAAAATCGGCACTCGCACACACACGCGCGCGTATCATACTTTTTTTATACGTCGAGTGGTTTTTTATTTGTTTTCTTTTCTTTTTTTTATCATTATTATTTAGATCAAAGACCGCATTAATAAGATACGTTTGTACGGGGAGGTTTTTCAGAGACTTTATTATAACAAGCGACTCTCCTCGGTTACGTTCGAAACTCGAACTGCGCGTGGCATACATAATTTCCACACAGTGAAACCACCACGTCTCCGAGACCCCGACTCGTTTGAGGAAATCTGGGTGGGGAAAAAACGATATATATTTTTCACGTAATATACGACGTTTAAAACGGTTTTTTTCTACCGCAATTCAAGTGTGGATAATACGTCACTGTTCTGCACAGTCTACGGCTGGTAAAAAATAATTTAAAACTTATAGACGTTCTTTATAATTTTCTTTACGCGGCAAATGATGTAATATTTTCCATTCCGAATTTTTTGTTTTTTTTATTTTCTTATTTTTAAAAACCCATTCATTTACAATCAAGTTATAGCCGTGTACTCGGCCACTATCGGGATAAAATTCGATAACATTTTCGGCCATCAACGAGTGTTTTTTTATATTTTGTTAGCTGTCTTTGAGCGTGGAAAAAACAGGTTGAGAAACGCCGCTTTATCGACTTTTATCTTAAAAAACACGTTTTTTTTCCTCAAGACTAATCGTAGTTAAAAAAAATAAATGAAAAGGAATAATATTATTATTCGAAACGAGTATTGTCCGTACGGTTCGCTCGGGGAGACTAAAACTCGCCGATCGCGGAATGTCGTACGATTTCATTATTTCACGAATATAAAATTTATCCGACTGTGTGCCGGCACAGTATACTCTAAAAACGTCGTACATCTCACGGACGTTATTATTTTGTGCGCGCGGGCCACATCGGTGGTTTCGATTTTTCCAACGCGACGACGATAGAATTATTACTAGTGTTGCACAACGATATGTTTTCAATTATCGATATCGAATCACATATATCGATATCGTATCACGATGTCGTATAACAAACGATATCGATATCAATATACTATGTATCGATACGCGCGACAATGGACTTGTTTTTTTATTTAAAATTATACCATTGGTATCCACTTTAAGACCCGGCGCAAATTGGACCCAGCCCATGTACACGCCACGCGCAGCACACGTGTGACCGAAACCCAGTCCAAGTACACGTTTTTAATAGTAACGCATATTGAACTCAGCCCACGCCCATGCCTTACCCATACCCATTACCCTACATATACCAAAATCTCCATCATTTCTCCCAGTATAGCTCATAAGATGACAACAAGCCAGCAGCAACTTCTTCTCGATTTAGAATCTGAATCTGAGGACGATGAAAGGTATATAGTTTCACACCTACTCGGCAAAAAAAGAAAAAAAAGTACGAATGAATATTTACGAAAAAGAGAGAGTCATGGAGAGTTTAAGTTATCCAGTGAAGTTCCAGATAGTGTGTTCAAAGAGTCGTTTAGATTAAACAGAAAACAGTGTAGCCACTTTCATTTGGTGTTTGTAGCGTGTGTGTAGCATAATTCGTTTGTTTTTAATGATTTTATAATCCAAATATCGGAACCCACGATCCACGAAACTGTGTTGAAAGCACAACTTGACCCATGCGAACACAGGCTGGAACTGTACTGGCCGTGGGATAGGTTTAATATGCGCCACTCCGTCTCAATCAACGTTCTACAAAATAGTCCACGCGTGTGCTGCGCGTGGCGTGTACATGGGCTGGGTCCAATTTGCGCCGGGTATAAAGCCTAAAATTGACATAGACGATCGACGGAAATAACGAGACTGAAATTGTATTGCGATATAATAATATGTTCATTATGAGGGCTTTATTGTTTTAGTATTGCTTATCGTATAATATTTATCGTTCTTTGATATTGATTTACTGTCAAAACTTAAATAAATAGAAAATAGAAAATAGAATGAATCGATTTACTTTCAATAAATCAGTCACATCGATATCGGTAAAATGGTTCGATATCGATATCGAAATACGATAAGCATCACTAATTAATACTACGTCCGCGCGGTGTACCGAAACACTGTTCGCGATAAAACGTTGACGGCCGTCCAAACGCCATCTCTCACGTACCTACCGCGACGATATTAATAGAAGGGTGACGAGTGACGAGTGTAGAAGTTAGACGGGCGCCGCCGCGGACGCTTTTGGATCCACCCCGATTGTTGCGGTCGCGGCGACCGAACTGACCGCTACTTGACAATTTCAACGACGCGTAACGTAACAACAATAAAGCTTTATCGGCGGGCAGACGCGACCGGATAGAATTTGCATACACTTTTTCGTCCTTTCGACGTTTCACTCGACTTGTCGAGAAATTACAAAATTCGCGTTAATTTATTCGACTGTTGTGCGTTGTGAAAAATCTCGACGCTCGTAAAAATTATACGTCATTTCCGGATTGTTTGACGCCCCCCGTTCGATATTCGACCGACGACGACGCGTTAAATTCGTCGAGCGCGCGCGAGTAAACGCGTTATTCTATCGTACGGAATACATTATGAAACGCGCGTTTTAAACGGAAAATAAACATAATGCGATACGGGTGACGGTGACGAATCGTCACGGCCCGGGGGGGTTGGTAAGAAATGACATTATTTATCTTCTCGCGCGTCTTGATCAATCACGGAGTGTTTGTCGGGCCCATCCGTCAGCTATATGTCGCGCATACATTCGCCCCGGGGCAAAATCCTTTCGCTCGTCGTGACGACTACGAGGAATAATGTATTTTTAAAGCCCGGGACGTCCGCCGACGACGGCCCGGCCGTGCGAGGAGCATAGTACGAAAAACGGATAAACGAGAACGTCGCGATGAAAATTTCGAGTGCATCCGGCCCCGTGATCCTGTGGGGCGATTACGCGAGCACGACGTTTCGTTTTAAGTTTTTTTTTTTTTTTCGTGCGCGCCCGAGTAACGAATTATAAATTTGTCCGGCCGAACGGAAGCGCGAGGCGAACGTCGACGATTTACGTAGGTTAGGTTTTCTTTTCTCCGTCCGCGAGCACAAAACCTACAGTCACTCTCGTCGTAATCGATTGTAAATCAAAAGGAGCGCTTCGGCGCGACGTGTGTGCACATGTCGTTACGAGTTCTAGCCGGACGACGGAAAATCAATCGAAACTATTTCGACTCGTGGCGCGCGCGCGCGCGCGTAGAAACACGACGACGACGACGTTTCAATGTGTTTTGCATGCAATAAATCGACCGTTAATTTACTCCGATGTACAGAAAAGGAAGAAAAAAAAACCACCTCGTTAAAGCGCCCACGGTAATGATTCGTCGACACGGTATATATTCGGCGCAGTACGTTTTAAAGAGCTCCAACGAGAATCCTTTCGGTCGTTTTTTTTTTTTTTTTCATTTCGGACTGCATTTTCTTTGATCCACGTTCAAGTCACACACACACACACACACACGTCATCATATAGTTTTCGAAAACATTAAAATATTTTATTTTCTACGAATACTGCAACGACCGTAGAGTATGCGCGAACGGACGAAAAGCATCGAAACACCGTCGAGTCTGGCAGGAGGTTATGAAAACCAAGTGGAACACCTCCTGTGAACAAAACGCGTGACTACCGAGAAATTCTGGGCGAAAAAAAAAAACGATATGATTACGCTCGTCGTCGCGCGTACGTTATTCTATCTAGGCCCGCTAGTCCGGCCGGAATTCGAGGCGACTCTGGAAAATAATTGTCTCGGGAGAAAACGATTCGCGCTGTAAGAACAGGACGCGGAAAAGTGGCATTTCGCCGACCGAAAAACGCGCGAACGCTAAAAACTCTACGGCAACAATAACCGATCGGTAGCGAAATTCAGAGCACACACGGGGACTATAATCGTAATATATGTGTGCGCGCGTATTATAAAATACGAGTAGCGTGTGCGGCGGTGGCGGGGCTGACCTTCGCGCCGCGAATTCTTCGCGCAGACACGGTAGAATATAATATTTCACGTTCGATCGATAAAACGATTAGCCGCGGACGGCGTACTATAATATAGGCACGAGCCCACTACTATTATTATCGTCGTCGTCGTCGTCGTTACGACGAGCGTTTATCCGACGGCGGTTTACCGTCTACGATATATTCCAGAAGACCCCTTTGCCGTTTTCGCGCGCGCGCGCGGACGATAATAGTTACACGAGGGGGCTGAAAAGGGCTCGTATTGTTTAACGAAACACCAGAATAATAATAACGGCCGCGGGCAGTTTGAAAGTATATGGCGACGTTTGATACGCCAACGTTTACACCGCGCGGTGTTATTAATGGTTTCGGGTTTCTAAATAATGTTTGTATAATATTAATACGAGCGAGTGAAAATCGTCCGATTTTTAATCCGCGCGGCGGCGGCGTTCGAAACGCTCGTCGCGTGCTTATTACACTACTCGAAACGCGCGAGTTTAAACAATGGACGCCGGCGTTTATAATAAAATATTATAACGTCTTTAAAAAAAAAAAAAAAAAAAGAAGCTTTATGTATATATTATATTATATTAAGAGACCGAGAGAGATATCGTACGTACGGCGTTATTAATATTTAATTAAAACGTTTACTTTGTGTGTGTGTGTGTGTTGAACTAATAGCGTCAGACTATGATATCGTAATTTTAAATTAGATATCCCCCCGAGGTGGTCGTATTCAATTATTTCGAGCCGTCAATTATTTCCGGCCATTTCGTAACGAGCGTAATGAAACCCGCGTAAATTGGCCGGCCTTCCGCGACACGCTTACATTATTAATATACTCGGTCGTTTTGCAGTTTTCGTCGTCGTCGTCGTCGTCGTCTCGGACCGTTAAAAAACACATCACTATTGTAATGACATCGGAATAATCAGTATCGTTTAAACTATAGTTCTATCGCTTTCTCGAGAAATCGAGGAAATCTTACAATACTCGAGCTAAATTATTAAAACATTTTATTTTGGACATGAATAATAACTTATGGCTGAGGAGTAATTCCGAAAATTTGTTACGACACTGATTATTATCATATCGTCGGTCATGCGATAAGATAATAAAAATTGTATAGCCTGTAGTCTGTGTAGTGGGAATTATCGGTATTTGTAATTTTAGCTTATAACTTAGTATATTCTATTAATATTTGATTTGTCAAATTTTTCAAACATTTCATTAAAATAAAAAAATGAGTTAATTTTTTCTCTGGTGAAGTAATGATGATAGTCCAAATAGTCTAAAGGTCTTTTAGCGTTTAAGCAATATTTGTCATTGTGCCTCCTCCGTCATTTCTCCCTAAACTCTAAATACATAATCGGCCCCCCTCCGAAATTAAATCCTATATACGCCACTGGCGTATAGTATTTACGTAATCCGTTCGCGTTCGTTCGTCACGCCACGTCGTCGTCGTCGGATCGTTTATTCCGATCGATATTCTTTAAAAATAACAATCGAACAACGATGTGACGAAAACCGAAACGCTGTCCGTTCGACGTAATCGTGTAGAGCGCGGGGCGTTAATCGGAATATAATATAAATACGACGATCGTTTCCCGCGGGCGAGAAAACGAAAAACTAAAGATTGCGCTCGTTTTTATTGAAACTCGTCGGCGACGTAATTAAATCGTACGACGTTGTTCTAGAGCGTGTCACGCCGATTCGGCATACACTTGTGCTGCAATCAAAGCTCAGCGAGACGACGACGATGATGTTTTTGTTTTAACTCGGTCGGGTTTTTTGTTTTTCAATTAGCAGATAGCAGACGGAGACGTTTTCCAAGCGTCGCGCGTCGTCGTCGATTCGGTTTGAAATCCAGTTGATTCAATCAAACGTCGATTTATCTCGAATTAACCGAACGTTTTAATACCGGGGGGGGGGGGGAACTGTTTAATTAAAACAAAACGAATTTTATTATCGCATCGGAACGCTTTCGACCAAACGGTAATGATTTTTGAAAAACGGACGTGACGACGAGATATGCAAACGAACGAAAACGCGTTTTCATAGCGTTGAAAACGCAACGCAATCGGAGAGAGCGATGTGTCGAGGAAATTGAAAAAAAAAAACTTTTACTTGCAAGTCCCCGTCAAAATATCGTTATACCCGCGCGCGCGCGCGACGAGGACGAGCGGATTTTCGCGAAAGATCGTTCGGACGCGACCCGCTCCGCTCGCTTTTATCGGGTATAATCTGTCGGGTCGTCGTCACGCGCTCTCGTAAAAATCGCACCGAGTCGTACACACACACACACGCAAACGACGACGGATCATACGATATCCGATAGTTTGGAAAAAAAACACGTGGCTTCTCCGTGAACGCGACGACGCAACAAAATAAAATTAAAAACGAACGCTCCTAATTTTGCAAAACACGTTTTAGAAAATAACCATAATATCAATTTTGATATAGAAATAAAGACTTGGTAATATTAAATTGCCAAAATAATAGCCGTATAAACTCTTATATACATAATGAAATCAAAAAAAATTAATTAAAGGAGCCTTTCAAATTCAATATTTCGGTGTTTTTGAATTTTTATTACGACTATTTTTTTTTTTTCATGTCTAACATAATAAGATATTAGAGTAAATAAATAATATAATAATGAGACTATTTGAGTCTTGGTCGTTGAGCATATTTTTCAAAAAAAAAACAATCAAACTAACGAAATGCCAATTACGTGTCTCTCGTCTAAAGATTTGTTTGTAAATCACGAAAAAAGAAAAATCAACGGTCCTTTTTTCAAAACGTTCCATCGAAGGACGACAGTGACTCGCTCCAAGTCGAGCCCGTGCAGATTATAGGCATTCGGCTCGCTCGGTTTCGCGCGTTTAAATAATTTCGTTAGTATACTCGCGCGCGCCGAAAGTCGACGGACGATCTACGCCGACCGATCGGATATTAGGATTAAAAAAATCCAAATAATCCCCCTTTAAAAAAATCCCGGTTGCGCCGCTGGCGCGGGCCAAACATAACAATCGGTTGTACGATCCGAACTGTATATACGTATTTATGATGATAGACCGCGGGGGAAGAAAAAGGTAAAAGAAACGCGCGTGTTTTTACGCTTTTCCCGTCGCGTTCGACTCGAAACTATATCGGCGGCAATAATGCAAAATTAATAGTAAAAATAACAATAATATCGTGCGCGTACTACACACTATACGAGCATGTAATACAGGGGTCGCCAACCTTTTCAAACAAGTTAGCTACATTTGAATTTTTTAGTCCCAGGTGATCGACATCCAGGAGAATTTAGGTTTTTAGGAAGAGATTTGTTTTATGAGCAAAAAAAAAAGGTCTAAGCTCCAAAGAATAAATATTTATTGTTTCTTCATAATAATAATAATAATAATGTAATATTTTAATACACGAGAAAAAGTAAAAATTTTTTATATAAATCTGATATTGTTACCTATTTAATTAATGTGATTTTATTTTATTAATGTGATAACTGGCATTGGTTTTCTGCAAGTTTTGAGAATTGTGGTATATAATTAGAAACAGCTGCTCTTAAACTTGAATCCAAATTACTGTCTGTAATTCTTGACCGATATTTGTTCTTTAAATATTTCATACTCGAAAATGTTGACTCGCGTAACCAAGTTGAACCAAAAAATGAAGTTATACGAAGGGCAATGCTTCGTAGATTTGGGTATTTTTGAGTACTTGCGTGTATCCAAAACTCCGAGGTAATCTTAAGTATTGAATCATTTTGTTACGTTATTATTTCCATTTCCAAAACTGATTATTTATTACGCGATCGACCGATAGTGGTAAAATTAATTTTTATAACGATCGACCTATATTCCTAGAAAGATCGACCAGTCGATCGCGATCGACTGGTTGGCGACCCCTGAATTGTAATACGATACGCGCGCAAAATCGATACGCCACGCGTTCGGGTATTGTATACTACCTACTAATAACACTCGTTGTTTCGAAAAATAATATCAATCGATGTAAAACGTAATAATAACAATAATAATATGCATGTGTACGCGTACTATTATAATATTAAGTAAGTACGCTCGCAAAACGAATTGCGAGCGGCGAAACGGCGGGGGCGGTTAGTCTCGCCGGTCGTTTCAAAGGTCGCGGTCGTCCGGGAGGTCGGAAAAATACGATTTCTCCGCCGCCGCCGCCGCCGCCGCACCGAGTTACCGAAAACGCCGTTCCCGTGACGTTTGAAATGTGTGTGTGTGTGTGTGTGTGTGTGTGTTTGTACACATTGCGAACGCGATATTTTCACGCACGTTATGCGGTATTATACGAGTATACATGGCGGGGTGACCTTCTCGGGCTCCTCGCGAACGGCATCGCCGACTATAATATAATATTATCTCTTTTATTAGGAATTAATAGAGCCGAACCGCCGCCGTCTAACCTTTGGCCGCCAAATCGATAACCCGAAAACACGCGCTTTACGTGCGCGCGCCTACGCGTCATCTGTGGGGGGCTTGTACGTTTCGAATAATCGAAATCAAAATTTCTGATTGCGCCGCGAGACGACTGACTGTTACTTACCCGACTATGTTTAACACGTTGATGGACACTTCACTTATTATTATTTTTAAAAAGCACTCCATATTATATCACTTTTTGATTACTGCTATAGCAGTACTTTTTTTAATACTGCTATAGCAGTTGTGTCCCTACACATCAAAATTTGTAATGTACATATGTCAAAACATTTAAAATACTGCTATAGCAGTAACATCTAAAAATTGTCCTATTTATGTTTTTTAATGAGTCAAAACTATATAATTTTCATACTATGATTGAATAAAATGAAAATTTATTTTCTTTATTAAAATGTTAACAATTTAAAAAAAAAATTAAAAATTTTTTTCTCATAAAAAATCGTCTGAAAAAATTAATTATACATTATTACATCTAATTATTAAAGTATATAGGTAGGTTTATATATTAAAATTATTAATTTGTATCTTCGTGATAAGCTTCAAAGCATTTTCCTGCACATAATGGAATTTTACACATTTTGCATTGATATGACGTTTGTTTTCGTACTTTTTTCTTAAAACATACAACGCAGTTTTTAAAGTATTTTTTCCTCTTGTAATTTGTTGGAAGTGGAATTAGTTCTTGAAAATGTGAATTATCAGGTAAAAGTATGTCTGATTTTTTAGTATTTGGTTTAGATTTAATAAATAATTGTTCACTTGTTGCATCTAGTGGAATTTGTATTAAATTTTTAATTAGATTGTCTCTGAAGTCTTTAAATCTAAGGTTTTTAGAAGAAAAATGTTTTTTATAAATAAAAAAACTATTCCATATTGTCACATCGAATAAACTCTCAACGAATCTATAATATGAATTTATTATGACTATAGGGTTCGGGACTTATTGCACACAAATTGTAGGAAATATGCACGCACATATTATGCGCTCAAAATAAGCGAAATATGCAACTAAAAATTTGATTTATTCATTTAAATTTAGACGATTTTTGTAATTAGTTATTTTTTGACAACAATAACACCATCACACATTATATTACTCGAGTGTATGTGTGTCGATTTCATTTTCTTCGTTTTCTCCTACAATGAAAAATCGTTAATATTGCTTCAGGTGGCAGTGGTAATAATGGAGCAATATCTTTAAAAATTTGAACACGGGATGGAGCTTTTTCAAAGATTTTTTTTTACGTTAGCAATAATTTTATCAACTTTAGGATTTAGAATACGGGGACTGTTTCAGCCACTCTGTGTAGACCGAGCTGTACGGACAAACCGATTAGTGATTACTAAAAACTGATTAGGTATATTGAACAACGCGTGAAAGTAGAAAAAATAAATAAAGTTATCAAATAAATAATTAAAAATATTTAAAATAAATGTACTTAATAGAAAACAAAAACTGTGTAAATATGCTATAAATAACAATTAAACTGCCGAAATTGGCAAATATGCATTTTGCTCAGAAAACGGCCAAATATTATGTGAAAATATGCAATTAAAATGTTTGTATTTCAATCCGTTATGATTTAAAACAAATTTAAATCTTACTTAGACTATTCTGCAGTAATTATTGAGCAATATATGCAAATGCAACAAGTCCCGAACCCTAATTATGACCGAATTACAATACGGCTAGTAGAAATGTAGACTCGGTAGCGAGCCGTCTAGGAGAGAGTCGTCCCAGGCTCTGTCCGTCGCCGTATTTTTCAACCCCCTGGGATTTCCTCCGAGTTACGTCGCGCCGGTTTTGCTCGCTCTTACGAGTACAGTGGAACTTCGATAAGTCGAAAAAAAAAAAACCAATAGATAACTCGAACATATTGTGCTCCGAATGTAGACGGATAAAGTGTAGTCAAAGTAAAATAACAAATTATCTATTATAATAAGCTGTAACACGTGTTTTATTATATTTTTTTGTAAATTTAAATAGCCTACCATTTTTTTTTTACATTGTATTTAATACTACTTAAAAACTTTAACATACATACACATTTTAAAAACTCTCGAAGTCGAATTTTTTATCCTAAAACCTCGGCAACTCGAAAATAACATTAGCAAGTCGAAAAAAATTTCGTTTCCCTTGAATTTCGACTTGTCGAGGTTCCACTATTGTATTGTCGTTATATAATTCGTCCGAGTGAACGCGACGCGTGTTTGCGGACGGCGGGTTCGACGCCGAGCGGTAACCGTGTGCGCTCTCGATTTTTAATTAAATAGCTCAACGACCCGCATCGGAAAACTGCCGGTCGGCGGGCAGTTTTCCTCCCGCCGACCGACTCTGACGAGAAAACGAGTAAATTGTTCGCCAAAACGCACGCGAAACGCGCGTACGCTCGTTTATACGACCGCGGATCGTCAAACAGCCGTACGTGACAACAGCCCGAAAACAATGAGAATAATTCGTGAACGGCATTATTAATTCAAGCGGCGGCGGCGGCGGCGGCGCTGCTGCCCGCGACCTATGAATTTTACAGTAGGTTCGTATACGAAAACGCGGACCGCTTTCTTTTTTTCCGTCGCCGTTGAGTAATAATGGAAAAAAACAAAAACTCCAACGCCCGTTATCAGTGGACGACGCGTCGTCGTCGTTTGAGCGGAAAAGAAATCCGACGAAAACCGCGCCACGAACCACACACACACACATGACTCTCGTTCCGCCGCGCCGACGAGAAGAGGGTTTTCGTACGGTCTTGTTTATTCGATTTAAGAAATAAAATACGTTCACGTGCACGCCACACACATACGCGATCGCATGATGTGGAAAATTAAACGAAACCGTTTTACTACCTATTGTTATCTTAATGCTCGTTGGAAAACATTAAACGCGACGTGTTTCCGACGTTTTATTATTGCGAATTTTTCATACAGTTACAAATCATGCAAATATAACGTAGTATCGAATAAAACGTACGATTGAAATTCGTAATTCGCCGCGCGCGCGCGCGCACACAATCCGTAACGGCGAGCAATATTGAACGCGACGATATTATAAAAGCGGAGAGGAATTTTTTTTTCGTTTGCATTTTACTCGAAACACGCGGAAAGGGGTTGGTGTTTTTTATTTTTTTTTTTTTAGCCACAAACTTTACCCCGTTACACGAGTCACTTATTAATTCAAATGCGTACGAATTCGACCGGTCGATTCGTCGTTTATACACGACGGACGTGTAAGGTATATCGGGTACGCGGTTCATTATGGACGTCGGGAATGGACAGAAAAAAAAAAAAAAACTCGACCATTAAGACTACGAGAGAATTATGATTTTTTTTTTTTTTTGTAAAAATCATCGTGTTATGAGAATCGTTACGTATTTATGGACGATTCGAAACGAAATGACAGACGTGAATAAGCAAATGAAATATTCATGTAAAATCCATCGGACGCGGAACGCACGTGAATAATATATAACACGCCATGGCATGTTCGCGCGCTGCAAAGTCAACGAAACTGAATTTTATTAAAAAAAAAAACACTTCCGAGTAAAATAAATAAACGCGCGTTTCGATATTGCTTCTTTTTTTTTTTTACGTTGAAATCCTAGTGGAAAAAAATAAATATCACGCGATCCAACGGGGGGGGCACGTGCAATATCGTCGTTCGATAATACCTGCACCACTGCGGTGTGCGGTTTTCGAAATCATCGCGCGTTTCGGCGACCCGTGCGCGCGGCAAATCGCATTTATATACACATTTCTCGGCGAATCCCCGGAGGTCCCCCCCTCTCCTTATTACACGCGTCCCCCCCCTCTCCCCCGGCACGATCGATGGCGACGTCCGGTTCCGGTCGATTGGGTTTCGATAAATCGGTCGCGGCGGCGTCCGCCGACAATACGCGACCAATTACGTTTTTCGGTTCTGGATTTCGTCAATATGCCCATTTCTATTGTGTAAATATTCGTTTTTATTAATAAAATTTAAAAAAAAAAAACATCACTGTCGGCCGGCAAACAGGAGGACCCGAGGCTCGCGAGAAAGCCCGATTATTCGGGATAATTCGAACCACCGCGCCGCCGCCGCCGCCGCTAGTCTCTCGGGAAATGTCGTCGTCGTCGTCGTCGAATAACAACAATCTTCGACTTTGCACGTGGTCGCGCGACGACCGACCGACCGACGAGGGCCGAGTCGGTTTTTTTTTATTGGGCGTATCCCGCGGCGACTAGAACTCCGGCGACGACGAGAAATCGATAAATCAGACCGAAAGCGACGTATACGCGGGCATGTCCTTCACGTCCGAAACGACGACGACGTGGCGATCGGCGCCGTCAAAGGAAGAGGACGCGTTTTTTTTTCGGTTTCGCGCGACAATCCTGAACAACATCGTTCGGTGTAGTTGAAAAAAGAAGTAAAAAACAAACGAAAACCGGCCGATCCTCACCCCCCCCCCGCTCACCTTTTTCGATCGTAATAACTAGGGCTGGGATTTTGATGCAAAGGCATCTTTTTTTCTGATGTTTTGAAACGTTGATCCGTAAGTATAAAATGTGTTTTGGGTGATACTGATTATTTTAAAGTATAATTTACTTTGCATTTTTTTGCATTTTTTGACAAAATTAAACATAAATGCATTTTTAGGACATTTTTTGACGTTTTTAGTGCATTTTCTTAGTTTTTAGAGCATTTTTCACAATTTCTTCATAAAATGAACGAAAATTGTTGCGATGCACAAGAAATTTTCGGCAAACTGCTGACGGTACGAATAATAAATTATATATAGTATCATATATTCATATATTTCATCGTAGCTAGGCTTTTCCCCGAAAATTATCACCGTTATATTATACCTATTATAAATTATTATTTTTATTACACCATACATACATAGGTACAAGTTATCGTCGATAACAATTTTATCATAGCTAGGCTTAGATAACTATTACTGCATTTTTTTAAGGGCATTTTTTGAAGTTTTTTAGTGCATTTTTTGAGTTTTTAAAGTCATTTTTGCATTTTTTTAAGGGCATTTTTTGAAGTTTTTTAGGGCATTAAAATCCCAGCCCTAGTAATAACAATTGTTACGACGACGACGACGACGTGGCGCGAACGCGAACGTTCTTTCTCGTTTTGAATAATTTCGGAGACTTTGATTTTAAATCCGATCGACGGGCCCTTTGCCCGTGTACGCGCGTACGTTTTTAAACTATAATATCAGACGACGACGGTGGAAAAAAAAAAGTCCGAAATCTCGTCGTCGAAAACACAATATAATACTCGTAAGACCGCGCGCTTGTTTTAATATTTTATCGATGCGGGTGACGGGATAACTCGGCGGTATTACGCGGACGGATTTGATCGCGTCACGGGCGCGCCGCCGCTTAAGGAGAGTAGTGCTTTTTTTCCCCTTCTAAACCGAGCGTTTAAACGATATTTCATCGTGCGCGGTCAGACTATATTGGGCCGATCAATTTAAACGGCCATATTGAATTCGCTTCTTCTTCATTATCGGCAAAGTGTGTTGTTTCAATAATAATCATAACGTTATCGTTTCGTCGGTTCAACGCCAAAGTCGCGAAACGCTTTTATTACTACACACTCGGTCCGATCGACCGTAAATGGTGCTCCGCGGGCCCTGCTCCGCGGGAGGGTCGGTTTTCTAGGGGTGCGTCTTCGAACGAATTCGTCGAGATTTTCGCTCTATTATCGAGCGATTCGTAACAGTTTATTAATCGTGTCACACGCTCGCCTCGACGTATTTATCGTGTGGTGGTCGGCAACGTTTTCGCACTCTCGGGGGGCCACGTTAACAACAAATTAAAAACGGTTCGCTGGCCGGACTGAAATTCAATATTCTCTCTTATACCTACCGTTATTATACCTAAAATATGGCCGATAAAATAAAGTTTTGATTATTTTTTTATATAATATACGATGTGGTGTTCAATTGAATTTCCTCTTTTTGGAATAATTTAAAGCTGCCATAGTACACACACCAGTTGTTATAATATATAGTTTTGATCGACGAATAACATAGATATTTCGGACTATACTTCGTGATAAATTCAGGGTTCGGATTTTATAGCATTTGCTACTTATTGGATAGAGATAAACATAGCAGAGTGGGCTAAAAATTCGTTTTATGCATCGGGGACTGTAAAATATATGAAATTTAATTTTGCTATTTTTTGCTAATATTCTTAATTGGACGCTTTATTTTGAATTTTTTTATAAATCTCGTTTATGACAAATAGTATTAATTTGCGTGAATCCATAAGAGAAATTCCCACGTTTTCGTTTCATATTGATAAATAATATGACATTATTTAACACGACGTCATAATCTCTTTTTAAATAGCCCGGCGGTGATGTCCAATATATTTGTTCATTTATACTTCTTTCTTATCCGTTATTTTTCCATATCATTGTAGATTCTATTGATTTGTATTTATTTTTTTTTTTTTTTGCTATTTTCGAGCTGTTTTTATTTACGGGGAATAAAAATCGAGACGCGCGATTATTGCGATTCGTTCGCACGACGACGATACCGCCCGCCGTATCGTGTTTAGACACAAACCGTCGTCGATGGAAAAATAGAAGTTTTTAACGCCGCCGCCGCGTGCTTTTCTTTTTTTTATTGTCGCGATCAATTTGTTCTTTTTTTTTTTTATAAAGCACGAGCTCGGAGGCCGGCTCGTGTGTGCGGCGGCCGCGTATTGTCCGGCCGACACAATATGTTTTATAGAGGGGTTTTTTTTTTTTTTTTTGTCCCTCCGTATTATATACTTTGTCCTTTTTCGATATTGTCGCGTAACTATTATTATTTTACGTATCAAACCGACGACGATCGTCCGGGTATACCCCGCCCGGTACGTTATCGTAATAAAATTCTGTTTTATCGACTCCGCCGCCGCCGCGGTCAGTATAATATCGCGTCGGCGCCGATTTATTAAATATCGCTCGAAACGCACGCGTACGATAATAATACTATAAATAACGATTTAAGCCAATTTACGCGCGTGAAATATTTAAACGGTCGTGAAAACAATACGTTTCGCCGTCGTCCGATTTGTTTTTCCTCGTACTTTTTTTTATATTTTCTTACTCTTTCTGAAAAGTTTTTTTTTTTTTTTTCGTTATTGTTTTATACGGTCGATTTGTTTTCGTACGCGAATCGGAAAGAAAAAAAAATAATAGCGCACAAATCATAGCTTCGCGTCGTCGTCGTCGTGGATGTAATTTTCCAAAGACTCCTCCGTTCGTATTATTATTATGCTAGTATTATATCAAATAGAAGGCATTTTTCGAAAATCCAACCCCTAAAGGGGGTAAAAAGCGAAAAATTAGAAAAAATCATCCCCTAGCCGGAACCGCCGCCGGAGCTTTGAGTATTATACTGTTTCGTTTTATATTATAGGAGAGACCCCTCAAGAAGGAATTTTCCAAAATTCAAAGGTGTTATATAAAAACGTCATTTTTTTCGATCGGACTTTTCGAAACATATTATAGTGTTCATACTCGGCTGTAATCGAAATAATCAAAATCTATTTACTAATTTGACGAGCCCTTATAGGCGTGTTTCGCTCGTAGTGGATTTCGCGTCGATTAGAGCGCCGACAGAGTTAGTCGTTCCGTCGTCCGTGTGATTCGATTTCCGACGTTCGTGATGCCGTCATTCAGAAACGTCAACACGGTCGACGTGAGAGCGGGTCATATTTTAAATTCGACTTGACGATAATCGTTTCGAAACGAACGCGTACTCATATATACAGCCTTTTATTAATATCTGCGCTCGATCGCCCTTGTATATATGACGAGCGATACGATAAAAAATAAAAAAAAACAAAACTAAAAACCAGGAGAATGCGCATAATAATATATATTGTACTGCAGTTATTTTCAATTCATTTTCTACGTTAAAATATTAGAAACCGTTATTCATCACACACAAAAGAGGTACGGAAAATATACTACTGGAAAACATGATTTCGAGTGCGAGTGCGTTTTCGAAAAACCAAATTCGCGACGAACGCGTGATTTGAGGGAGCGTAGAAAATAAAATTAAAAAAAAAAAACAATCGTCCACCGCGCGATAATATATTATATGTAGGGTTAGGATGTTTATGATTTTGCATATTTTTATTAGGTTGTCCAATAGCATCCATTCTTATACAGAAATATGTTTCATGATATCTATATTCAAAATATCAAAATTTTATTTTGCATATAATATTGCATATTTTACCATTTTTTTAAAAAATTGCATAATTTGTGGTTTTTTCTGTTTTTAAGCGCATATTTGACGGTTTTCGATGCAAAATGCTGAAAAACACTGTAATTTTATATTTTACTGAATCTTATATAAGTTTGATTATCTGTATTTCACATATTATCATTTATCACTTATTTACTGTTGAGAATTCAATATGGTTATACCTATAGGTACCTACTTAAATAGAATTTTCGATAAGCCTCGTCAATTTTTCGTCAGACGAAGATTTACAGCGGAACATTTAAAACAAACTTTAATTATTCAATGCAACTCTTTTTAACTTTTTTTATATTTTATTTAATTTTTTTCAGTTTTTTCAATTTGTCTATAATAATAAATTTTTATTGCATTTTTTGTCCAAAAATTTCTTTATTTTTTAATGCATATTTTTCAAATTTTTCATGCACATTTAACTGATTTTTAGTGCATAAGTGCATACATATTCATACATTTTTTAGTGCGTAAATATCCTAACCCTAATTATATGTATAACAAGGCGCGTATTATTAATATCCTTTGTGTGTCATGCGGACGGCGGCGGAGTGGGCGAACTCTTGGCGGGCCGAAAGCGCCTCGCGGCGTCTCGTTTAGTGAAATAACGTTGTTATAGGTCGTCCGCGACCTGCTCTCGACGGGAAACCGCCCGTAATGTTTTCGAGGTAGATCCTCGGCGGCGACGAAATAAAAATAAAAGAAAACCTAACCTCCGAACTCACGTCGTCGTCGTTACCGCGATAATGGGCATTACCTAAAACAATAAATACGCGTCGTCGTAACAATTCCGGTGGTTCGCGCGCGGTCAAAAGACACATACCACCCGTGTCCTTCGTGAACGCGACCGATGCGATTTTTAAAATAATTAAAAAATACGACCGATTTTCGTCGTACGGATTGACAAAACAAAAATAGTTTGTTTTCAGGCCTGAACGCGAACTGCACTCGAACGCGCGAGCGTCATAAAATGTTTTTCCGTTGTTCGCGACGACGGCGGTTTGCACTCGATTTTCTCGTCTCCGATCGTTCCGAAGTCATCACATCATTAACACTGTCGTCGACGAACGTCGTCAAAACGTAAACGATTTGATGGCCTTAAAACGGTGCGGTCGAACGCGTCCGTCGCTTTTTCGAATTCCGACGGTACGGTCGGGGTCGAGACGCGATGCGCGGAGAGTAAATAAAATGTCTTGATTAAACTCGACGTGACGCGCCCCGCGTTCCGAGACGGATTCCGGGGCTCGTCCTCGGACAGGTCTGCGATTTCGTCCTGCGCATTTCCGTAGTGTTTCGCGACGACGACGACGACGACGTAGTAATATATATCATATTAATCGCGAACGCGCGCCGCCCGCACTTACACAACGCGTTCGACGTTTCAGTAATCAATCGTCCGGAAACGGATCGCATTCGATAAAGGAAAGAAGAACGGGAAAAAAAAAAAACACGCACAGAGTATATTATTATAATTTATGTGGGTTTTGCTTTGTGAGAAATATACGCACAACCATTATGCGACGCCGCCGCCGCGGTGACGGTAAACTGATTTCGACGCGGGAAACAAAAGAGAAACGTAATTATCGATTTTCGATGTGGACGGACGAGAAGACCCGCGAGACTGGCGCGCGCGACTTACAGCGGCGGCGCGGCGCGTTCGTAAAATTCGAAAAAAAATATCGCGAAATAATTTCCAATCCGTTTGGACTAGGTTTTTTTTTTTTTTTCAGGACTTAAAATCGGCGTCGACGCGCGAAAACCGTTATCCGAGCGAATCGTTTTTGAAAACTCGCGGGAAAAAAAACACGATCGTTTCGACGGGAATCCGTTTTAAATAAATAAACAACGCGGCGCTCTGCGTGTATATAATAGGCATTTGCCCCGGTCGTCGTCGTCCGGCTCGCGAGATATTCTATCGATCTGTGCGAACTTTTTTTCCCGCGGGTCGAATAACTTCTCGCGGTGCATTATTAACTATCGTTTCCGACGCTTGTAAATAATTTAGATAATAATAAGCGTTTACCGTTTGTATTAATAATAAGGACGACCGAAACGTCTTCCAGGAGCCAAACCCACACACACACACGCGCCTAGTCGCGTCGCGCGTGAGACGGTAATTTCGTCTGGTGAATTCATCAATCGATTCGTCGTCGTTACTTTTTATACATCACTTTTCCGCCAGTTTGAAAAGTCATTTTCACGAGACGAGGAAAAGGCTCGTCGTCGGCCGAATAAAAATGAATTATTAATTCACGCCACCACCCCCGGTCGTCCATAATTCACGACGTACGGGCGGCGCGGCGTGTCGAACGCCGTGTAGGATTTTCGTTCGACTGCTCGGCCATATTATACGTACGTTCCGAACCGTTGCGCACGACACGTCAATAACAATAATATAAAAGTAATTCGAAACAGTCCTCGAAATTGACATTCCTCTTTTCGCACGCTCGCCTACTCCTATATATGTAATGGTCTGTAGGTACATTATTTACGCACGCCGTTGATAACATTTTATTTCGATCAAAGGGCTTCTTTTTCGAAAATTTATTATTTATCCACTCGTGCCGTACACGTACGTCCGCGGGAGCGAGTTTATTGGACGATATTATTTTCGGAGTAGTACGGGTATTTCATCTGACCCGTAATAATATACGTATTATTACATACGAACGCGCACACAGAGCACGCGTGTGTTTGCGGAATTCCTGCGCGTCACTCGGCGAAACATTTAATATATTGCACGTGTCCGAGGATCGCGCTAAATGATTTGCCAACACTTTCACCCGCGAACGTAAACCCGTCGACCAGACGACAGCGAACGGCCTCCGAGTCGATCGCGGAGAGTCCGGATTGTTTTTCCGGACAACAATATCGAAGGAAACGAGTTTTCCCGCGACGGGCCGCCGCCGTAGAAACGTCGGACTGTTGCTAGTAGAGGTGGTATACGACGTATATTTCATTTCGACGACGCGACGCTATCTGATCGCGGATACGGGCCGGAGGAAGAAAAAAAAAACCTCGTTCGGACGCTCGCGAAAAGTTTCCAACGTGGTTCCGGATTATATTGGAAGTCTCGGAAGTTTCCCGTCCTTTGTCACGCCTACCGGGGCCGGGGCCACCGAATAGAATTTATATTGGCCAGTCGGCGGGTTCACGTGTCGCGGACCATATTTTATATTTACGGCGGCGGCGAAAAACGTCGTCGTCGTTTAGTCGTATATTATAATATAATAATATAACAGTCGAACCGTGTCGAAAGTCAAAGGACAAAATAATATTAATATCCTCGGCGCCGACGTACGGCGGCGGCACTGTATCAAGCGTAACGGGATTCGATCGAAATGAATCGATAATACTCGGGAGGGGAAAAAAGAACGTAACGATAGGAGACCGAGTATAGGCTAGCTAGAAGTCACGCGTTCCAAAAAAATTGGTAAAATGAGTTGTCGACACTGTCCAATAGACATTTCGACGGGGAATAAGAATCTATAATATTAGTTGGTTGAGAAAAACTCGCGAGAACCACCCGTGTGAATACCACTAAGAAACGAATAGTAATAGCGTCAAAACTACTGTTGTTTCTGATAATATATTTTCTTGTTGTTAACCCTACAATGCATGATTTTTTTTTGATTTTTAAAAAAATTGTTTTTGGATAGTACTAAAGCTATAGAATACGTAAAAAATAATTTAAAAAATCTATTTTGATTTCAAGTGTTGAAAAAGTCGAAAAAGTTGGTTGTTGCTATAGAGCAACATTATGCATTTGTAACTACGAAAAATAAAAACTTTTTTTTTCATTTATTATATTTAAAATGTGTTAACATATTACATGTTTTTACAAGTTTATTACTTAATACAATTTTGAAATTTTGAAAACTTTAATTTTTCTAAAATGTTGTCATATTATAATAGATATACCTAAAATTTGTCAAATTTATACACATTTAAATTATTACATAGTTAAATTACTCAATGTTATTAGGTAGTATGATATTTTTTAAAGCAAGTTTTTCCTTTTCCAGTACATAATCCAACTTGACATTTTTCACACGCTTGCCATGTATATCCCTTGCAACCTGGCATTTTACAACGACTCCTCGTTGGTGCATCGATCGGCCAGTGATCAATGCGATCCATGCGTAGATCTTGATTTGGTGGTTTCGAAGCATTCGGCTTCTTGGATATATTTAATAAACGATTAGAATGAAAAAACGTACGAATCTGTAAAACTTTATTCTATTTTATTATTATTGTGATCGAAACTCACAAGTTCCGTAGATTGTGTGAAAATAAACGGATCGCATTCGAGCGCGGTCGCGAAAACTCCGATCGCAGATTGTCGTCGCGAACGAAAGAAATCTGGTCCGCGGACTCGCTTTTTTCCCGATTTATAGAGAACAAAAAAAAAAAAAAAAAAAATAGAAATAGCAACAGTAGAAGAATCTATTCGCCGAGCTGAGGATTACTGGGTATTATGCGAGGATAAAAATACGATATTGATAAAAAAAACGCGCGCGCACACAGATTGCACGCCGATCGTCGTCGGGGGGTTCCTTGACCAGAACACAAACATCGTTATCGAAACGCTCGGGTTTCGAGTGCGCGCGGTGTATTACATTATTATTATTATTATTATTATCGCACAGGTATATCGGACGACTTTCGCCGCACCCACTTCGTCAAAACCACCCTGCGTATGATATTATATATTATATTATGTGTACTCGTATTCTCGCGTTCGTGTTTTGCCGCCATCTAACTCACTTACCGGCCGGGTCTTAACTTTTCCGTCCTCGGCGACTAAAATATTATGTATACTCCACACACAACTCTCTCCATTTACATATAAACACTGTGCGAAGGACAATATCGATTCGAATCGCGTTACCGCCCGCCCCACTGGAAAACACACGATAAAATAATATAATATCAAAACTTTGACTGCATGTGATAATATATTATGTGCTGCTGCTGCTGCTAACTCGACCCCGCGAGCTTTTATTATTATTCGCGATCGGCCGTTTTTTTAATTTTTGAAAACCGAACTGGAATTCAACGTCGTCGGACGACCGCCCGCCTCTTCCGCTGAAAAAGCAAAAAAAAAAAAAGAAGCGTCTTAAAACCCCGTCGATAGCCTTTTTTTGGTCGGAAAAAAATCACAAAGATTTGCTAATTAAATACGAAACTATAATGTTATACATAATATTATCGCGCGTGTATTATGCGCTCGTCGAATAAAAAAACGCGGACGAAAAAAAGTCTCTGAATATTATTATCGTCGTAGCGTCGTATTGTTCTACCGAGATAATCGTTTGTCGTAATATTTTTTCGACGTGAGTAGTATAAAACCTATAAAATATTCTCCGGAATTAATAGCAAAAGAAAAAGAAATTTGTTCAAACTAGTAAAAGTGTATATAAAATATATACTATAATGTACCGCCACTACCCCCGGGGGGAAAATATTTATTTATTTTTTTTTTTTGCGTTTTAGTTTGAACAACTTTCCGGATTAACAACGTTATTTATTGAATCTCGCCGGCATTGTGTTCGATTTAACAATAATTTCCAACAAAACAGTGGTGTTTCGTGACAATCGTTCGGCGAGGATCGAGACGTTTTTGGTTCGATCGCGATAGATTTCACCTGAAACATGCAGACGGGTGTGTTCTAAAGTTCGGTTTTTTGGATCGCACATTTCGATATCGTCGTCTGAATTTCCACGTGCGCGCGTTGAAATTCCAACGATTTCGTTTTAATTAAACCGTCCAAGTCGAGTTCAGATGTTTAATGGATATATTATTAAAATTTATATTTCATGAAAAGCGAATGAAAAAGTTTCGACGCGCGAAGGGGTCACCCGGGTGCTCGACTAAAGAGAACTATTAATAATGATTATGAAATAGTTTGAAGTTTTAAGTGATTGGATTTTCTCTCGTTAAAAAAAAAAAAAAATGAAACTCGACGCCATTATTTGATATACACCTACGAAACGTTTAACAGACCGTGTAGTCGTCGCGGCAGGTCACCCGATTGATTCGAAAAGTTTTTCGCGCCGTTCGTTTCAATTCAACATTACGACGGTAAAAAAAACACGAAATTTGTGTTTTATTATCATATATTTTATAAAAAAAAAAAAGTGACAGTCCCTGGAAAACCCTCTCGATTAACGTCGGCGTCGATTAAAGGTAATTTGAAAGTTAACGAAACGATTCGATGAGCGTTTTCTAAATTAATTAATTTATTATGAATGTACATTCATATTTTCTAAATTTTCGAACAAAAATCTATTCGCGTTTAACTCCTAAACGATGTGATATTTATTATTGAAAACCCATCGCTTGGGAAATATTATATTACAATGAAAAAACCATTCTTCCGTATGGAAATTAAAAATCGATACCGATTTGATTTCGTATTTAAAAATTGTTTAAAAATGTATCGTAAAAAAAAAAAAAAAAAAAACCGCAGTCACTACGAGATAGTGAGAATACGATTTTCATTATATTTTTCACGAATAGGAAATCATATACTAACGACCGAGTACTTTTCTTCTAAAGATAGATATTAAAACGAGAAAAACACGAAAAAAATGTTAACGTATCGAGAGAGAAACATATAATTATGCAGGTAATCTTTTAGAACCGCCGCGCCGCCGCGACGGCTTGAAAATACACGTTTCTATTCGAGTTGGCGCGCGAAATATTTTCGCGAGATCAATTCAAAACATCGTAATTTATAACGTCGTAAAACGCCATAACTCAGAACGGACTGGGTAACGGAGGTAGAAATAAAAAAGCGGCGGCGCTCGTTTTAATTAATTTAAAAGACGCAACGAATGAAACTATATAATATGACTGTTTATTATTATTTGCCGTATCATAATAATTGCGTATACCGAATATAATCACTTAGAACGTTCGGAGAATACGACTTGATAATTTTTGCTTATTCAACGTTCGGAATCGTTTTCTTTCGCGTAAATACGTGTATATTTCGAACGATCGATATTTTTTTACATTTCAACTGCGTCGCGTAATTTGATTGCGAACCGAACGTTTTGAAAACGAACAAGGGCCGATGGTTAATTTTTTTTCGAAAACCGCATACGACAGTCGTTTAGGCATATCGCTGTGTCTGGCGAGACGAGACTTGAACCGATCTGAAGCGAAACGAAAGCCCGAATGTGGTATTTTGTTTTAGATCTACGAGTGAGCAAAAAGTGAGCAAAAATCGTTCAGAGCAAACATTGATGATAAAACAAATCACCTCGAACTCGTTTTCGGGTCGATTCGGTTCGAAGGATCTCCGATTTACCATCGACAGTTCTCTAGCGGACGTGATTTTCATTCATTGTGATCATTCATTGTCCGGAAAGTCGGGAAACGCGTACGCGGCATATCGAACGTCGAGGGTAAAAACAACAACAAAATAATGTTACTGTAAACACTAATCGGCGAGCTCGTCGAATCCTAAAAATCCTAATCGGATGCAATACTCTATAATATAATATATCGTTATACGTATAATCTCTATATATAGACTATAAACCACGTCGTCGTTTCGTTCGAAAACAACAATAATTTCGACTTTTTCTCGTTCGCGCCAGGAGGCAAACGCGGCGCGTTTTGTTTTCCGTTTATTCCACCGCGGGGTTTCGCTTTCCTTTTTTCCACCTTCAACGATAATATTGAATATAATATATACGAGTATACCTTCGTACGGTCAAATATTAACGCTACGATTAACATTCAGCGCCGGACGGACGAACGCGACGCGCGTGATTTTTAATAACAATAACCTATACCAGTAAAAAAACATAAAATAAATAAATTAAGTAATTACATTAATATTTAATGGTTTATTATTTAATGAGTATTATTTTTATAACACTCGAGACCTTTATTTTATTATTGTTTAAAATATATTTAATAATATTTTTAAGTTTTTATTTTCGACAACTCTACGTCGCGATAATAATATTTGTTTAGCGTTTTAGCGAGTAATAATTGCCGCGGCCAAACGATAATTTTTGTCCTTATATTTCTACCGGCGTTTTTCTCTTTCAATAATCGTCGCCGTATATAATACACGTTTGCTCCGCGTTCGTTTCACAAAAACGAATCGTAGTAAAAAAATCGCCGAAACTCGCGCTCAATAAATAAACCTACGCGTGGTACTGCCTCGTACATTGCTCTCGTTTTTTTCCTCCGTCCCTTTTGTTCTCTGGACGTTTGCCCGAAGACCTCGCCGATCTACGAACCTCTTTCTGATGATATAATGTGTGGTTTTTCAATGTAATTTTTTCCTCGTGCGCCGCGCCGGCGGAAAAACGCGAAATAATGGCCCGACGGATGGCACGAATGTTCGGGCGAGGGTTTTTCGATCGCGTTTATAATAATAATACGCGCGGGGTAGGAGAAAAACGCGCCCGGGGGTACGGGTTTGACACTGTTATTTTTATTATTCGAAAATCCGGAATTGATAGTTCAAACGAACAGGCAGTGTTGTTTTACATTCGGGTAACACGCCACGCGATTCATCGAACGAAATGGCCGATACGAAATGAAATTGTCTTTCGTCTCGTTCGAGACACGTCATTATTGTTATACTCGACGTAATCGAACGGAATCGGCGACGAGACTTACGTAATATATCGTTTGATCGCGATAAAAATACTTTAGAGAATATTATTTTTTTTTGTGTAAACGAAGACGTTCGGGGTGGTTTTCTTTCTTTACGTGTTTTGAGCGCGCGAAAAAGTCAATCGATAAAACGCCTCGCGATTCGGATCTTTTTGGGAAAATTCTGATTTCAAAAGAAATAAGACAAACAAAAAAAACGATACGACAAAGTACGCGTGGACGGAATCCGTTTAAATATTGAACTCTCGTATAACGATGCTCTCGACGACGACTTTGAATATTATTAACGTCTGCGAATATCCGCGTAGAAGTCGTTTTCGCGAAACATATCATTATCGCCGTCGGCGGCTCAGGGGGGGGGGACCCGTGTTTTGAAAAAAAAAAAACAACCGCTAATCAGATGCACTCTCGACGATATTCTATTGGATCACAGTTACTCGTTAAACGTGTATTTTATCAATAATGTACGATAATCACTCTGTAGACCGACTGAAGACGAAAAACGACGCAAAGTCATAACGAACGCGTATTTACTCGCGGCGAAACACGATAAACGTGAAGTTCGGGGCCTCCTTTTTGCAAAACGACTAAAAATCTAAAAACTCGTCGTACCCATCGGCTTCGGAGAGTCCTCGGCGACCTCAATACAGTCGTTGAAATCACGACAGCAGCGTTGCAAACGTTTCCTTCGTCCTCGCTCCTCCGGTTGTGATAAAAAGACGAGGCAAGCGATACGATATTGCGCCGTGCTCACGCGGGCGTCCCGCGCGAAGTTCTATAGTTTCAGAGTCACGGCGAACGATCCGTTGTCTGGCGAAAAAAAACCCGCCCGGTAAATTGTCGTTTTTATGAGTACGCGTGTCCGTCCGCGTCTACCGCGGACCGCTAACGAGTGGATCCGCGATAGCCACTGTAAGTGTTACTTTTCGAAAAACCGAGAGAGAGTTTTTTCTCTCGGCGACAAAGCGCGTTATCGTTTTCGAACGTTATTGGCGCACTGTTAGGGGCACGTAGGTATAGTGAGCGGTGTATGATGCGTTCGCACGTGATAATGAGTTTGGACATTTAAAATCCATTACAACGCGTTTAAAAAACGATATCGACGTCGTCGAACCGCGCGCGACGAAAAAACCCGACGGGGGCGAGATCGATATCGTCGTCGTCGGTACGATGAGAAATTAATAATACACGTCTCGATGACGCCGCGCGCCAAAACAATAACGAAAAACGAAATATTTGTACGCCCACTCCCGCGCCGGTAGACAGCAAGTATACAACGAGGGGGGGGACGTGTCCCCCACGTAGGGGTTTGTTTTTTTTTTTAACTTCTTTAACAATGTACAATGGAAATTATAGTCTTATCGTTACTGATTATTACAGCTCTGCCGCGGTAAATTATTATATTTAATAAGTATTCAATCGATTCGTAATATTTTTCGTCATAAGAAAAGTGCGTATTGTGCATGTGTCGGAGTGAAAACGATTACGTACTATGTTTAATACTTATGAAAGTGAAACACATATTTTATTCGTGTGAAAAACTTGTGGTAATCGGTAAGTAGTGGCTCGCCGCCCCTCGTAATATTTCTCATCCCTTTTCCCCTTTGATAAACCAAAGTTTTCTGAGAGTAAAATCTCTAAAATAAAGTCGTTCCGACTCGACCCACCGACCGTTTGCACGATTTTTAACGATATATACTTTGTAAATTTACGTCGCGGAGAAAAACCACGGGATTTTCAATCGCGGCGTGTCGTTAGAACGCTCTAAAAAATCGATATTAAAAAAGCGTCGTCGGTTTTTTTTTAGAGCGGATTAGATTTCATTCGAATTAGTGAAACGATCTTTTGCGATTATTTTTTTTCGCGCGCGAAGAAGTCGATTTCTACGAGTCCTATCCTAAATCTATCGATTTCAGTGAATGTCGGATCGTAAAAAATCGGATCGACGATTCGAAAAGATCGTAAGTTCTGCACGAGACGATAACAATTATTATTATCATCGCGAGCGCGTTTATTATTTCGATCCGAACGTTTTAAACATTTCATCGAGCCCGGAGAGAGCACCGTCGCGTCGCCGTCACGGTTTTTATTTCCACTCTACGGCGCCCCCCCCCCCCCCCGTTGTGTTTTAGCCCAATTAGATCATAATTCGATTCGGCGAATAATTTACATTTTTTTTTTCTTTACCGTGACACTTTTGAACGGTAAAGTTTTAATCAAAATATTAAACGGTAAACGGCGGCGGGAGGAAAATTACTTTCCGCTCGGATTACATTTGAATAAAATCGATAATTTCAAAATGAATATAAAAAAAAAAAAAAAAACGTCTTTTTCCCCCTCCCCTTTTCTCTTTTCTGACGGCTCGTTCTTGTTGAATCGACGCGCCAACTTTTATCACGATTTAAATTCATAATGTGCGTCGTCATTGTTGAACGTCATATTTTCGATATTGCGTTTTAATTATTGTTCATCGGGTCATGAATTTCCGCTCGACCTTTTTATCTGAAATTATTAATCTGAACATTTGACTATTAGAGAAGATAGCGAGCGAGCTCAGTGTCGCGCCCAACGGATCCGACCGCGGTAACTCGAAATCTGACGTCGAGACCAGAAATATAGTTCTATTCGATTCCGGCAAAAGGAATAACGCGTTTTTTGGTCTCGTTTTCTCTTTATTTATATTTTCAAACTAACGCGTAAACGAAAAAAAACCGACTTACACACGGCGGAACATTTCGATCAGTGCCGCAACAATTGGGTGTGCAAGGTGTGCGATGCACACGGGCCTCCCAAACCATAAGCTAAAAATTGAAGATTGTCCGTTTCAAAATGAATTTAGCCTATATTGGTATTCTTTACTTCCTCGTGGCTCGTACCTCGAAAGTTTTTTGATTTTTTTTGTAATTGTTTTCAATGAATTTATTATTAGCACAAGTAGATGATAATTAATATCATGCAATTGGATCTGTAAATAATTCGGTTTTATAGTAAAACGTACAAATTATTATAGGAATAAAATTACGAAAATGATATTATAAAGTATGACATAATTTGTAGAATAATAGTCATTATCGCAGGGGCCCCTCTCTGTTATTGCGAAATATTTCAAATAATATTATTGCATGGATACTAGACTCGGATCACTGAATTAAGTCGTTCATTATTTTTTTTGATTATTCGTTATACTAATTTATAGAGGAGGTATTTAGAAGCTCAAATTTTTATAAATTTACACAATTTATTCTTCTGATCGGTTCCGCGAATCCGTCAAATATTTAAGTTATAGTACTAAAAAATACTAAAAAATTTCTGTAGTAATACAAAGATCAAGTAATAAATATATTATTAATTTGGGGCCTCTAAATAAATCCTTGCACACGGGCCTCAGAATTCATAATTGCGGCACTGATTTCGATACGTTTTGTATTTTTTTCACGTTCTCGCGATCGCGTCGCCGGTAATTAAAAAAAAAACACTCGGACAGTTGGCCAACTCGCGTGTTTCTACCGATATGATACGAGTATCACGTGTACTTTAACTCGTTTCGACAATAGTTTTTAATGACGAGTCGACGACGGTTCGCGGGCGTGCGCGCGGATTTCATTTTATCGTCTTCAAAGTACATAAATATAAATACGAGCGTGTGTGTATTTTTTCTACTTGTGTAAACACGTCACGAATCGGTCATCGACCGTCGCGTCGTAACGTTTTAAGAGGAAGCCCCTCTGGCGCCGGGGAAAATACATAATGGAACCGTTCTCTCTCGCGCGCGCTCCGTCCCTATTCGATCATTGATCTTTATTATCGTCGTCGTCGTCGCCGTATATTTGTTTTGTTTTGTTTTGTTTTTTTTCTCCCTCTTCTCCGTCCAATTTGACCGTGTTTTTCGCCGGCAATCCAATACAAAACTAAAAGCCATTTCTATAGAAATTAAGACCACCGTTAAATACGTACATTTTTCGAACACATTCTCGCGAATCATACGACGGGGGAGCGGCTTCACATCTCGTCGTCGTCGTCGTCATAATCGAAATGTCCATTTATAAAAATCCGTTCTTTCGGTTTTTTCTCCGATCGTTTTCTTTGTAGTTACTCGTCGAGCGAGGTTTTAGAAAAAAAAAAAAAAAGTAATCTCTACGCGGGGCCTGTCCAAACAATTTGTACGACGTTTTTATCAGTCGTCCGCGTGTCCATATAATATACGAGTAAATTGATGTTTTATCCGACCCGACATGTTTCCACAAAACTATCGCCGGCGCGACACCGGCCGCGCGGGCGGAGCGAAACTTTATCTAAAACTCGATATAAAACAACGGGCAAACGTCATGACGTGAAGGTTTCGTTTTTTTTTTCTTCTATCCGCGAATATATTCCGACGAGAGAACGTAAAAATGTTTATATACACACACACGCACGTATGTGTGTGAATCTATAGAATAAACTCGAGTAGGTAGGGTACACCTATTTATATTGTTGTCGGTGACAAGTTGTCATTCAATTAATTGATTATCGGGTACAAGATTGAACGTTTTTTAAACGATTTTCGCTATAAAACGCATTAATCAATTTGTTTTTTTTTTTCTATTTATTATTTTTTCTTTCAAATTATTTTTATAATAATATACATATACGTATACGTATATATAACATCTCGATTTTTTGAAGTTTATACGGGATAAATAAAAAAAAAATAAATAAATACTACCTAATGCTATAAAAAGTTTTGGTTCTTTACCTCAACACAAACAATATATAAGGTCCGTTTAAAGGTTTGATGGGAAAAAATCGACCGTAAAAAATACACGCGACTCGTGTACGATTATAATAATTATTCATATTCATATATTATCATATTATCGGCGTATTGTCTTCGTCGACATTAAAAAAAAAAAACGTAATTCGGTATAAAAAAATATCCTTTTATTTTTTTTTTTTTTATAATCCGTCGGCGAGTATTATTATATAGCTCGTTAAAGTTTAATTTCATTGCGGAGGTTTTGCACCTGTACGACGACGAGGACGACGACGCCGTATCATAACATTCAATTACCAATTAGGTTATGAATTTATTATTCAATTATCACGATATTAAATTATAATTGACAGCGGTGTGTATATAATCACACCGCGTACAGACGCGACAAAGGCGTTTTCCATAATCGAATTTTCAAACGACGACGTAAATTCCGAAACGGTACGATGAAAAAAAAAAAAAAAAAACGTCTAAACGCTTTGCAAAATTCACGAAAAAATTATTTCCTACGAAACGGCAGTGTAGATTTAACAGATTTTTACGTGTGCGCGGGGTACACGTTTTCTAAAAATCGTTTGAACTTCCCCCCGGCGGCGCGGCGGCGGCGGCGGTTCGTATAAGCATCGTACTGTCCGGGAAATCGAGTGTTATTAAATATTGATGAAAGAGAAAATTATAAATCTTACCTTGAACCTTTGTATTGTGTTGTGTTGCGCGTCAGTGGCGGCCGTTCTTATAACACAAAGGAGCAACACCCGCAAAGGAGGACGGAAACCTTCACGCGCTCACTACGAAAATCAAAACTCGAAAAACCTAAACAAAAAAAAAAAATTCGTACGAGATGAAAATAAATCAATATCACGGCGTAATGTCCCGCACGACAGGTTATTATATTTATATTTACTCGACGCCCGAGGTTTCTTGAATAACTATCGATATTGCTAAATCGCGCGAATATCGTAAGTTTCGATTTAAAGAGACGGCAATTATATTATCGGGACGACATATGAGATATGAAATAGAATTAAATATAATAATTGTCTAGAATACCATAGCTGAAGTCGAAGACGTAATTGAGATTATTACAGAACCCCCCGCGAAGCACGCGACTAATTGGTTCGTTATTATTATAACTATAAAATTCGAATGCGGAACGACTCGTAAAAAGTAGTGACGACGACTCTGGTATCGACCATCGACCTTTTTCTTCCACACAGTTATTATTTGAAATTAAAAACACGCGATTAAACGTACGTCTGTTAGGACACATCGTATTAAAATAAGTGTTTTCGCACAGCAATACTACCTAGCCGCCGCCGTCGCGCGTTATAATAATTTGTTATCGAATCGTATATTCCGGACGAAAGTCCTGAAAAAAAAAAAAAAAAAAATGAAAAACGCCATCATAATATAATGTACGGGGGGGGGGAGGGATTCGAGTGGATTTCATCCCTTCGCGTTCACCGCGCCCCTTCCGACGCGACCCGCGGCGAGGGTAGGACGCGTGGGGGTTCGGTATAACGATTGTTTCTGCTCGTGTGGAATATATACAGCCCGCCGACGACGACGACTACGATGCCGTCCGCCGAGAACCGCGTGGTTTTCGCACTTTCGTCGTGTAATAATAATACACGACGGTCGTATACGAGACGTTACCGTGCCGACTCGGGAGACGAGGGCAAACGGCCGCGTAAATCCGTAAAGTTTTTACGCGCAGGAGATTAAAAAACAAAAAACGAACTCTAAATAGGTTCTTAATTGTCGCGCGTTTGAAATATCGTTTTCGACGTCGTCGGCGACGGACGGGACGCGCGTTTGAGACGATCTCGATCTCGACCTGACCGACGTTTGTCTGCGCGCGTGGAAATTAATTTCGATACGAGAACGCGACCTGCGCGCGACGTAATTATGAAAATACGAATATCGTTAAAAACAAACGAGTTTAAAGCGGGTGGCTTTTTTTCTTTTTTTTTTAATTAAAAGGGTAATATTCGGCTGTCGAAATGATATTGTAAAATGCATGTTTCGCGTGTAGAACGATAATAGCTAATAATATGTGAACGAGGAAATAAAACGTCGAAAATCCCGTTTGTTGTGTAAATAATCAGTCCGAATAAATAAAGTATAATGAAAAAAAAGTCGCACACAACGTTTATAGGTGAAAAATCTTCGTTAAATACTTGATTTTCGACCTTTCGAAACGAATTCGTCGCGACGCGAATTCAAGGACCGTCGAGACCGAGAGTCCGTTTTGACGTCGTAAACGTTTTTTGAATCGAGTACGTGTAAAAACCAATATTTGCCGTCCAAACTTACCGAACGAACACAATAACGACGAGGACTGTTTGGAAAACGCGACGTTTCGGAAGTGCTTCTGGAGGCGCGTCCATACGTTATATTCGTTCTGATTAAAAACGATTCGATTTGGCGAATAAAATTATATTTTCCTTTCGATCCTCCTTCGAATCTCACTTGCGAGTGATTTATTTCCCGACCGGGAAGCAGCACCGGGGCCGAGACCATTCGTTAAACGGCGCGCACAGTATATTTTACGCTTTTAGGTGTATACAAAAACGCCATTATCGAACGCTTTTCACGTGGCCGCCGAAACTATCCGCCACAAACTATGTGCACGTTACTCTCGCGCGAACACGACGACGACGTCAGTCTTTTTAATTTTCAAGGAAATAAAAAGGGGTTCGCACGCGCGTATTGTTGTGTCGTTCTTCGCCATTGATTAACGACGACGGTTTGAAACTCGCTTAACGGCCGGCAAGTAATAATAAACAGTATCGTGTGTCAGGTTAAAACGCGTTTTTCACATACGGTTTTATAATAATAATTATTATAATTATATCGAGGCCGTGTCATAATCGTTATTAATTATTCAAACTTCCGATATACGCCGCAGCACGTGACGCGGCAAAACGGTGACGCGCGCGCGTTAAAACCGCGCGCCGCCGCGCCGTTTACGACGAAAAAACATACGTAATAATCATATCCCACAACATGAAACCGAATCAGTCTCGCGAGTTTTATAGGTCAACGCGTCGCGTATTTACATTTCTTTCGCTGCTGATATTTAATTAATGTCAAAAGTTCAATATCGCGACGGTGTAATCGCGATGCCCGGGAATGAAATCTAACCGTACAAGTTTGTTTACCGAGAGTATGAAATAAAATAAATCGCGCGCCTATTATTGTACGGCGATCGCGGCGGAAAACGTCATCATTAGTTTTTATAGTCGCGCACATTATTATTATTATTATTATTCCACTCGTTTTAATAAAATCTTCCCCGGAAACTTTAATGCGCATCCCCGTCGTATTGTTCGACGACTCGTAGGAATTGTAGTACTTAAAAAAAAAAAAAAAACTCCCGAGCGACTTTTCCCCCCGTCGATTCGCTTTTTATAATTATTATCATTCTACACGAGGATTTCGCCGCTCGTCCTTTTCCTTTCAGATCAGCGCCCCGACGACGACGTTCGCGAGAATACATTACACTTTGTTCGCGCAAACTCGAATTTTTACCCCGCGGAACGTGCGTATGTATTTTTTAATCTTTTAGAAACGCGGACTCGACTGAAATCACAATACGATGCTTTCGGTATATCGCTCGTCGGCATCAGTGCGCGGGATGGAGTGTTTCGACGGGACGCGTTTTGTCTTCCCGTTTCCGAATACACATAGTCTTTCCGCTTTTTTTTCACTCGAATAAACAAAACGCAACGTTTCAGCCTAACCATACGACCCGGAGTCGGACGCCCAGAGTTCGACGCGCGCGTTTTTTCGTTTTCTCCGGTAAACATC
This sequence comes from Drepanosiphum platanoidis, assembly GCA_948098885.1. Taxonomy (NCBI): domain Eukaryota; kingdom Metazoa; phylum Arthropoda; class Insecta; order Hemiptera; family Aphididae; genus Drepanosiphum; species Drepanosiphum platanoidis. Next base: position 2,505,453 of record OX402533.1, read on the forward strand.
TGGACTTTTGATCGGATTTCTCGTCGAAAGCCCTCGCGGTTTTCGGTGTTCGCAGCCGTCCGTGTCTTACGTGGATGACGTAAAAAACGAGGGGCAGGACCAGATGATACTGTCGTGCCAGCCGGCGACCGTCTGTCCTCGTCTGTCCGACAACTTTGTTGGACGATAACTGTTTTTCCTATGAATCTTGCCGCTTGAAACTTCACGCACCTTCCCCTAATGAGCCTGAAAACCACCCTTAAACTTGTAGTTGGATTCTTGTTTCGTGAACTCATTTTCTGTTACATTTTCTTACATTCTACGAATCGGTATTTTTCTTTCATAGCGTCGACGATCCAAAAAGTCTAGTCGAGTTGGCCCGCGAACACGACGACGACGATCGCGCGGCCGACGGAGACTTTGCTAAACGGGTGCGTGCGACGTTCTGCCGCGCGTCCTTAACGACGTGCAAATTATATAATTGAATCCTTTTCGCGGCCGGCGCGGGTTTATAAATAGCTCGCGCGCCCGGTCACGAAAACCCGGCGGCGGGTTTCGTTTTTCTCTCTCTCTTCAAATCATAAATTATAAGGGTACCAGGTATACTATATTATTATTTTCCGTTTACTAATTCACTCTAGTCCGCCGCACCCGTATCGGCGCGCCGATCGCCGTCGAAGAAAAAAAAAACGCGCCTTACATTATTATAATATGCCAAACGTTTTCGCCGCGAACCCGATAATACTGAGATATTATCTCTCAAATAATTTGAGGCCATACACGAACAGTTTAACCGTCAGTTTTGTCCCTCGGCCGACCAAATCGGCGGTGTCGGTATTTACGTATATGGGATAAAAATATCACGGACCAGAGTTCCGACGTTATCGCTAAAGATATTTTTGGCAGATAAATATTATATTTGACTTGTACGTGTATGGACGGTCACGGTCCACAGACCACAGTTTTAGTTGTAAACAGTAAATACACGTACGTGTAGTGCATAGCGGTGTTGCTGATTTTACCTAGTAAATTAGTAAAATCTGTATCATCCGTTCTTAAATAATTTTAAAAGTCGTCTGGATTATTTTCTTTTAAATCTTTTAAAAGAGCGTAACATTACTTTGTTCAATTGTTTGTTCTATCCATTTTTTTACCCGTGTTTTTCGGTTTTTCTTCTTTTTTTTTGAAGTTTCGTGCGCAACGATTGCCATAGCACATAATATAATGGCCATCTTCTTTTTTTTTTGTTTTCATACGTTTTATGTGGATAAGTCAGGTGAAAAATATATTTTATTATATCCGGAACACACTACTAAGCAAACTATGTACTGTTCTGTAGGAATGGTAAAAAATATTTCAAACATCATAAACGATCTAGCGACACATCATATTATCTGCGGGAAAATTAACAGTTTTGAACATACATCTACATAATATCTAGTCTTTACATTTCAAGGGAGTGGGATAATTCGGCAGATCTGGAATGACAGTGAATTGGGTACCAAAAGTTTTATACCGCGACGGACCAGAACTGACGATCTGATCGACAGTTTTGGAATGCCATTCCACAAAACTGACGGAAAAACCTTCCGTGTATGGCCTGCTTATTATTACACGTCTCTTCGTGTCGACGGATTCGCTTTTTCGCGCGCTATAATCATTTCGTTTACAAGAAACGTATCGAAAACTATACGAAAAAATAGAAAAATAGATAAAAAAAAAAAGAGCGTTGTTTTTTTATAGTTACACACGCGACTAGGACGAGAGGACGTGGTAAAATCAAGGTCCTGATTGAGCGTGAATATTAATAAAATTGTCGAGACTCAATTGCGCGTGACCGCGGTGTATCGGCACGATGTTTCGTTAGACCGCGCTTGTTATAAGACGCGAACAGTGCGAATATTTTAATCGGGTCGTTTTTTTTTTTCGTCCGCGAAACCGCGAATCGAAGATATCGCTGGTTTTTTTTTTATCGTAATTATCTGACGGATAAAGTTGACGTCGTCGTCGATCGGGAAATTCGCAAATAAATTTTCACTGAAAAACCCAACTACAGTATTACGCGTTCTGTGCGTTTATAAATGAAATAATTACGTAATTTCATTGAAACGTTTCACACAATACGAGTGAAACTATCGATTTCGAAACGTTTCAATCGAAACCGAGAACCCTATAGTTGTCTTAATATACGTACTGCCCCGCGTCGTGTTCGAATCGCAAGTTAATTCCGGCGAGAAATTCGTCGAAGGACAGAATTATATACGTTGTTATATTATACGTTCGTCGTCGTCGTCGTCGTCGTTTTCTCTTTTGTTCTCGTTTGTTTACGAAAATTCGACGAAAAGGAAATAATTAAAATATACAGTGCGTATAATAAATAAACACGCCGCTTTTCGGAAAGGACGACGAGAGACGCGACTTTTTCGGCATTATCGTCCGACTCCGCTGTCGTTCGCAGACTTGACGATTCCGAGTGGGACGAGGGAGCCGCCGCAATTGGTTTTGTTGACACATCGACAACGGAGACGTGTTCTGTCCGGTTATTATTTTTTTTTTTTCATTTTTCTTCCTCCTTCTTGCGCGAAACGTTTTTTGTCAGAAAACGTCGCGAGTTTTTACAACGGATATTGATTACGAACCGATCGGAGCGAATTGGGTTTTTATAAAACTATGAACGAAATGACAAAATGAGAATTACGTTTTCACGAGAACTGTCGACGGAATTTAATGCCAGATAACTTTTTATTTTATCGATTCTACAAATATATTTATAACAGAGGTTCCCCGACTTTTTACGGTCATATTAAATGGGTTCGTTTAGAAATTTTTTAAATTTTTGCGACCCGCGATAATCAAAATGTTTCGTTTGTCGATCGTTGTTCGCGACGAAAATAAAAAAAGATACGTAAAGAAACAGTATTTAAAAATGTAACGCTACCCACGAAATACGTATGTGACGACCCGCTTTTGGGCCGCAGCAGTTTTAGGAATACTCTGATCTATACGATAATATGTAAACCGAGGACAGGACGAAAAGGAGTGTGACTTTCGTGCCTTCCGATTAATTAAAACGTCAGACGAAGACGAATTTTTTTTCGAAACAAACAAATTAAAACGATCGAAAAAAATTAAAAGACAACAAAAATTATTATCTTCGTCGCGTTTTCTCCGAGTAATAAAACCATTATATAGAATAACTAGGGCGTGGATTTTAGGACATTGATAAAATTAATTTGTCGACAAAAACGTACGTAATACATGACCTTAGAAACAAAAGAAAAATTCGAATTCTTTTCAATTCATACGTGTGACGAAAAGCATTGTTTTCGGAGTTGACGCGCGGATATTAAATTTGCATATTTAAATCCACTCGCCATAGTTACCATAATAACCTATATGTATCGAAATAATTAATTACACGAGCAAATTAGACTGAGCGCGTGTTTCACGTCGATTATTTGGTAATAAATGAAAAAAAAAACATTGATCCGGATTCTGTTTATTTATTGTTTTCTCGAGAGTACGGCGCGCTGATAATCGTCGAATAACACGGTAAAAACCGCAGCGATCTCGTAGAAATACGCACCGCCGCCGCCGCTCTTATATTATAATAATATTATTGTTGTACACCGCACGCGCCGTCACCACATTTGCGGTCGACATATTTCTAATGAAAATTAACTTACGCACAATTATTACGTATTATAATATCGTATTTTGATATGATAAAAACCTGTTTGAATTCGTTTCATTTTTATATATTTTATAAAGAGATATTATAGTTTTGAAAATATCACTATTATTACCTCCTGGCTTTATTTGTAATAAAATTTATAAAATGAGTAAAATTATTTATAGTTAATAATTCGAAGATAATAATAATCGTCTTTCGGGTTCGCCGAAGAGCGGCAACGACGCGTTTTACGCACCCGTATGCTAGTTTTACGCACGCGCATGCACATGTCGGCGATCAGTAACGAACTAAAATGAGTTAAGCGGCCTATAGACGTGCAATATTATTGCGCAATATCGGAGTTTGTACAATATAATTGATCGTGTGTAGTTAATATTGAAGAGTTGTGCAATATATTGTACGAAATCAAAAAAGTTTGAAATATATTGTGCAATTCGAAAAATATTGTGCCGTATATTGGTAATATTGTGCAGTATTCAGTAACGTAGTCGTCAGTTATAGATTGTACAACCATCAATATTAGCTCTACACGACTCAATTTAATTGCACAAACTCGATGGTTGTACAATAATATTGTACATCTATGGGCAGCCTATAATATATTGTACAATCCATATTGCACAATAATATTGCACGTCTATAGGCCGCTTTAAAAGAATTTATGCACGAAAAATACCTCTACGACTTCCAACAATTTGGAACTTCTAGTGGTTCAATTTTCAAAATGAAACAATATTTGAATTCAGAAATATATTTACTGTGCATCGGTCGGATCACATTTTTCAAAAAGCAATCAGTTAATGAGATATTTGATATTGAACATATTGAAAATTTTGTAATTTTCAAACATTTTTTTATCGCGAAAAAAATGCAAAATTTAAAAAAGTGCTCCGACCGATGCACAGTAGAAGTGTTAAGCTTTCCAAAACCGTTTTCAAAATTTCTCTAAGATTATTACAAGTACCGTTTTTTTTTGGAAGTCGTAAAGGTCTTTTTGACGAAAAATTGACGTTGTTTTCAATGCCCTTAACGTCGACTCTGGTTTGAGTTTTTTTTTTTTCATTCGATTAACTAGAACTCGACCTATTATTTCTTCTACGATATTAATAATTTTATCCACGATGTGTTTTTAACGTTTTGTTTTTCCCCGAGGATAAATAATTTTGAATCTTCGTAACGCGGTCGTTCTCACATAATTTACCGTCGCGTCGTGAAAATCAACGATGACCCGACGTCGATTTCCTCGTATATATTCAGTCCGGGCAGCCGGTAATCAAATAGTAGATCGGAGTATCGATATACTCGTCATAAAAATCTACTCGGACCGAGTCTATAATATCGACTCGTTATATTATCAAGTTGTTGACTCGGTGGAGGAGGAAAATTGGCGTCTAACTCGATCGAGTGGAAAAAAAAAATAAATACACTCGTACGATGCTCGTCTTGTAAATAACGAAAACATATGACGTGTTGGCGTCGTAATATTTACTTTTATAATATTATTATGACGTAATACATTATATATTGTGCTCGGAGAGAGAGAGAGAGCGAGAGTATATTATTATTGTCGTCGCCGTCTTTTGTTTGACCGAGTAATAGAGAACGCGACAACTCGGATGAAAAACGACTCGGACGACGCCTCTTTTTTTTTTTTTTTTTTAGCTATTTTTTCAAAAAAAACGCGTAGAAAAAAATTAATTTTCCTTTTATTTTTTTTATTTCAAAGGACGCTTTTCTACGTTTTAATTTAAACGAATAATTTAAATAATATTCCTGTTCACCCCCACCCCCGTAGGAGAACCCGAGCTATTCCCGAAATCCATCAAAACGTATTATTATTATATTACTTTTGAAGTCGCGGCGTTCCCGTCCCGCTTAGAATTCCTGCGTGGGTACGCGACGTCATATGATATTACGTATTTATTTTTTTGTTATTATTATAAAAGCGGATAACGTTCGAGCGCTTAGCAGTGGCCATATACTAGAGAGAGTGTAAGCAGAGTTTGCGTATTGGAAATGTATTAGTCGGTCTACTACATTTTAATTGGTAAAAAATGACTCCTTTTAACATTAAAATTTTTATAACTTTTAACAATTTTTATGTAAAAATTATTAATTTTAAATCGCACCTATGAATCCACGAACGTTGCGATCGCACACGCGGCCACCGGTTATCGCGTTATCGGAAATAAAAATTATAATAATAAACCGTTTGGTACTGCTGTGTGGTGTATGCAAAATCATGCAAGTGCTTAGAAATTGTGTATAAATACGAGCGGCCCTCTACGACGACATCGACGTGCGTATGTATATCGTGTCTATTAGCTCTCGCGAGCAGTTTCAGGACATGTTACACGACGGCGCGTCGATACCAAGTTGTATATATTATTAATAGAACGAAAATAGATTTTCCACGACCAAAACGACGTGTTCGTCAAAATTGTTATCTTTATATTCTAAACATATTATTGTTGTTGAAAGTTTAAAAAAAAAAATAAACGGCCAAAGATTTAATTTCAATTGTAATTTTTTTTCATTACCTATAATAACGTTAATATTAAATTTTTAGTTTTCCTTTTTTTTCCGAGTGTAAGCAGTGCTTGTACATGCACGCTACCTGCCCCTGGGCAAGCAAGCAGAAAAACTATTATTAGTCGGTCGACTACATTTAATTGGTAAAAAATATAATATACGATACGGTATTTTTCGTAGAATCCCCGAAAACTCGCCGATAGAATTTTTCAAGGCCAAAAACGAAACGGGAAAAAGAACCCCCCCCCCCCCCGTTACAATCGCAAACGTCGCGATATTATGACGTCATAAATATTTATACACGCGTCGTGGAAAAGTTTTTTTAAACAACGACGGGCAATGTAAATGTAATCATCTCGCATGAATTATTCAACGGTACGTCGTCGTCGTCGTCGTCGTCGCGCGTTATTTACCGCATCGATACTCGAAAGATACAATTAATAAAAAGTTTTCGCGCGCCACCACGCGCGTGTATACGTAAATACGCGAGGCGCGTCTGCGCGGCACGATTACGCGGAAAAATACGTTTTCGAAATATAAAACGCGAGCGGGGCGAGTCATAACGTGTGGGTAGCGAACGGCAATTCGCTTTCAAACGTAATAACTCGAAGAATTCCTTTTCGACGCGAAACCTTTTTTTTCGAAACGTCTCGATACCGATGTTATTGTTATTTTTTCAGTTTAACGCCGAGTCGGGTACGATAAAAACCTAACCACTTTACGGTTCCGATGACCCCGAGCCGGGGCCGTATTAGGGCATAGGCACTGTGCCTAGGGCCTCCGAACATTTTAGGGCCTACAAAAATAAAATGTGAGGCTACGATTTTTTTGTATACGGGGGGAGAAATATGCGAAATTGAAAATTGTATACAAAACAGTTGCTAAAATTAATTACTTTAAATATTAATAATAATTATTAAATATATTTAGAGTAAAATTAAATGATGTTTTTAGGATGTGTTAAAATTGTTATCAAATATAAAATAAATAATATTTATTTTTATGTTGTAAATATTTTTGATTTAAAGGCTCAACACTGAGATTCAACACTACCTCCTCTGAACCTCTCCCAAACATAAGGTTTTTTTTATCATTTTAATACTGTACACCAGGATTTGTAGCACAATGGGAAATAAACAGGCACTGTGCCTAGGGCCTACGATAGTGTTAATCCGGGCGCCTGCCCCGAGCCCGCCGCGCACGGACGGCATAAAAAAAACGCAATAATATTTCGGGTCGACTCGACAACGGTAATTTGTGTTGAAATTTAAATATCGATCCTCGTGGAACGCGTTGAACCGAGCGAATGACCGCGCCGCCGCCGCCGCCGACGACGACGGTACTCTCTGTACGAACGTCGTACTAACGCGAGTGTGATTTCTTTCGCGCGGGGAACGACGACGACGTGGCGTGTATAACCCTGAAATCGATTACGCCGGAAACCGTTGGCGCGCGCGGAAGGTCGAAAGTCAGCCGCCGCCGCCGCCGCCGCGGAGTTGTTGTAGCACGCGAGATGTTTCGTCGGGTCGATATAAGACGCGGCGGCGGAATTCGATTTTTTCAAACTGGCCGGAACGTTTCCCGGGGGTCGGGGGAGCAGGGGGAGTTTCGTCGAAGAAACCCCCGGACGATAATATAGAGGAGAGCGCGGCGGAAGTCATAGTAATGTCGACCAGGGCGAGATACGAATATATAAGAACCGATCTGTGAGAAAAGTCGAGTCGAACATTTAGTCGTCACTACGGTGGTGCACGCGTATCTATAATATATAGTAAACGGCACGTGGCATTTGTCAGGTAAAAAAAAAGTTTCGGTCCGATTCGCTCTTTATTCGTACGCGTTTGTTTCTCTTTTATACGCACGCGATGATTTTGTGCTGCAGAGTCTGCTAATGATTTTAAAAACTATTGCGACGAAAGGTAAATAATACGAACGTCAGTAAAACAATATAATAACGCGCGGTCGAGAATAAACGGGAGAAAATCTGACTGACGAGAGACGGGGAGGCGGCGAACCTCCCCTCCGTCACGAGTGAAAACCGACAGATGCTGTGTGCTCGAGATGATTTGCAGCGTGTATTTTATCTCCGGTGGGTAACTTAGTGAATTCTGTCGGGGAAATTGTTTCTTTTTCTCCGGCGAAAAATTATCGTGTCCCACGGAGACGTTGTTAAGCGCAGCTACGATATTTACATAATGTTATATGTATATAGTACGAGTATATATACGAAAGACGCGAGAAAACGGATCGCGCAGGTATAACGGCCGTATTATGCCCGCCGTACGTGTTCGTAACGAACGCTGTTCGCCCTAAAAACGAGCGGCGACGTTGGCACTTTCGGTCGGCCGCGCAGAACGGTTTGAACGGGAAAAAATTCTACCGTATCGCCCGAAATATTTTCTGTTATCTCCGTCTCGAAAACGGCTCGACCGATTTTCATGAAATTTTTCGTATATATTTGGTAGCTCTGAGAATAGGACGTGGACTGTTGCCCCCCGGTGTTAAGGGCGGCCCACCACAAATATTTTTAAAAATTTAACGTTTTATATTATGTATTATTATTATTATAGTAACCGTAACCGTTGTTTATACATTTATTTTTTTTGTGAATCATTTTCAATTGAAAAATATATACACGGTGTTTCATAATTGTTAAATGTGGGTAAAATAATAAAAAAAATATCATCAGTATCCTGTTTTTCATTATTATAAGTACTTCGATTTGTCGTATTAAATGCGATTTTTATATACGGCAAAACAACGTTTGCGGGGGGACAGCTAGTAATTTATATAATTTCGTTCTCGCGAATTCGTTTGTTTTTTCTTTCTACATTTTTCGCACGTGTTTACCGACGGACCGCGATAGACGACTAATATTTTACGAATACTAAGACGTTTCAACGTTTTCGTCGCTTAAATTTCACTCTGTGTGAAATTGAATGTTACGATTCGTAAACGTGTTTCCGTCGCCGTCTGTCCGGGTACGAGCAAAAACAAACACCCCCTTCCCCCCGAGCAATCCCGTATTGTCATCGACTCGAATCCGCGTCAAAACTCTGCCGTGAAATAAAAAAAAAAAAACCGTTTCATCAGTTTCGGAACTATGTATTTTATATTATAACATATAACGATCCGTCCGGACGAAAAGTGACGCGTTTTCCCCCGACGACGGGACGGGTACCGTCCGCTATACGAGGGCGCGATAAAACATTATACGATACACATCACTCGTCAGGTGATTTAAATTTTAGTACATCAAAACGAACGATGGCGGCGGCGCGGCGTAATCGCGATATGTATGATAGTTTGTTATTATTATTCGGGTGGAAAATAAAAAATGTAAATCATCGAGACCGAAAAAACCGAGTCCCGTCTGTATGACGAGCCCCTCGTGAAATATCGAATGTCCGCGGGGAAAAAAAAAAAACTAAAGACAGTGTGCGTCGTCGGACCGGATAATATATCACTGTAATAACGCGTCCCGGAAACGCGGAATAAAGAACAAAAAAAGTCAACCGTATTGTAATATTTTTCGTCGATCGGCCGGATTTTTTACTGCCGCGGTAAATCATCGTCGTCGTCGTCGTCGTCGTCGTTACCGATCGTAAACTGTGACGGATTTCCGATGAGATTTCGCCGAAACACGGGGACGACGTGACTAATAACAATAATGTTTCGAGTCGTTTGTTATTATTATAACGTACGTCACGGTCAGAGTGTCACTCGATGTATTTTTCATCTCGACGGCAGCCCCCGGCCGACGACGGACGGCAAAGACGGCGATATTATTATTTGTACTCGACCTCTCACATTTCAACGCAGGTATACTCGCGCGGAAGGGTGTGTTTTCCTGTCGCTCTCTCTCCCTTTTTTTTGTCGATATGAAACGCAGTGTAACGGGCCGTATAATGTTTGTACGCCTGTACGCGTTATTATTATGCCAATAGTCGTTTTTATGTGTTTTATTTTTTCCCGTTCTCTCTCGTCCCGACGACGAAAACACACACACACACACGTGACGTACAATGTACACGTATATTATATTATGCCGACGGGAAATTTGCATTTTATTAAATTCGTTCGGAATATTCAGTCGCCGAATGTGTACTACTACGGCGGCGGCGGCGGCGGCGCTATTAACGTCGAACGCGCGTCGTTTGATGAATACCAAGTCGGACGATAGAATTTCGAATGTTATGATGACAGTTCGATCGCGACCGCGCGAAATAGTTTCAGTTTACGCGCGTTTTTTACACACGTCGCGACGTGTTACTATTGGATTCCGTACGCGTGATAAAAAAAAAAAAAAAACGATTGATTTGTCGAAACCGATTTCGTCTCGGACAAAGCGACGACGTTTTCCCAAACGGCCTTGTAACGACGCATTTCGAGGGACGGATATCAAACAGATACTACCCGAGAGCAGTCACGGACGCGGGTAACCTAGTTTGGGAACTTTTAAAACGATAATAATAATAATAATTGTTATTAGTTATTACCTTTGTGTGTGACGTCCCGCGCGAACGCGTGCGGTAAAAAATGTTGTGCACTACCTGCTACGTCGCGCGTCGGAGCGAATCGGTAAACGTTTTGATTTTTTCAAAACTTCAAACAGCAGAGCGGCGCGGCGCCGCCGCGTCGTAATGAAATTCGCGATTTTTAATTATCTAATTATTTACGAGTAAATAGTAAGTATAGTACTACTCTTTTGGCCAGAGGAAATGGAACGCTTTTAAATAATACATTAACGGTATGGGATCGATCGGCGCGTTTCCCATTTTGCGGTCGATAAAATCGTTGTGGTGAAACGCTCGGTTTTATCGCGTCTCGAATCGACTCGAGGCCGACGCGGTCGTGGCGACTACGATTGAATATCAATAACGTCACATTTTAGGTAAACGACGCGAAAAAAAACGTTTTCAATCGATATCGTTTCTCTTTGATCTCACGCGAAATCACACGCGCTAATATACGCGTCGGTCGTCTCATTTCGATGTGGGCCGATCGATTGAGTATTTTATTTATGATTTTCAATCGCACGCGACGGCTATCGTCGTTATAAACGATTATCGCGCAATGTCGCGATTATCCCTTAAAAGGCATTACGGGAGAGAGTGTTGGGAAGGAGAGAAAAAAAAAATTATAAACCGTTACCTGCGCGTGTATTGCCGGTCGACCCTTGAAATCCGCGTCGCTTTCGATCGTCGTGTGTATTGCGGATTTGAATGGTACCATCGTCGTCGTGCGATATTATTATTTTTCCTCTCTTCCCATGACGCGAGCGCGCGCGCGCGTAGTTTCGCCTCCATCGATATTATACTGCCGTTTGAGAATAAAAACGTAAAAATAATAATCCCCGTCGATTAGCACTTGTCCGACGCGTTCTCGGCCAGACGAAACGACGTCGCTTTGGCCAGGCGCGCGCGCGCCGTGAAAGAGAACCCAACGGGACACGGGAAATTACGCAACAAGACGAGACATGTTTTGTGAATGACGCGAACGGTCTCGACGACTGAGGAAAGATAAAAATATAATACTCGTCTAAACGTTTCGCGTCGGAATAATAATTATTGTTTCGATTGTTATTCGGTTTGCGCGACGTATAATCGTTTTTGTTGATATTTTCTAAACACAAGTGACATGGAGAAATATCGCCGGCTTTAATAATCGGTAAAAAAAAAACCCCCGTCCGTCGTTTTCTTTTGACTATTTCGACGACCGATTTTCGTTTCGCCCGATAGCGTTTCGTCCGTGTGCCGCGCCGTTTGCCTTTTACGAGAACAAATCGATTTCAGTCGACTAAAACAGAAAAAAAAAAAAAAAACGACCGACACAGCTTTGCTCTTCGGGTGGTGTGCGCCCCGTCGTCGGCTGTGAGTCCGTTAAAGGCTGGAAGCCGAAAAACCGCGCGCTTTCGTTCGCCCGACTGCCGGAGCGCGTCCGGCCGGCTGATTGATCGCCGCCGGGGCGTCGGACCGCGCGGGCCATTTAAATGCCGCGGCGTGGAAATTCCGTCCGGCTCTCTCTTTCTCGCCGATGCTCACCGCCCCGAAACGGTTTTCACCCCTTTGACGCGTCGACGTGCGGACCGCGGCGGTTTTCACCTGAAAAATCGTCGTCATCAGTTTTCACCGTTCTCGGCGGAGAATCGTCTAGATCGTAAATATCCAGTCGTTTTCTACGGTATTTTAGGAATGAAATACGTCCGGTTAAAATATATTCACGAGTCGTCTGATCGTCGCGGATAAAACGTTCACTAATCTATCTACAATTATTATTATTATTATTATCCAGATGAGTTCGTAAACGCGTACATTTATTTGCAAATCGTTGATTGTTAAAAACGTAATCGTTTCGATCGCATTGAAATTGCGCACACGATCCATAAAATACACGACGGATAATCGAATCATAGATGTGCCGCGGTGATATTTTCAAAAAAAAAAACAAAAACAGTACAACCTCGCGTACTCGACACCATAGTTGATATAAATTATTGTCACGACGCGTCGAAAAAAACAATACCGAAAAAGATTACGTCTGGTCGCCGTCATATTATTTTTTAATACTACGCGTTCTGTTTATAAATATATATTTATTTTTTTTTTTAATCGTTTCGTTTTTATCTAAATCGATTTTTATTATTTTTCACGTTTATAATATTATATCCGGATGGAAAGTAATCCAGTCATATTTTATCGTGTTTATCTAGATAATTAATTTTTTATTCGCTTACTTTTATCTTTATCTAAATCCATTTTAATCGAGTCGTCTGGATAAAATAGCATTTCTCGTCTGATCCCGACGACGTCGCGACGTCGTCGCACGGTGGTCCCAAAAAATCGGCATTTTTCGAACGCCTCTTGTAGAATTTACAATCGCTCTAAAACTAAAATCGTTTCGTATCAGTTTTATAATATATATTATATATTATTATTATTGTTTATTTACAAAATACTAAAGTGTATAGTGTATAATTATTTTAAAACTCATATTACGTACGATTTGTTAATAGATAATGTTAATTAGATAATCGATTAATTCACTTACTTTTATTTTAATCTAAATCGATTTTTCTAATATATTTTAATAGAGTCGTCTGGATGAAAAAAATCCTCTTCTAATTCCAACATCGTCGTCGTCGGTGGTCCAAAAAAATCGGCATTTTTCGAACGCGTCTTGTAGAATTTACAATCGCTCTAAAACTAAAATCGTTTCGTATCAGTTTTTATAATATAACATATTATTATTATAGTTTATTTACGAAATACAAAAGTATAATTATTTTAAAACTCATATTACGTACGATATGTTAATAGATAATGTTAATTAGATAATCGATTAATTCACTTACTTTTATATTTATCCAAAATCCTCTTCTAATTCCAACATCGTCGTCGTCGGTGGTCCAAAAAATCGGCATTTTTCGAACGCGTCTTGTAGAATTTAGTATCGCTCTAAAACTAAAATCATTTCGTATTAGTTTTTATAATATTATATACTATTATTGTTTATTTACAAAATACTAAAGTGTACAAAGTATAATTATTTTAAAACTCATATTACGTACGATTTGTTATTAGATAATGTTAATTAGATAATCGATTAATTCACTTACTTTTATTCTTATCCAAAATCCTCTTCTAATTCCAACAACGTCGTCGTCGGTGGTCCAAAAAATCAGCATTTTTCGAACGCGTCTTGTAGAATTTAGAATCGCTCTAAAACTAAAATCGTTTCGTATTAGTTTTTATAATATTATATACGAGTACTATTATTGTTTATTTACAAAATACAAAAGTATAATTATTTTAAAACTCATATTACGTACGATTCGATAGAAATCCACACGACGATCGTTTAGCAAAACGCGGACGTGTACCGAACGCGACGACTACGTAGTCTTGGTTTTTCTTTCCGGGCGCAAATAATATTATTAGAAACGTCGACTCGCGACGACGCCGCGCCGGCCGTATTACGCGAATTAAAGTAGCGTGCGCCATACATGTATATATACGAGACGCCGTAAAACCTTTTTGGGTCGTGGACGACGACGAAGCTCTGGGGGCGCGTTCGTTTTACAACGTTTTTATGCGACCCGCAGTAAACGCTTTTTCGGGGCGGTAAATCTGCACCGAAAGTTTCGTGCTGCGTCGACTTTTTAGAGCGGATATTGGACGCGGGCTTTGTAACGTGTTACTTTACGATTCCTAAAAGTTTGTCCCGGCCGAGGAGAAGAATCGTCCGACGGAGAAAAGAGACTTTGGAATAACGTCAAAGTCGTTTCCCCCCCCCCCGGCAAATATTACGTTTCTGGTGAAATAAATCGTTCCGGATATACGTATACTCGTGTCTCGTATCTTGTGACTTTGAAATCGTACGCGAACACCGACCGTATTAAAGCTATATTTTTTCAACGTCAAAACGTCGACGGCCGAAAGATCAATCAATAGTTTGTTTTTTTTTTCTTCTATTCCGAGTACGGTATAAAACTACGGTAGTAGTATTGTTCGGATTTCGTATATGTTTTTTTTCTATCGTCTGTTAGACACATGTATTTTCTAAACCTGTACGAGAGTATAAAAAACGCGTCATTACTTAATCGCGAATGGAACAGGTCACGATATTATTGAATTCGTCGTTGTAAAATACTCACTATAGTCTAGCACAGAGGTATTCAGACTTTTTCATCCCTAGGCTCCTTTGAGTGTTCACAAAATGTTGACGGCTCCCAAATTATATACGACAAAAAAATCAATGTTTATATATGAATGTGTAATTTATATTTTATACTAATTATTTATTTACCTATGTATTACATATGTGAAAAAATTATAAATAAGTAGTTATTGTGGACAAAATTGCGATTCGATATTTTTTTATGTTTAGTCTTGGTAAATACAAATCGATATTACTTAATACTTCAATTTTTATCGCTATCGCTATAACATTATGGAAACTACGCGAACGATTATTGTAGACAATTCAACGTTTCTCA
This sequence comes from Drepanosiphum platanoidis, assembly GCA_948098885.1. Classification (NCBI taxonomy): domain Eukaryota; kingdom Metazoa; phylum Arthropoda; class Insecta; order Hemiptera; family Aphididae; genus Drepanosiphum; species Drepanosiphum platanoidis. Next base: position 2,520,656 of record OX402533.1, read on the forward strand.
ACCGGTGGTGTGCCTCAATGATAATAATAAACGTTTTTCGTAAAAATATCTATTGGTTTTCGATTCTACGACGACGCGGCTCCCTTCGACAACTCCCGCGACGCACAGTTTGAATACCTCTGGTCTAGCACACTGTTTTTCATCTCGTACTACACATCGATGTGGAATTTCGTGTCACATTAGCAGTAATATTTCGGTCTCGGTTCTCTCTACGAATTAGTAAGTATAACAGCTCACACGATAGATTTGTATTTAATTTTTTTTCGCGTTCTAGAATACGTAAGAACGTGACGAATCGGTGAATTTATCTGGGTACGTTTTATCCGTTTTGGACGGTTGTTGCGGTACACGTTTCGCGCGAGATTTATTAATTTTCGAGACGGCGGCGCGGCGGCGGGCTGCGTTATCAAACAAGTATTCGGAACGTATACGTATATTCGAAGGACGCGCTTATCCTGAAAGTACTAAAAAAATTGATTAAATTCGAATCGGACACTCGTGCGAAGTAAAACCGAATATATACGCGTACGGCCGTCATAATATTATGTTCTCGACACGTCGTCGTCGTCATGGAAACTACATTTTCGTGATATTCTTGCTCGTTTACCGCGCCGACATAATATCGCGTGGAATGTCAGAGCGCGATTGATCGAGTCGTCACGATTAACCGAAATTCAGCGTGAAACGACACAGGGGGGAAAAAAAAAACCGTTCGACCGAAACGCTTTTTATAAAAAGGATATAATTACGATTGTTTTCGGATGTTTTTGAAATTTTCCCAATTTCACCGCGTACTATAATAATAATAATATGTAATTGAAATAATTATACTACACGCGCGCGATCGTATTTTTCTGAAAAGTTTTCAATCACTGCAGTGTTTCTCGACCGCAGTGCCGCAACAATTGGATGTGCAAGGTGTGCGATGCACACGGGCCTCCCAAACCATAAGCTAAAAATTGAAGATTGTCCGTTTCAAAATGAATTTACCCTATATTGGTATTCTTTACTTCCTCGTGGCTCGTACCTCGAAAGTTTTTTGATTTTTTTGTAATAATTGTTTTCAATGAATTTATTATTAGCATAAGTAGATGATAATTAATATCATGCATTGGATCTGTAAAAAATTCGGTTTTATAGTAAACGGATATTGATGATATCAGTAATATTCTTTTTCATGGAAACCTGGTGCGATAGTCAAAGCATGGTTGTTATATTATAATAGTATTTAGTAGTTTAGTACCTATTTATAGTTTTGTTGTTATTTTATGTTGACTGTAATGTTGCTATTATAGTCACTTAATGAGGACTTCAACTTTATTGACGTACAAATAATTATAGGAATAAAATTACGAAAATGATATTATAAAGTATGACATAATTTGTAGAATATTAGTCATTATCGCAGGGACCCCTCTCTGTTATTGCGAAATATTTCTCAAATAATATTATTGTATGGATACTAGACTCGGATCACTGAATTAAGTCGTTCATTATTTTTTTGATTATTCGTTATACTAATTTATACAGGAGGTATTTAGAAGCTCAAATTTTTATAAATTTACACAATTTATTCTTCTGATCGGTTCCGCGAATCCGTCAAATATTTAAGTTATAGTACTAAAAAATACTAAAAAAATTTCTGTAGTAATACAAAGATCAAGTAATAAATATATTATTAATTTGGGGCCTCTAAATAAATCCTTGCACACGGGCCTCAGAATTCATAATTGCGGCACTGGTCGACCGGTGTGTCGCGCCAAGTACTTAAACGACACAAATGTTCGACGCTATTTCCAAATATTATTCAAATCGATAAACGTGCGTTTTTAAACAATGTAATTTTTGGTTTTTTTTTTGTTTTGCGCGTCACAAAATATTTCAACAGTGTGCCGCCCGTAAGGTATTCGAGAGAAACACCGGCGGCGGTCTAAATAAACGTTCAATTCCGTAGTACGATAATAATACGCGAATCATACGCTCGGTATGATGACGTATTTCGTTTGTTTTCGTTTGTTACGACGACGATACTGTTTTCGTACGTCTCTGAGCGCATAAATCAACACGTGACCGCGACCTCTATGGAGTGATTTTAACCGAGTTAAAAGTGCGTTTCATATTTAATTATCTGCGCGCGGCACACGTGTTCTGCAATAGAATAAAATATATAAAAATGATTGACCTTTCATCGCCGCATTGTTCAATATTTACTCGGCGACGTCGTCGTTTACGCGCCAGATCGATTCAATTCCGCGAATCCGAGCGGGGGGCACTTTTATCGACATCATTTTTTTTTTCCGCCTGTCGTCGCCGTCAAATCGACCTTTTTATACTCGCAATTATTATCAACAACACACAATACGTATAATATTTATTTATTTACCCGGCGCGGCGGTTAAAATTCGAAAAAACAGACTGCAGAGGTTCGCGAATCGCTCGAAATACACAAAACGTGTGCTTCGCGCGGCGAGACAACAGACTGGGAAAAGTGTGTGTGTTCGACTGGGCCGTTGTTATTGTTTCGATTCGGCGGCGGCGGCGGTGAAATATCGTCTGCACAGTCGCGTTCGAATTTTCAAACAACACGAGGGTAGTTGTTGTAAACATGAAAAAACGGCGACTTTCGTTTTATCATTTTTACAATATAACAACTTTCACGCACGCCGCAATGCTTTACTTAATTTAATAATATTGTAACTATTGAAGCATGAAATCCCGGTTAACAGTTCCCAACAAATATCTATATTATAAAGTTTTAACTGCAGTTAGCATAACGTTCTGATTTATATTCGGTAAAAAGGAAAAAAAATGAAAACAACAAATTGTATATGTACGAAAAAGACTGACTGACTATTATACGTAAATAACGATAAGGTCACGCGAATCGATGAAACAGACAACAACAATAATTTTTGTCGTCATAAAATGTAAAAAATTGTTTTCACTTTTTTTTTTAAAATACGTACCCTCGTTTGTCACAATGCGGTTTTCGTGTATTCGAGTATTCAAAGCGCTCTTCCGGCGGCGTATGTTTACCAAAAAAACAAATAAAAATAAATCAAAACGTGTGTTTTTTTTAATTAACTCGAAAAGTGTATATGTTAGCATTTAATGGCGATATTTCATGAAATACCTATTACATACATTAACCGAATCAATGCGATAAAACATAAAATATTAAATTTAACTAGGTATTTTATGAATTCCCCGTGATTGCTCAGTTATAGTTTATATATTAGGTTTAGTTAAGATAAGGCGAGTGGTAGAACATATTATAATATGTTTGTTTCTCGTCCAGTGGTTTGCAGTACACCTTAGTTACACATTTAACGCATTATATAGCTGCAGTAGCTACACGTGTTTTAATCTTTTGATTGAATTTTTTGTAATTTGAATAGTTTGTAATAATAGTGTAAACATGACTAAGATAGATCCAAAACCAATCTTGTATAAAGTATTTTTATATAAATAATTAATAATATTCGTTTGTCCACTTTAACTAGTTATTAATTTAAAATGTAAACACTTTAACGATTCATTATCTGTAATTTTATAATAATATAACTAGTTATTTTATGCATTTTCAAGATAAAGTATTTATATAATTTGAATGTTAATACTTTAACGGCAACATATACATTTGAAACTAGATTTAAAAGTGCGTCTTTTCATAACAATTAAATGAGATATGGTATCGTTACACGATTCTCTCCCCCCCCCCCCCATCTCTGTGTCTCGAAAAATTATCGACGATTATTCAAGTTATATTGTTTGGATCGGAATTATTTGCAATTCAGATAATCTAGGAAAACGGACGAAAACAATTGACGCTCGAGACGCCGCCGCCGCCGCGCCGTGTTGTTTCCGTCGAACGAAGTAGACAATATTGTTATTTAATCGAATAGAAGTAAAAGTGTAGAACGGTCAATAACGATAATAATACTAAAAAAAAAACGATGACGATCGCGCGTTGAAAAAAACATACGTATCACGACGACGACACACAAAAATATAAGTATCGATGACACAAAAGGCGTGTACGCACACAAACAATAGACTCGGTATATTTGCATATTAAAGTAAAGCGTGCGAATAAACAAATTATCGAAACTACACTCGCGCACACTGTCGTGCGTATATTATTATTACGTTTAAGTGTTCGTGCCGAACAAATAAATTAAACCGTCCGCGTGAATAAATCGCCGAGTCGTCGTCGTCGTCCCCTCACACGCGCGCGTAAGCGGTATATATAACCGTTTCGAGTGGTTTAGAGTTAATAATAAAACTTTGTGCGCCGCCGCCGGGGAGAGAATTCGTTCGTTTATGATAAACTTTTTCAATATTTACGTAAGGCGTAAAGTTTCGGCCGTGTATCGCCGGGCATAGAGTGCCGACGTTTCAATTATTATCGTTTTCTCTATGTCCTTCACGACAACACGTATAAAAATAAAAGGCGACGCACGTCGGAAAACGGTATTTCATCGTCGGGCCGTCTAATAATTGTCATTGTCATTTTTATGATGACACTGTGCGAACGGGAGAAAAAACACCGAGAAATCGTCAATCGACCCGAGTAGCGGGTTTCGCGCGGGCCGCGCCTGGCCGAGCTAACCGACGACGACGTCGGGGAAACGTAATATTTTAGTTTTCGGTTTATGAATTTTCCGCATAAAATCTAAACGATCGAGTGGAAAAGTATACGTAGTTCTTTCCGGCGTCGTTCTCAAATTCATAGTCGAATAATGTTTATGATCTTATATATAAAAATGGATCGCAAAATGTGTTGTAAGCGCATAACTCAACAACCCCTGAACCGATTTCGCTAATTCTTTTTTTACAATATTCCTTGAAGTACGAGGATGGTTTTTACGGAGAGAATTATTAAGAAAATTAACCCTAAGGGGGTTAAAAGGGGTAAAAATGGAAAAAATCCCGAGTCACTGGAGCTTTGTGGTATTTAATTTTTGTCAATAGTTTCATTTAGTATAGCAGAGGCCCCTTAAGAAAGGATTTTCCTAAATTCGACCCCTACCGGAGTTAAAAGGGGTAAAAATGAAAAAAAACTGATAAAATAAAAAGTTATACTGCACACGGGCGAAGCCGGGTTATTCAGCTAGTAGTAATATAAAATCCGTGTAACGCGGTCGGGGGGAACCTTATTACAATATTAGTGTTTATCCAGGGAAGGGGGTTTCCAGAGTAATGCAACCTATTAATTATTATTAAAATATTTGTTTAATGAATTTAGTATTTATTTATTAGGTTATTACGAATTTGAATTTTTTTTTTTGATTATTAACTATAATTCACTTACGATTTGATTGTTCTGGATTCGATAGAAGCAAAATATCTTCTTTATTTTATTCTCAATCGATAATATTGCCGAGTTTGTTGTCAATCTTTCTTGGGACATGGTCTGGTCCCCCCTCCCCACGGCACGGCTCCGCTGGGAGTTGAACACGTGTGAGAGGATTTCTAATCAATAATAAGTTCAATTTGATCTATATGTCCAATGCGTAATTATATTATATTTATCTATTATTAGTTAATAATTATAATAATTTACTATAACGTTCCAGATGATAGTATTCGAGTCCGTGTGTGTATAAATTTGAGTATCGGCCGATGTGTATAGTGTGCGTCTGATGTATAATAATTTAGTTTTCGATTTTTCTCTAAACCAGCGGTTCCCAAACTGTGCACCGCGTTCTACGACAAATAGTTTAAAATATATGTATGTTTTTTTTTTTTTTAAGTTTAAAAATGCATTAATTTATAATTGAGTTAGTTGTGTACTTGGCTCAGAACGCTTAGATTGTATATGAGGTTTAATAAAATCAATAAAATTGGCCATCAATGAGTATTATTTTTTGTTCTGTGTTTCGTGATATTCACAGAGAAGGGCCTGACCACGGTTAAATTTGGTCCAAAATAGGGTACCGCGGCTAAATTTGTTCCAAAAAAGGGCAAATAAGTTTGGGAACCGCTGCTTTAAACTATTTTGGCCCGCAGTGAATAAAGGTCGGAGACCCTCGCGGCGTAGTAGGCGCGATCGCGCGCCGTTTGATATAATATATCGATCGTGTTTTTTTCGGTTCAAATAATATTACGGCGGCGTAATCGACATCGATGCGCCCACGCCGGTTAAGACTGCGAATTCGCGACAACTGCGGAGATTAAAAATAATAATACGTAACGTCGTTATATTATATACGCGTCACCGCAACCGTCGAAGGAGATATACGTTTCGGATGATTCGCGTTTGAATTTCCATATAATGCCATTGTGACTTTGCGGATGGCGCCAGACGGGCGTGCGACGTCTTGGAAGGGGTGGCGGCGGCGGCGGCGGCTTCTATGTGTGATTCGAAGACGATATTTTATACTCGTGTTTTTCGGTGAGATTTAATTTCCGCCGTTCGAATCCGTATCAAAAACGTGTACACAATGACGTTTATAATTTCTCGGTCCGCAAAACTTTATGGACATTGTGTGTGTATTTTTCAAGACTTGTATTTTACGAGTAGACCGAGAAAGAAACGTACTTTTATTATTACGACCACTTTTACTCTGCAAATATACGTATATGGGTGGTGTTTTTTTTTTTTTTTTTTATCAGACTTGTCGTGTGGTTTTTGTCGGGTCCAAACCTATTTGTTATGTGAACACAACTACTGAAATTGGCAGGTGTCCCATTGAGTATTTTGTCAAGAAAGGGGATGGACGAGAGTTTCGACCCGAAGATGACCGCAAACTATACTCGCGACAGATGACAAACGATCCTCGTAGACGAAACCCGTTTAATTAGTTTTTATTCGATCGCCGCGCCGGAGGTGTCGGCGCGGCGTGTCCTAGAAAACAACACAAAAGGAGGAGCGCGTTTGGCGATCGAAAATAGGAATTTCGGGTTTTTAACGACGACCCACGTGAATAAATAAATGTCCGACAAAAAATATGATCGACTTTTACGACGACGGGCATCTCGTTCGGCGGCGGCGGCGGCGGGTAAAACGTGCCGAACGATAACGAGCGAATTTTACAACTTCAACACGTGGATCAATCGAACGACGACCTCTGCATGATTCGTCGTCTGCTCGACAAACGGTTTTTTTTTTCGTTTCGCACCAGTGCGCGCGCACGTATATAGGTTTTCATTTCGCGGTTGGCCCGGGCCCCCTCGGCCCCCCTCCCCATAAATACGCCACCGCGATTCGCACTCGCGACACGTCGAACGACGCGTGGCGATCGGAATTCGCCGTCCTCTCGTCGTCGTCGTCGTCGTAAACATTAGGCTGTTCAAACGAACCGCTCAAAGTACGCGTGTAATAACGCCTTTTCTCGTCTGATCGACGTCGTCCGAGGAGACAATCCTCCATCGATCGGCGTTTTTCGTACCAACGCGCACGGTTTCGTGGTCCGGACGACCGTTACGCGCGACGCATGAATATCGGGGGGGAAAAACGCGCGTTTCGAGAATAAAAACACAACGGAAACCGCCGCCGATGGCGGGGCACGGACGCGGGGTGTGCGCGAGGAAAACGGCCGCGCGCGCATAGTATATTAGCTAGTAGGTAGGTACTCGCCGTTTTTCCCCCAGGACATGTCACATGCCATGTTTTCTTCCTTCCCGGTATCGATCCATATTTCGGCCGACGACGACTACTACTACTACTACTACACGTTTCGAAATCTCGTTACGCGCCGCCGATCGCCGTTTTTTCCGCGATGAAATTCTTCAGTGAGCACTTTTTCTCGCCAATTCGTCTCGACGCGTCGAAAAATAACACTAAAACACAGAACAGTCGCGCTTTTAGTATGACGGGCGAGGCTCGAAAACAACGAAAACCCGTCAGAACAGACCGTATCGATTGCGAAAATATATTACGAATTTGCGGTCTAAATTAAAATAATATCTGTTAGTGGATCAATTCGAGGTCAACGCGATGCCAAAGGACGTGGTAAATATGTCACTACCTGGTTTTAAAAAAATGTATTCATCAGATATGAATATAAAATAATATTAATCGTGTAATTAGTATTATTTTAATATTGTTATTATTCATTATATTTATCATTATTATTATTACTTCAAGTGAAAATGTGAATGAAACGAGTCTCCTCGGCGAGGCCCGGCCATCTTTATATAGATTGAAAATGAAAAAAATTTCGATTCTCCGCGACATTTGCCTCGTATGACGTAAACAGTCACTTTCGGATAATATATTATACTATACGAGTTGGGTAGTGACAAAAAAAAAAAAAATATATAAATATCCGTCTGCTTCGTCATCGACTATTAATACTCGGTCGACACACGGCGAATGTCGTAATTATTTTTTTTCGTCGAGTTTTAAACGTACCATAATGGGGTATGGCTATCGATTTTCGTCGTCGTCGAAGGTAAATTTTCCACGTGCATTTTTAATGGGAAAAGGATAAAACAACACGTTCTCGTAGTAATGGCTTCGAGTAACTACCATACAATTATCGTTGAATATTAATAGGCACCCGGGGGGGGGGGGGGTATTGAACGCGTATAACCATTCGCCTCTCGTAAAACTCGGCCGGAAAAACAACGTCGCCGTCGTCGTGTTACGCGTTACTATTATATTATTTGAATATCAGTGGCGTTTTGAAAAAGTGTAAGCAGAACAACTAGTGTATTGGAAATGTATTATAGTCAGTCGACTACATTTTAATTGGTAAAAAATATATACAACTCTCTTTGACTTTTAACAATTATTTGTATGTATACAAATTATAATTTTAAATCGTACCTATGAATCCACAAACACGTTGCTATCGCACAAATGCACACACGGCCACCGGTGGTTATCGCCTTATTGGAAATTTTAAATGATAATAAACCGTTCGTGGTGCAGCGTTTCCCAAAGTGTGTCCCGCGGAACCCTAAGGTTCCGCGGGACAATCTCAAGGGTTCCGCCAGATGTATGTGATTATTTAGAAAATTATTTTATATCACACTATTGTCACTATTATTAACAACATCGTTATAATGTACTTGTTGTACTTGAAATTGAACAGAATAAAAAATTGTAACACTCATATAGAGTACCTTTAGACCAGCGGTTCCCAACCGGTGGTACGCGTACCCCTAGGGGTACTCGCGATGATCTCAAGGGGTACGCGAAAAAAAATTGAGTAATGGCGGATTTTAATTTAAAACTATTCGTTTCGGAAATATACGTTATTACAAATGAAAACTTGTGTCACGCAAATAACAATTTTTTCTTATCTTACACAATTTTCTATCTGAAAATAAGCTAGTTATGTCTCGAGAAATTAAGAAAAACATAATTGAACATCTGGAAGGGTTAAAATTATCATTCAAAAAATACTTTTCCAAACCTGACGAAGAAAACAATTGGATTTCAAATCCTTTTAATGAAGAATTCTTTCAGAGGGGTACAATTTAGAAAAATATTAAGCTTAGGGTATACAGAAGGAAAAAAAGGTTGGGAACCGCTGCTTTAGACGTTGTCATTGCGTTAACGACGGAAAAACGAACTGATTTTAACCCGTTATAATAATAGTGTCTGCACTTTTTTACTTTTCGCAAAAACGATTACGAAATATTATTATTATTAATAGCGAGAAAAATGTATATTCTACGATCGTTTTAAGTCAAACAACTTACGTGTGGCAGTCGGAAATCCTTTCGCTGCCCAGGACGACATTATAATATTTTTCCATTTCGATTTTTGATTTCGTTCTCTTCTCTCTCGCAGTTCGCCCACATTTGGCGGCGGCTCGTCGTCTTCGTCGAAGCCCGGGCACGCGGCCAGCGCGGACGACGTGTCGGCGACCAGCAGCCATCATCACGGAGCCGGCGGCGGTGGCGGCGGCGGCGGCGGAGGCGGCGCGTCGGCGGCCTCGAGCGCCACGGAGCACCTGCTGCACAAGGACATTGCGGCCGTGGCGCAGGGCGGATGGAACGTGACCAAGTCTCTGATGAACGTCAAAGCCGAGGAAGACAACGTGAGTACATGTCAAGTGTATTTATATTGTGTTGACGATATAGGAGCTTGTTCCGAGCATCGACAGCGATTTCGTTTATTCGTTTCGCCTCTAAACGCTTGCATCGTTTCCAGTCCTGTAAAGTATTTGGAATACTTTTTCGTAATAATTTCAAATTCAAATACTCTGTAGGCACTTTGAAAATGTAATCGAATCAAGTTCGTTTTTAGATTCCTAGTGAAACGAGGAAAGAGCATTTAAAACCACGATTAAATATTGTACATTAATCGTTACGTTCTTTTGGATATTTAATTAATTAATTAATTTCATCATATTAAACTTGTAAAAACGATAGATACGTGCTACCATTACGGTTTACCTGACTATATTTAAATCCACGATGAAAAAAATAGTATTAGTAATTTTATTCAAAAATTACATTTTTTCAAAAGTATTTGGAATGTATTCCAAATACTTTTGAAGTGGATATAAGCTGTATCTCTATTTGAATGATTTTTTTTTAAAAAGTATTTTTTCACAACGCCGCCGATCGTTTCTCGAAATACATTCGTGCGTTTTCAGAGAAGCTCGTCGCGAGGTCGCCCGCGCAGTGTTACTGTGAATAATAATAATATTAATCGTACGATATATGTTTTTTTCGTCGTTTATTATTTAATGTTTATCTTCGTTTGGAAAACGTTTCGCGCTAAACGACACGACAACGATTCTCGAATCGTTAACTGAAAGTACGCGATAAAACGATAAAAATATTGTTCCGATCGAATTTTTTACCGTAGCGCCAACAAAGTCGCGTTAACGAATCGGCGGTACTATTATAACTAGGGCTCGGATTTTGTAGCAAATGCTTCTTTTGAGGGGTGTGTGATAGAAAGATAATTCTCATAGATAAATACGTTTTGAATCGTTCTGATTTCAACGAAGTAAACTTTTTTTTGCTGTTTTTTGCTTTTTTCCACAAAACTTGCTTTTTATTGCTTTTTCCCCTAATTGGTTATTTTTTCTTAATTTTTACATATTTTTCTTGAAAATTTAACTTATTTTTATGTATATTATACTTGGACTATAAATCATTATTACCAGAAATTTTAAAACCAGTAATAAACGTATGAATGATAAAATAACCATCGTTATTGTGCCGAAATTGTAATGAATAATCATAACAGTATGATTTAAATGATTTAGTTTATATGAAATATGCATGGATTACATCGGTTGATGTGCAAAGGTCTTTTTCTACGTATAAATATAATATATTAGCGGCACCCAATAGAATGAGTTTTAAATGAAAGTATCTTGACCAAATATGTGGTCGTAAATTCCTTTTTTAATATTTAATTTTATGTGTAATTGAAATTTGTTTTTTTTTTTAGAATTAAATTTAATAAATTCTTTTTTTTTGCTTTTTTCGGCTACTTGAAATGTTTTTTTAAGGATTTATTTTGCTACAAAATCCGAGCCCTACTTATAACTAATCGATAGACAGATTTGTATGAATATCGCCTTCGAATACTCTGTTTTTTTTTTTTATTCAAACTAAAACTTGCGTTCGACGCGAACTCGTAAAAAAAACCGATACCCCCCGGGGTCCTCTAAAAATGGACTGATTCGAATCGTAGATAATTTTTTAAAACGACGACAAACCATAATATTCTTAAGAACGTACTTACCTATATGCTTTTAAGTTTGTTTACTTTGTCCGTTTTTTTTTTCCCCCAACGATAGTTCCAACAGTTCTTCCGGGAAAAAAGTTTGGAGATGCGAGGAAACCACACGCACAACACGCTTTTGTTTGGAAAAATTAACACTCGTGAAAATCTGCCATCCGGAGCAACCGTCCTGTTGCCGGGGGGGCACTGGTTGCGTTACGTCTTCGCGTCGTATTTTAACGTGCTTCGACTGCAAAATATAATAAGACATTGACCGTTTCTTTCATAATAAAATCACATTTTTTTTTTTGTTAAAACAAATATGAAAAAAAAATCACGACAATTTAACATCAAAATTATACTTATTTAAATGCGCGAATTCATTAGTACTTTTTATTTTTTACCTCAAAGTCGTGGTTTTCCAAACGAATCGGTAAGATCTTTTCAAATATTTTTCCTAAAAAAAAATGATAGAAAACGAACTTTCTTAATATCTTCACATCGTATATGATTATGTGGAACACGCTTTGGTTTCGCCGGGGCTCCGGGCAAATTCGCAAATACACTGAAATGCAATCGTTTTTATTTTTTTTGTTCGACATAATGCACTTAAACGGAGAAACGCGTTTAGGTTTTTTTCTATTTCATTTATTCGTACGAATCGAACGGGCGGATTGTTAACGCGCGACGAGAACGTACAGTATTGATATCGTATGTGTGCAGTTAGAGCGGACTGTACACGAAAGTTTGGTGAAATGTAATTTTATATTCCCGCGTCGGCTCGATCGCGACGGTCGTCTCTCGCTGTCCCCCGCCAGCGCCGTATTTATATAATATTATATTTGACTTTAAACACACACGCGAGCGACGGGAAATATTAAAAAAAAAAAAAAACGGTAAAACATTATAGTATGAAAAGTGCACGGCGAATATAATCGGATTCCTCGAGAGTCCTGGCCGCCGCCGCCGCCGTGGAATTTATTACTGTAAAAACTGTTCGCTCGCCGTACTATATTACTCCGACGGAAATATTTCCGTAGATGATCATTTTTGTTTGTTCAACCCTCCGGGGGGAGGGGTGGGGGCACCGCCGAAATTTTTTATAGTCTTTAAATTTAATTTCTGAAAGTTGATTGTTTATAGTAATTTACGATGAAATATAACACTATTATATATTATAATCGTCCGAGTAAAAATTCTGTTGGCATTTTGCAGTATATGTAGGTATAACACTTATAATATTATTCGAGCAACTATATAACGATTGTAGACGTTTTGTTGGCGGACGAAAACTCGCTATCGAACAATAATTATTATCGATAATAAAATAGAATTTCTCTTGTTATCATAAACGTTAGTTTTTTTTAACCTTCTAGCGGTCGCGCCAGCGGTGTTTACACCGCACTTTTTGGAAAAACCATTTTCTTTAATTATATTTATCGAAAAAATTAATATGACCTCCTGCTATTCCTACACAAAGTATTTATAAACATATTGCAATAGTCATGCATTTTATCTGTACACGTAAAGTCATCAATACGTAGTCACAAAGTATCAGTGAACACTATGTTACCGTGTAAAATGTAGTAATATCAATGCGTTTGATAAGACTACAACGAAATCGAAGAAGATTAAGAAGTATAATTACGTAATTTAAAAATACATTTTCTTTAAGTTTTTTTGTAAATGTCATTGTAAACTATTCCTAGCATAATATATTTATGCAAATTATAAAATAACAGTCCTAAAATCCACACTAAAAATAAAGAAATAAAATAGCGGTGTTAACACCGCGGCGCGACTAACATCGTGATTCTCACAGGCGCGACCGCCGTTAACTATGAAAATTTATCAATTGGTTTTGAACCCCCCCCCTCCCCCCCCCCCCCCGAAAATTTGTTCCGGCTACTTGGTAATTATAAAATCGCGGTTTTTCGATACTCGGAACGTGACCAAAAAAACGAGACCGTTTTGCAATAATTCAATAGAAATAACCTAAAAGCCGGTCGAAAACGCACAGATTCTTCTGTCGAGTGACCATCGCTAAAAACGCGCGCGAAAACAATACGAAGAAAATATGTATATCGTTCGCGGAGACGTTTATTTCCATACTATTGCCCGCTCGGTATAAAATATAATTTTTCGAGTTAGGTTTCGAGAACGAGATAAACTATAAAAACACGATGCGACGACGGCGTTTTCGCGGCCGTCGGAGAAAATTTATTTCGTTTTTCAGGACCGCGGTGAAAACGAGCATTTCCCCGCGCCGCCGATACACACGACGCGCGCGCTATATTATAGTTTTATAATTTATTACTCGACGAACGGTATTAGTAATATACGCCGTGTTTGATATATTTCGTCGCGTTACGTGTGCGACGCGCGCGCTAGTAGTAATACGCGCGGGTTACTGTTATTGATAAACGGGAGGTTTGTTTTTTTTCCGCGCTCGAAAACGCGTCGATTTTCTTTCTTATTATTTTCGCAAACCATACGCGAAACACGCGCGCGACATACCCAACGTCATACGGGGAGAGGAGGGTATCCTTTTTTTTTTTTGCCATCTCTCCTCGTTTTCGTATCGTTCACAAACTCGTCCGTTTCATACGCAAAATACACGCGCGCGCGAGCGACTCGAGAACGCCGCCGCAACATAAATTACAACGTCCGATATTAATATTATACTGCAGTCGGTATACGTGTGCGTAAATAACCCTCCGGGAGCTGCAACAAGTCGGGCCAAACCGCGCAATGGACCAGAGAGACAAATACGCAGTCTTTCTTTTAACTATGGCCCTCCGCACACTACGCGATTCACACGCGACGCAATTTACCAACGATAAGTTGGTGCGATAAGTGCGATAAGTGCAATTCATGCGATTTGTGCGATATGAGGTCCACCTTAGTGCGATAAGTGCAATTCATGCGATTTGTGCGATATGAGGTCCACCAACGCGAAACGATATTCAGTCGATCATACTGTGTCAATCACGTGACTAGTTTTCATCCGTTTTCAATTTTCAAAAAAAAAAATGTCTAGTTCGAGTGATGAAAAACATATTGTCATGTACTATTGGTACACAAAAGGAGGCTAACAAAAAAAAGAATAGGATCAAAACCATCAAATCTTTCCTACAATAATCGGGAATTGTATAATTATATAGGGGTGGGTGTTTTTCAACCTCGCCGACGAATTTTATGTTGAACTATGTCAAAATATTAACAAATTTCAATAAAATCGCATGCAACACGCGCGATACGACTACCAGGCGACTAGCACTGTCAGTCGCGCGTGTCGCCAGTCGCTCGCGTCGCAGTCGCGTCGCAATCGCGTCGTTATCAAATTGCAGTGTTAGTGGTTCCCCATTTACTTTGCTAGGATATCGCGCGTGGCAAAAATTGCGTCGCGTGTGTATCGCGTAGTGTGCGGAGGCCCTATATCGACGGCGAATCCCGAGTATTTGGAAAATCTTCTGCCGCGGCGTTTCTTTTTCACTGACCGGTGACGTTTCAATCGAAAACGTTTGAAACCCGGTTAGGTCTCGGCTACTACTATCATACCAGACTCTTGGACAAAAGAGTATATAGAATATAGCCGTAAAAAGAGATCACGGTTTGTTTTTGCGTTTTTTTTTTTTCGATTCGAACGACGCGCGCGCGTTCAAGTGCTAATTTCGTCCCGTCTTCGGAAACGATTGATTTTCAATCGCCGCCGTTTCACACACGATAAGAGGTGGTTTACGACGAATCGTCTGCTCGACATTAGGATTTGTACTCGCTCCGAATATACTCGTTTTTTACGCGTGTTCGAAGAACAAAAAAAAAACAGATTAAATCCTTAACGTGGACTTAACACGTCAACTGCGATGCGTCGCGGCGGTATAAAACATCAAATCGGAAGACTGCGGATCTCTCTCTAGAGTTTTTCTTTTTCGACGAGAAATTTCATACAACACACACACACACACACACACACACGACACCTACTAACGATTTTCACAAATATTTCCTTTTTATTTATACACGAATCCGCACGAGCACGCTGCGTAAAATGTTTTAAATATTTGTAGCGCACATGGGTACTATGTATAATACTATGAATTTTCGTACTGCGGCGCGCACGCACAAAACGTTACGTATTGCGCACACGAAAATACGGTCTGCTAAACTTGAAAAAAAAAAAACCACGACGTTAATACCGCGCATGATAATTTATAGCCTGGCGCGGCGTCGTCTTTTTATACTAACCGAAAAACGTTTTCGTACGAACCAGTCTAAATCGATTTCGAGCGAAATATATTCTTATAATATGTTTTTAAAATCTTTAAAATCATTCATACGCATGAACATACGAATATACTCCAACAAACGTACGAAATCGGAATCTAAATTAAATCAAATATACGAACGAATTATAATTATTTATCCGACGTGTAAAAATTAAAACCGCCGACGACGGGCGATATTTCACCACGTCATACTATAAACGGCGCGACTCTTGGCCGCGGTGGGCGATAAACGATTCGGAAGATGTTTATGGTTTCGAGATGCAAATTATTACGCGCGGTCTTGTAAACGCTATTATTTCGATAGACCGCGTTACCTTTGATATTGGTGTGGACACGACGACTAATATTGAAAAAATTAGGTACCGGAATGATACGATCAAACGTCTCTCTTGCCTCGCCGCCGATCGTAACACGTGATTCAATCAAGTCGACGGAATATTTATATTGTATTCACAAAATTAACTTTAAAGTGCCATAGAACCAACAGTCTACTAATAAGTAATTAAAATTCCAAATGTATATTCTCATCGTCCAATCTGTTATTATAATATACTAATCACTGATTTCAAAAGAGCCCAGCCCGTATGATGTAAATGAATATTTACGCAAACGAAACGCGAGCGATTGCTGTCTCGGAAAAATTAAGTTTCAAACAAAACCGTTTTGAAACACAAAAGCGTCGTGTCGCGTGGGTTATATCAATAACATAATATTATCGTTTTTCGTTTCACTGTGATTCCAGCACGATCGCTGCCAATCGCTAACGGAATTGAACAAAGAGCCGCCGGCCGTGCCGTCCGAGAAGGTGGGCCAAATCAATTTCGGGCTCGAATACGACTACCAGCAGAACACGCTGATCCTGCGCATAATCGCGGTAAGTACACGATTAGACGCTGCGCACAAGACGTGGACGAAAATAAAATATAAATAAAAGTTATTGAAAAGTAACTTTTTTGCACTCTATAATACTCGCGAGACCTTAATTCTATTTTATTATCGTTTAAATATTATATTTAATAGTTTTTTTTATATTCGATAATATTTTTGTTATTTATTTATAGTATTGAAATACTAATACGATAACAGACGTAGAGAATTTTTCGGAATAAATCGTAATCGGTTTGATTTTATTTCCAACTCGATAGAACTCAAAAGAGGCGAGATTTTTTTTTTTTTTTTCAACAAATTAATCGCGGCGCGAGGGAAACCAACTATATTTAATTTACATTGTACCAGTTGTCGCTGCAAGACGTGGACGAAAATAAAATAAAACAAAGGTCTCGAAGAAAAAAGTCATAAAAGTTATTGAAAAGTAACTTTTTTGCACTCTATAATACTCGCGAGACCTTAATTCTATTTTATTATCGTTTAAATATTATATTTAATTGTTTTTTTTATATTTGATAATATTTTTGTTATTTATTTATAGTATTGAAAAACTAATATGATAACAGACGTAGAGAATTTTTCGGAATAAATCGTAATCGGTTTGATTTTATTTCCAACTCTATAGAACTCAAAAGAGGCGAGATTTTTTTTTTTTTTCAACAAATTAATCGCGGCGCGAGGGAAACCAACTATATTTAATTTTCATTGTATCAGTTGTCGCTGCAAGACGTGGACGAAAATAAAATAAAACAAAGGTCTCGAAGAAAAAAGTCATAAAAGTTATTGAAAAGTAACTTTTTTGCACTCTATAATATTCGCGAGACCTTAATTCTATTTTATTATCGTTTAAATATTATATTTAATAGTTTTTTTTATATTTGATAATATTTTTGTTATTTATTTATAGTATTGAAAAACTAATATGATAACAGACGTAGAGAATTTTTCGGAATAAATCGTAATCGGTTTGATTTTATTTCCAACTCGATAGAACTCAAAAGAGGCGAGATTTTTTTTTTTTTTGAAAACAAATTAATCGCGGCGCGAGGGAAACCAACTATATTTAATTTACATTGTATCAGTTGTCGCTGCAAGACGTGAACGAAAATAAAATAAAACAAAGGTCTCGAAGAAAAAAGTCATAAAAGTTATGGAAAAGTAACTTTTTTGCACTCTATAATACTCGCGAGACCTTAATTCTATTTTATTATCGTTTAAATATGTGTAATAGTTTTATATATTTGATAATATTTTGTTATTTATTTATAGTATTGAAAAACTAATATGATAACAGACGTAGAGAATTTCCAACACGATAGAACTCAAAAGAGACGAGATTTTATTATATATTTAATTTACATTGTATCAGTAGTAGTCGCGCGATCTTATAGACCAAGGGAAAACGTACCTTACCCCGGTGGTAATAATATTGCGATAGTATTTGCGCGGTAAACTGTGGCAGAGTAAAACCGCATTCGCGTATATAATATACGGTCGCGAGACCTATTAAATAGTCGCGGCAAAAAAAAAAACTTCCGAGTTTAAGCCGCGGTACAACATTACACCGATATATTACGGACCATTTTTTTTTTCTCTCCCCTTTTTTTACCGCGCGAGACCACATTATCTTCGTTCGCGCCACGGTCGGCCCGGACACTGCAGTGCGCGGAGGGTACTAAAATCAAACCCTTTCGCGAGCGCGTACATGACCGGGGGGATGGGGGGAACCATATCTCGGTCGTATTTTTTACGCTAATACGTACGCGGGGGGGTCAACGCGGAGAGCCAGCCTATACGTGCGCCTATCTGTTTTATGGTTTTGCTTGTTGTTTTTAAGTCTGAAAAATTAATAGCGTCCCCGCGACTCTTTGATTTCACTGTTTTTTTTTTTTTTTTGTAGTTACGCGCGAAAGATTATCTATCCGACACTCGTCCAAACGACAATACATAGGAGTTACGCGTTATTTATATCGCGTTGAATTTTCAGATTTTATCGAATCGTCGCGTGTTTTCGTGTTAAAACGTGGATCGATCGTGTGTAGTTTAACTCGGCGGTTCTCAAACTTTGCTCCGCGGAGCCCTAGGGCTTTTTAATTTTTATATTTACATTCGATATTATTTGGACCGCACCAATATATGTATTGTTTTAAACAATTTATAAATTCACATTATTGTGTGTCATAGTCGAAACGAGATTAGATAAAAGTCGGATTTTTCGTTCGTTTGACATATTGTACGATAATTTAGTGAATTTTCAGATTTTATCGAATCGTCGCGTGTTTTCGTGTTAAAACGTGGATCGATCGTGTGTAGTTTAACTCGGCGGTTCTCAAACTGTGCTCCGCGGAGCCCTAGGGCTCAGGGCCGGATTATGGTCATAATTTAAGGGGGGCTATTACTTTTATTGAGGCCTTTTCACCTAAAACAATTTCCTTTTTTTCTTCTGATTTATTAATTTGTAATAAATATAAATTAAAATAAGTATAGCATTGTTTTTAAATAAAATTTTATTACGACCACTATATACCTATAATTGGGTCTTGTGTGTCGGTAATGAAGTATCCAAGTCCATAGTCCATTTTCATATGACATAAATTTAAAATTTATAAGTTATAATAATGTTTTGAAAAAAATGAGTTGACACACTGTGGCCCCTTTCAACTTTCGGCCCGGGGCTATAGCCCCCCCTAGCCCCCCCCCTTGATCCAGCTCTGCTAGGGCTTTTTAATTTTTATATTTACATTCAATATTATTTGGACCGTACCAATATATGTATTGTTTTAAACGTTTTAAACTATATTTATGAATTCACATATATTATTGTGTGTCATAGTCGAAACGAGATTAGATAAAAGTCGGATTTTTCGTTCGTTCGACATAATATTGTACGATAATTTGGTTAATTTTAAAAAGCAATAATCATTTACGATTATTGATATGATTTTTTTTAGGAACATAAGGGCTCCGCGAGTAAAAAAGTTTGAGAACCGCTGGTTTAAGTAAAAGTCACGCGGACGATATTGAAAAGGCCGTAAAAAAATAACGCTCCTACAGAAAATCAGACGCTTTCGACCCCCCCCCCCCTCAAATAACGTCTATACTCGCACAATCGTCTTTGGAAACGTAAAACAACGGCGGCGTACGATCTGAAAACGCGCGCACGTCGTGTTTCACTATGCGTTTGTTTTTTCTCCCTCTTATCGGATAAACATAAAATTATCGTCATGCGCCCCACACGATGATAATAATATATTACACGAAACCCGACGTTTATACACGTCTGCTTTATTCGGTTTATAAATTATTTGTTTGATTGTTTTAGCAGAAGAAAGAAAGAAAGAAAGAGAGAGAGTCACGCGCGCGCGCGCGCCGTCATTTATTACACGCTACCGTGCGCTGCGAGAGCAAATCCGCTCTCGGTCGACCGAACCGCGTAAATGTCACCTATTTAGTATTCACGCGCGTCGCGAAAATTACATTTCGTACGAGCCGCCGAGAACAACGAATAATATAAAACGCGATTATTTTTGATTTATTCCGACTTGTTTCTCGCCGCGTTCGATTTATCGCCGAAAGCGTCGCAATAATCCGCGCGCGCGCGCGCTCGCGACCACTTTCGCCGTGCTTTTCACACTCTGGGCACTCGATCTCCGTCCGAGAGCACCATAAGTATATATTGCGACCGTCAGCTACCTAACGTAAGAATAGTACACATCAGTATTCTGGCGGCGCCTTTTTTTTTTCGTGTTTATTTTATTGTTGTATACGGTCGCGACGACGACGACGTGGTCGCAGAGCCAACACTATATGAAGAGAGTGAAAAAACGCGGCGAAACACAACATAACACGCGCGTATTGATTTGTACGTGAAAAAAAAAACAAAAACCGATAGTTATAACAGCGATCAAATAATGAACAACACACCGCAAACGTTTCCTCGGAGTGAAAAAAAATAATAAACAGCGATGAGATATATTAACGAAAATATTGTGTATTTTTATCGCAACGTGCGGCTCGCGACGAAATGAAATGAAAAATACGGATTCGGTGTCGGGAAATAGATTTAATTTATCTGGATAAAAATTATTTATCGTTCGTCTTATTTAGATAAAATTCTAGTCGTCTACGAGTACCTACCTACCCGTCTCATTTCCTATCCTCGGCGGATTCTAAAGTCGCACAAAGAGGGTGGAATTTAAAAAAAAAATCGAATTACTTTTTTTCATTTTTCAACCTCTATGTTAGGGTAATTATTTGCGTTTTTTCCCCTTCGAAACTTCCAAAAGTCTGTCCGGTCGTCCAGACAAAAGTTTTCGGGAAGCTAAAGTGTCCAGTTTTTAAAAATACGCCCTTATTAAAGAAAAACGCGCGCGAAGAAAATCGTGTAAAATTGAAAATATGACCGTAGTCATTTATTTTTATCAATAATTGTATTGTATACGGCCGCGGCAGTTATAATTTTTTATAAATTGTAATCGAATGTAATTCGAACGTCCAAAAAAGTCTATTTAGTCGTCTGAATTGAAAAAAAAAAGTTAAGCTATGCCTACGTTTTTCCAATTACATTGTTGGGTTATCGTTAAACAATAACGTATTCGATTGAAAATAGATTTTAGTAATAAAAAAAAAAAAAAATCGACCTTTTTTGTCCTGTATTTTTAGCGTTTTAAATCTGACCAACTCGATCTACTTTATCGTCGTCGAAGAAAATGACTCGTATTTATGAGAGTACACTCTCGTGCTTCTTACACAGTTTGACAATTTTCACAATTAAACGTTTAGGAACGTTAGGAACGCGAGAGGAAATTGAAAAAATTATATTTGTATTATCTGACCGAACGCGTACTCGTTTGTTTTTAGGTTATAGCCGCCGCGAGTCGGTGGTTCATTATTTTACAAATAATTTTTTTGAAATCCAAAAAAAAGAACGCCCCAGGGGAGTGTTGTAATGATCGCGGTCTGTTTATTTAACCGTTTCAAATGAAATGAGAAACTAAAAAATACAGACATATCTTGAACCGATTTTTAACCTAACGATACGCGGTGATACTCGTTGATTTCGGATAACGATTTGCGGCCCGAACGTCAACAGAAAATTTATTACCGATGGAAATCGGTCAGAGTATGGAAAACAGCGTAATTATTATCTTTTAAAGTCGACGTCATAGCGGGGGTGGGGGGGGTGGGGGCGGGAAAAGACTCGAATGATTTATAACAAAACGACAAAGATTTATTATCGCGCCGAACCGTTATTCAAATTTTTAAAATTTAATCAATTATAATTAAATCGAGAGACCATAAACAGCTCGTCACCGAAAAATTCAGTCGTCCGATATTAGAAAAAAAGACGATAGTATAATTTATCGCGGACCGATAAAACTGATTTTTCCAACAGTTTTCACATTTGCAATAACCGTTTTAACAATAATATCATTTACGCGTGACCTTAAAAACCAAAAAAAAAAAACTCGAAAAAACGATCCGTTCGTATCGATTTCGTATTGGTTATTACGCGACGTCGGAGCGTACATTTTTTTTTTTTTTTTAAGTTTTTTGTTCAACGTTGATTGATACATTTAATCGATTTATTATACGTTTTCGCGTAAAATATACGACGACGAGATAAAAAAAAATACATATTAGGTGGTCCGAGAGACTCGTACACGACGAGAGAGAGAGAGAGAGATCATAACGAATTGAAGATTGATGAGGGACGGTGGGTATATAAATCACACGTGTGATGCCATTGTGCGACGCGGCACGGAGAGATCGATACTTATTCAAAAACGTAATGGAAACGAAGGCGAGGTAAACGAAAAAAGGATAAATATATTTTTATTTATTTTTTCCCCGCCGCCGTCTGGATAAATAAAAATCGTTTGTCTCGGCCCTAACCGTCCATAAACTATTATATTTATTTAATGCTTGTCGGTTATTTTATTTATCGTTATTTAACGTTCGCGTATCGTATAGCAATAATATTTTACAGGAGACTATTTTTATTTTTTTTTCCCCCTCTAAAAATCGCGTTCGATTGATTGGGCCCCCGGGGGGTGGGGGGGGGAAGAAGTAATAAAAACGTAAAGCTCCCGACAGTCGAGAAGAGCAGCATTAAATTAGCCGCCGCCGCCGCCGATTATCATATCGTTTGCGCGATCGTGTTAAACGCCATCCCAGAGAAAGTATATTATAATCGTCGACAGTGGCGTATTTAGGATTTTATCAAGGGGGGGGGGCAAACATATAATTTCGTTCTGTAATATACAGTGGGGTCTCGATAATCCAAAGGAGATTGGGGAAAGGGATCAATTTTATTGTAATTTAAATTATGAAATTTTATTTTTATCTGTATTTAATCGTGTAAAAACTCGTCATTTCAAAAGACAATGAATATATAAAAATATTAATATAATTATGAGTATAATATTATTATGAACCTTACTAAATTTAGAATATTGATTTATTTATTTTTTTTTTACACTGGTTTCTATTATGGATTATTGGTATGCCTTGTCCCGCAAACATGCTTACGACGTGAAGCAGTTTTAAGAAAAATACGCAAATAAATGTTACAATACGCAGCGTTTAGGTACGATTTCCCTTGCGCGATCGCGAACGCGAACCACGAACGCGGTCGGCGAACGCGAACTACGAATTAAGATCGCGTTCGCGTCATGTTGGTTTGCTCTAGACCAGCGGTTCCCAACCTCGGGTCGCGACCCAAATAAGGGTCGCAGAAGTTTTCATGGTGGGTCGCGAAAGCATTTCTTACAATTTATATATTAAATTTTTATTTCAATTTTGGATAAAAATTCCCGAAATATTCTGATAGTAAAATTATCTATATTAAACAAATAATAAATTATTTTTTATAATATTTTAAAACGTAAGTCACGTATTAATAAGTTTTTTATTTGTATTTTTTTTTTAAATAAATGTTAAAAAATAAAAGACTTGTTGTTTGTAATTATGATTTTTTTTTTTTTTTGGTCGCCATAAGTTAAATTAAAAATTTTAGGGTCTCGCTCATAAAAGGTTGGGAACCGCTACTCTAGACGATTCTTCGTTGCGACCGAAAGATTTATAATTTATATTTTAGTAGTAGTGCTAAGTTCACGGTGCAGGAGTACTATTCGTTTTTAAAAATTATTATAACGGTTACAGTGTCGATAAAGAAATCTTAAAAATTATTTTGCTAGAAGAAAAAGAAGAAGAAGACGATGAGTTATTGCTTTGGTGAACTCATGTTTGAATAACCGATGTCAACGAGCGTTCAAACATAAATGAAAACATTGCATGATGCGATGATTGTATAGTAATAATAATTATTATTATTAATGCTAGAAGACCAGTCAGTCCGCGTTCGCGCCGTGAACAAATTTAAATCGCCGACCGCGATCGCGCAAGGGAAATCGTACCTTTAAACGCGATCTTTATGCAGTACGACACTCAACTGACGAACGTATGTAATATCGACGGTCATATCCCTTTCAGCACTAGACCAGAATTAAATGTTAGTGTCACCTCTTTAAATCCTGACGTTAATTTCTATTTTTGTATTGAATGAAAACTAACCTACACAAATGTGTGGTTCAGTTTAAATAATAATTGATATATTTAAAACTAAATAAGATGGAGATTTCAGACCCATACCACTCGATTGTGTAGGTAACAAACTATATTTGGTAAAAAAAAAAAAAGTAATAATATCGAAATAAACCGAAAATATTCCATTTATAATGAATTATAATGGGTTTCTTTTTGAAGAAAAAAAATAGTTCAGGATTTAAAGGGGCTAAAAATTTACCTACACAAAAGTGTAGCTTAGTTGACAGTGGATTGACAAATATGTAGGTCAGTGCTGAAAGGGATATTCTAAACGACGACGTGCGATTATACAAACACAATCGAAAAATTTTACTACCGGAAAATATCGTTTATAAATACATAAACTCTCAAGCCCGTTCGGATTATCGAGACCCCACTGTATAACGTTATTATATTGGCGCGGAGTGCGGCAACCCGACTCAATAATAAGAGCAGAAGTAATATTTATTAGGGCTAATATAAAATAAGTTTTTCGGTAGTTTAATAACCAAGACGATTTGAATGTTATGTTAATCGGCCGATGCCCCGAGATGAGCGTTTTCGTGTCGCGACTGTCGGTACTGAATTTAGACAAAATATCGGCCGTTCCGGGTCCGGAGACCGTCGTGGAACCGAACCGGTCGACGTCATCACGCGATAAGGACGAAAATAAAAAGGCCGAGGGGGGTCGTCTTCCCCCCCCCCCCCGTAAATACGCCACCGATCGTCGATATCGACGAAAACCGACGAAAAAAAGAAACTATTACAAACGCGCATTTCTCGGAATCTAACGCGGTATTTAATTTAAAAAAAAAAAAAAAAAACAACCGCACCCGTCCGGTTGGATTCCGTGCGCAAACATTTCTCGTTTTGTTTGAAAACCGAATTAATTTTCGCAGCACGCGCGTACACGACGACGACGACGACGACGACGCGCGCGCACACAATGACGACGACGGTGGTATTTTCGGTCTCGTAAAATTTAATATACAATAGTTACGAAATAATATCGTCGTTACCGAGCGAATTATTATTGCTCGGCGTCGGCAAAACGAGAAAAAAAAAACCATACGTACGTCGTGTGTTTTAACGACTCGCGCACACGCGAAACGAGGTAGAGATCATAATATTATCGTTATATTGTTTTCCGCCGCCGTACGTAATAAATCTGCCGATACACACGGCCCAGGTAATCTCGAAACGAACGGTCCCCCCCTCCCGTTTTCGCCGTTTTAGAAACGCGTAAACGTTACGATAACGATAATTATAAGGCCCGGATTTAAGTGCATATTTTTTTCGGTTGATCTTACACAATGCGTTTCATGTAACGAGGGTTTCATAGTTACAAATTTTATAATGCATTTTTTTTTTTACATATTTCGACGTTTTTTATTTTTAGACAATTTTTAGCATTATATTTAGCATTTTGTTGGTTTTTAATGAATATACGTATGTTCAATATAATATAGTCACTATAGAAATTTAGCCAATTCAAAATATTATCTAAAAATAAATTATTCGATTCAGTTTTTATCTTATTTATCTTATTTTACACATCTTACAATTACAAAATAATTGTCATTTTTTCATTTTTAAGGTGATTTTTGTGGAAAAATGCATTTTTCAATGGTTTTAAGTGCATTTAAATCCGGGCCCTAATGATAAATAAAAAATAATAAACGCGTGTATACCTCTGCGACCGGACGGAACGAGGGGGGGGGGATGTCTGGGAAAGGGGGAAACGAAGCGGGTTTTTTTCATCAAATCATTAAGTCTTTGAAATATTCAACGTTCAAATCATTAGGAAAACTATAATAATTACGCTCGAGATTATATTTTTATATATTATTATATATATTTAGTAGACCCGCGGTCTAGCCGATTTTTTTTAATAATTTTCATGGAAAAATCGCGAGTTTTTTATCCGCGTCGCGCGATTTTTTATTTTAAAATTAAATCTATAGTATCTATTATCGGTCGACCTGATCGTCGTTTGGACGCCGCCGATCGAAACGCGATCTTCCATTTTAATTTATTTCATCATCGATATTATTGTTTACAAGTCAAAACGCACGTAACACACAATATGATATATTCCGTTTGTTTTCGATTTAATAACAATATTTTTATGTTAAAATATTAATTATTCGATGACCATTTCCGTTAAAACATCGGGCTTGCCCGAAAAAAAATCTCGCCGCATGAATTTATGAATCGTGTATGTCGTCGGTAAGTCAGGAATAATTAATATCGCTCAGAAAGAGCGGGCAGGGAGGGCCCAGGCCTCGGGCGTTCGGCACTTTTTAGATAATATCACGTTTACGAGGAGGAAAGTCACAAAATTTTTTGGTTTTTATTTTCGAAATTCTAATTATTTAAACAAACGCGAGCGTTTTATCGACTAGATCGTTTTCGCGCGAGTTCGTTTCGATTTTTCAACGCGCAAGAGACTAGCGCGAGGACGGACGAGATTAGCACGCGGTTAGATTATGACCGGTTGTGGAAAAAGCGAATTTTGTAATTTAAAAACGACGCGTTTCGCCGCTAGAGAAAACGTTAAACATATATATATATATATATATATGTAGACAAACACCGAAAAGAAGTTTCGACGAAACTTTTCACCTGTATATTTTATAATAAGTACTCGCGTTGCGATTACCGTCGACGACGCCGCGAGGAGAGACGAATTATTATTATTATATTATATTATATATTACGTTTTGTACGTAACGGACGGCGTGAAAACCCAAAAAAAAAAAAAAACGTCAGAGACGCGACGGGGACGAGCGCACGCTTCGTTCGTTAAAACCGTAATTTATTTCGTTCCGGCGAAAACTGTAAACATCGCGGATAAGAACCGCAATTCGTTTATATAATATCATCATCGCTAGAGAGACGGGAAGAAAAAATTCGGTACTTTTTTTTTTTCTTTCGCGTTTTTCGTGTCGAGATTATTATGCTGCTTTAATTGGGTAAGCGAGGCGTTTTGTCGTTCGATATTACACGGTTTTTTCCACTACTTTTTTTACCGCATAACACAACGCTCGTCTCAAAACCGACCAATATTTTATAGCACGAGCGTTCGGTTTGGAGAGGGGAACGACAGCGCACACGTCGTCGGTATGTGTTTCGGATTATTAATATTAGTTTTTTCCAAAAAAAAAAACAATTTTAACTTATCGTCGAGAGAAAGAGAGAACATTCGTATTCCATTCGTACCCATTCACTGTAATATAATATTAGTAGACTGTTAATGATTATTATAGATAGTTTTTATTTTCCGTCGACAAAACCGATCGAATATTTTTGATGATTTTCGTCGCATAGCACGGCGAAACCGTTCCGGTCAAATAAATAAAAGGTCGCCTTTTACTCGTAAAAGTCGTTGGCGAAAAAAGAGGCATTTTTATTTTCGACCGTTTGGTTTTAAATCTCTTTGAAAAACGTCACGATACTCGTTATAGTAATATTATTATATCGTTTTTTTTTTTTTTTTTCCCCCCCCGAATGAAATCCGCAGCGTAGGAAATGACGAGAAAACGGCCTCGGGTAATGACACGTTACGTAAACGTGATTTCGTCCTGTCTCGCGCGGGTACCCCCCGGGTACGCGCGGACCCGTAACGACACGTAGGGGACGCGAAGGATCGTCATTAGGCGGCGACGAGCTGATTGGGTGTTCGACGTACGGGGATGGACACGACGGGCACACGATTGCCGCGCGCTTCGGCGAAACGACCGTTATATTATTATTGTCGGCGACCCGCGACGATCTCCAACAGTAACGGATAACATTACGTATATTGGAACGATATAGAGAGAAAAAAAACAAAACAATTTACGTAAACTGCGGGGAGACCGTCAAGGCGACCGCGCGCGCGCTTTTGGTTAGATTTTTTATTGAAAAACGTTTGACGACGACGCTCGAAAAACTACAAAAATCAATCGATAAAAATATAAATTAAATGACAAAAAAAAAAGAGAATGCGGTTAGGTTATTCCCGTTTTGTCGGATTTCGTTAATTTAGTTCGTTACATGATCGCTACACCGTGGGCGCTCCCCCTTTACTTTTTATAGCATTATTAATTACTCGATTGACTTAAAAAAATCAAACCATACCTGGAAATATGTATGTATATTTTTATCCTTTATTAAGAAGGCGACCGCGCGCGCGCGCTTTTGGTTAGATTTTTTTATTGAAAAACGTTTGACGACGACGTTCGAAAAATTACAAAAATCAATCGATAAAAATATAAATTAAATGACAAAAAAAAAAAATTATCTAGAGAAGGCGGTTAGGTTATTCCCGTTTTGTCGGATTTCGTTAATTTAGTTCGTTACATGATCGCTACACTGTGGGCGCTCGCCCTTTAATTTTTATAGCATTATTAATTACTCGATTGACTTAAAAAAATCAAACCATACCTGGAAATATGTATATTTTTATCCTTAAAAGTTTTGAATACTTTTTACGTACGATAAATAATTTATAAAATAAAACTACAATCTTATTCAAAAAAAAAAAAAAATTATTTTTTTCATATAAATTTGTACGAATTAATTATCGTCCGTGTCGTCTAAAAAAAGCTTTTTCGGTCTCCTCTGACCGCGAGTTAATTTTATTAGTTAATTTAATAATAGTCGTGATAAATCGAAAACACGTAATCAACTGCGGCGGCGAAAAAACTATTGCGCGGTTATAGTGTGCGACGCTCAATCGATCGATACTCTCGCGACTTTGTCTTTTAATAAAACAATAACCGATAGGAAATGATGACAAATAGCGCGCAATCGTTTAGTTTTGAAAAATATTTATAGACAATATGTTATTTGAAGGTGTTTATAGTGTCGGATGAATTCGATAATATTCGTACGAATAACGCTCGAAACGTTAAACGGTTAAAAAAAAATCAGATTTTATTTCTATGTAAAAAAAAAAAAAGGAATACTTGAAAAAAATTCAGAAAAAAAGAGAAACGAAAATTCTACGACGACGTATGAAACGAATTTCATGCTTGAAAAGCATTCGGTTTCCGTTTAAATCCACTCTGTACGGTGGTGTAATAAAGTATGAGTCGAAACACACAATTGATTATATACACGGAAAATGTATAGCGCGCGTTTCATTGTTCGGTGTTTTTTTTTTTTTTTAATTAAAAAAAAACTCGATTATTTAATTCACAATTGTAATCGCAACGGACTGTTTTAACATATAACAATTCGGGGGCGAGCTACTATTATATTATTTTTTTTCATCTCAAGTGATTTGTTTTAATCGAAAAAAATTACCGCGCGACACCGTCGGCTGAGTTTGGAAAAAATTGGGCGATGAGAATAGGGGCTCGTAAAGGTCGAACAAATACACGTTTTAAATGATTACACTACGAAATAGTATTTACCTGCTCGGAGAGTCGGTTTCGTTTTGATTTTTCCATCACTTCTCACGGCGAAACGGCGTTTTATGAAAAAAAAATCACGCACTGCTCACACGCGATCACAACAATTTAATTTAAATATTTAAAAAAAATTCTCAGAAAAACGTAACACGATCGGTCGGCACTAGATAGAGAAAAGAAACGCACTCGTGAACGACGACAACGTCCCGGACGACCGGTCGAACTAGACTGAAACGACGGCGAACCGGTGTCAGGACGATGTAAACGAAAATAAAAAAAGTCGCTCCGCCCATACACCGGCGGCGGCGGCGGAGTTTGGAAAAAATTGGGCAATGAGAATATAATAACGGACGTTCTCGGGGCGCTCGTAAAGGTCGAACAAATACACGTTTTAAATGATTACACTACGAAATAGTATTTACCTGCTCGGAGAGTCGGATTCGTTTTGATTTTTCCATCACTTCTCACGGCGAAACGGCGTTTTATGAAAAAAAAAATCACGCACTGCTCACACGCGATCACAACAATTTAATTTAAATATTTAAAAAAAATTCTCGGAAAAACGTAACACGATCGGTCGGCACTAGATAGAGAAAAGAAACGCACTCGTGAACGACGACAACGTCCCGGACGACCGGTCGAACTAGACTGAAACGACGGCGAACCGGTGTGAGGACGATGTAAACGAAAATATAAAAAAGTCGCTCCGCCCATACACCGGTGCCATTGGTCGATACGAACGCCGCGCCGGGCGACTAACAAAAACATCCGGTTTCTTCACGTAAACACGTACTTATTATCGCGTTTGGGTTTTACAACTTTTTCCAACGCCGTATTGCTCAATAATTCCTGCCGCCACTTCCGGAAATCCTAAAAATCACCCCTCCGCCCTAGAAAAGATAAAAAAATTCCCTCCCCCCCCCCTTTACGATTTTTCGACTTTTTTCAACGCCAATATCTAATGCTCGATTCCGATCGATCCCTGCCTCCACTTCCGGAATTCCTACTCAACCCCCTCCCCCGAAAAAATTTAAAAAACAACCGTAGGGTTGGAAAAACGTTCGTTTTTTTTTTTCGGGGACGGGGTTTGAGCACGAATTCAGCACCGAATATCGACGTCGGAATAATCGAAACGGTCGGCAGGGTTCGTCTTTTCCAACTTTGGACGCGGCTGATTTTTATTACGTCGTCGTCTTCTGACTCGGCCGAGTTTTCGAGACAATTGTTTCCTAAATATTGCAAATGGTTTTTATCGGCAATACGTTTAATAATCGAATTGAAAAAATAAAAAAATTGATTAATACGAACCAAATGACATATAGCTTATCACCGGTCGTCTTCAAAGGAGAGGCTTCGCATTTTTTCGATGAGTTTGAACTTCAAACTTTGAAGCCTCGCGCGCTGTCCGAGTAAAAAAAAAAAAAAATAGAAACTTTTAATCGTTTTTAAATGTCTCACAGTGTCTTATTAAAAAATATACACGCGCCGAATAATAAAATACGTCATCAGCTCGCGAGTTTATTGATTTTCATCAATAACAATATGAGAGAGCGCACGACACGACGATTGTGAAAATAGACACATTTCGTCGCAACAATATTTCGCAAACGTTCGTTTCTTCGGACCACGTCGCACATTTTTATTTTTTAGAACTTTCAGCTATTATAGTTCGACAGTTACAATAGTATACAATAAAATATGGATTAAATTGACACACGATAGATGATTATGATTAATACAAATAATGATAAAAGGTAGAACGCGTGCAGATATCGTAACCCGATTAAAATTAAAATAACATAAATTAATCACAAAATATAAATAAATATCAACAGTTTTGTGATAGTTGCGATTTCGCGAAGACACGCATTGAAGGAGCTAAGGTATTCTTGAAAGCAATGTGTTTGATAGAGTCGATAAAAGCGAAATTAACGGAGTAATGAGGGAATTAAGTCGCGTAACAAATTGTGATATAATATTGGAAATAGGTTCGTAGTTTAAATTATTTGAGTCTGCTTTGCGTCGAGAGTGACCGGACGGGGGCTCATCTGTGACTGGCTGCAAGACCCTTGCGGGGTCGTCATTCGTATTTCTACGGCGACGCTCGTTCGAAACGTCCCCGTCTCGTCGTTCACGCGCGCCGAATACGTGCTCTCTGCCAAAGCCACCGCGTACACTCGTCACGCGCGTACGATACAGTTTCGCCGCATAAATAACCGATTTCGCTCATACATTTTAATTCGGACGCATACGGACGCCGCGCCGTATTTGCGTGGTGCTCGTATATAGTTTTGCGGCGAAAAAACGCGAGTAGAGCCGTTCCGTCGATTTGATATTACAATGATTACAATAATATGTTGTAACGAATCGTTTACAACAGCGGTTCCCAAACTTTTTCGGCCTCGGAGCCTTTTTTCAAGTAGAAGTTTCTCGCGGAGCCCCAGGGAAATATTTCGTACCATCTAAAATTCTAAAATCAGACAATTGTATAGAATTTTCTCAACGCAGTACACATATTGGCGATTTGTGGCATTCAAGTCTTCGTGAAATATAATATATCATATTCATTTTAAATAACGAACGATTTTTAAATTTGCCGACGGAGCCCTCGGTAAACTATTGCGGAGCACCAAGGGCTCCGCGGAGCACAGTTTTTAGAACCGCTGGTTTACAATAACAGCCTACTTGCACGTGGCTACATCGTAGGAGAAAGAAAGTAGTATGACGGCGGCGGCGGCGGTGAAAACGTTTCGCCGTTTTTATCGTCCGCGCGTTTAACCGCCAGGCTCGTAAACCACACTCGGCCCGTGTTTGACTTAACCCCCGCGACGTACGCGTCCTGCTACGGGTTTTAAATTAGCTGTCGCCACAGTAGCTCCGAGGAGAACAGATATAATAATTATTATTACGAATTCGTTTCGCTGACTGTGTTTTGACACTCGACCCCGCCGAGTAGTCTGCACGTTAGAACCGAGGCAATATGATTATGATATTATGTTATCGTGTTACCGACTCGTGAAACGTAAAACGCGCGCAGTGAATAAAAATACTCTTCGTTTTCATACGAACAAACTCCGGTAAAACGTATTATTATTATATTTGACGTTATATGAACTCGTATAACGCCGCCGACAACTCGGCGCGAATCGTTTCGTTAAACCGGCTCGGTAAAAATCGGTTTTTTCTATTTTTTTTTTCGAAACAACACGTCGGCGACGAAAGGTAAAAAGAAAAAAAAAACAAGGACGCCACTCTTCTCCGCCTGGTTT
Organism: Drepanosiphum platanoidis; assembly: GCA_948098885.1. Lineage (NCBI taxonomy): Eukaryota > Metazoa > Arthropoda > Insecta > Hemiptera > Aphididae > Drepanosiphum > Drepanosiphum platanoidis. Next base: position 2,553,732 of record OX402533.1, read on the forward strand.
TCAGAGCGCCGCAATAAAAATCATTCGTCTGTGAAATATACGTGTTTTCGCATAAAATATTATATAAGTCTGTTACCGTCTCCGATACCTCTGAATTTTCCACCGATCGGAGTTTCGAAATAAATAATAATAATAATAAAAAACGACGTCCTCGGCGTATGAAAATCGTCGTGAAATATTTTGTCATTCAAAGCGCAAAACGTGTAATAGTTCTAACTATAATCGACGCGCGTCGGCCGCCGAACGGAAACTGGAAAACGCGACGCGCACGAAACGAAGAACTATTTTTTTAGAGAAAAACGTCGTACACACCACAAGTTCTTGACGATTATTGCGAGACGGACTCTGAATTTTGTGTTCTTCGGTTTTCGATGAGTGCTTAATTTGGCTTTTATTTTAGAGTACTTCGGTCCAACTCTTTTCCGTGGCGGAGAGACCGCCGCCGAAAGCCGCGAGCCGCCGTCATACTACATTTCGGGTGTATTTATCCTGGCGGATTCGTCAGATTCTCATCGCGTCCAACAGATATAATTATACACGTCCTTATTAAGTATATTCTCTTCTATCGGCAATAACGTTGAGATAACTTATTTTTTACTCGTATGTTTCGAACGATATTATTCTAATCGATAACACTGGCTGGCAATCACGGGACGGCTTCGAACACGCTGTGTTAATTATTTCGAAATAGAATTTCGTAAAACAAAACGAGAAAAGAAAAAAAAAACGCGTTACATCGCGTTAATTGGCGTGATTGATTAACGAAACCTTTTCTTTTTTTTTTTTTACATAATTAATCGTTCGACGTAATATGAGGGGTGTTCGGAAACGACGACAAAACACGGGACCTTTTTTTTTTTCTCCTTCTTCCGACCACGACCCCGGGCCCACTATTTTCCTATTACACAGCCACCGTAATTTATGGACGTACAATCGAAACACGTAGCATTGACACTCTTATTTTTCTCGCGTCCGGAGAGGCTCCGGCCCGTCGTCGTCGCCGGACGTCTGATAATAATTATTGTTGTTGTTTCGTCGGGTTTTTTTTTAATTACACGCGTCGTCGTTTTGTCGTTTCCAAACCGCGTTCGTCGATATTACGCAGTGTATGTTTATCGTCTCTCCTCGTCGCCTTTGAGCAATTCTGCCGCCGAGGAGACGGCCGGCGGCGTATTACCCGCGAATTCTTATCGCAAAGTCCCCCTCCGGGCGCCCCCCGGGGTTCCCCACGAGGCGAACAAGTCGGGGGACGCGAATCGGGCACAATATTATTACGATTCCGAAAAAAGCGTCTCCGATACAATATTCGATTCGCATACGAATTCGCACTCTCTTTGACTGAAACGAAGAGACGATAATAATACGAGTAATAAGTGAAAATATCGATTTCGCGCCTCGGCCGTCGAAATCTATTTTCGAATAACACGTCGACATTAGTGTCGACGATTAAATCCGTCGGGATATTCATAAGCCACACGGCGCGGCGTTTGATAAATTTATACGTCGCGACATTACTATTCGGTATTATTGCTTGCGGGACGTTTTAAATATTCACTGCGCGCGGCGAGGGATAATATAAAAACACGATTGTACAACGCTAGAATACGTGTATTATGTATGTCCACTATTAGGAGGTGTCAAACCTACGCGAGTGGAATTACAGAGAAATCCTTCGGACACCGAAAGGGATAAATCGCATGGAATTCGTGTGGCTTTAGAAACGTCAAAATTAATAATGACGCGCGCCCTCGGACTTCGGCCCCAAAACGTTTAATTAACCTAAAACACGACGGACGAAACGTTTATGACGTGGAAATTTATTTTATTTTTTTTCCGTCCCGTCCACGGATCGGTCCCGCATGAGATATTTCTTTCGTCGGAGGCGCAGCGGGACTCTGACGGCAGAAAGACATTTTAATCGGGTATTAAACCACCTGACCTTCACTATAAAATTTGGGAAAGAAACTGTTTAATAAAACGGGAGAAAAAACAAATCGGATATACTCGTATTATGTCATTCAGCGACAAAAAATCAAAACCATTTATACCGGACCGTTTTGATCGATGCGAAACACGTTTTCCCCCATCGTTGCGGGTCAAACGATTAATTTCGTTCATTTCACATAAATACACAGAATGTATGGTAATATTTGTCCGAGTGTGTTTTATTCGTGTTCGTTGTTAATTGCATAACACGTCCGCGAGTTATTTAAACCGTCGTCGTCGCGTCGTCGGTAAAAGCAAATAAAAACACGATTTATCAAAAACGGGGAGCGAAATCGAATAACAGTCCCCTCTTCCGGCTCCCCCGGCGGTCGAATCTGTTTTGTTTTCCCCTTGTAAAATCCAAACGTTTGTTCCCCGAAAACACGAAACGTTATAAATATTTAATGTAATCAAAGTACGCAGGTTCGGTAAAACCGCTTCGGTCGAACTCTTACGTTTTGTTCGTCTGGAACTACGTACTATTGATCTACCGAGAATCGTCGTTTTTCAGTCGAGTGTTAAACGACAGATATTAAAATTTGAATACACGTCACACCGTGCCGTGGCCGCGGTCCCGCGCGACAACTTTGTTTTTTCAAAACGAAAAATCCCGAAACAATTTATTCGAATGCGGTGCGCGGTGACTTTCTCAATTCTCTTCGGACCGATCGGTCTTTTGGGTATGCCCTCGCGGCCGCGTTTAGTTTTGATACAGTTGACGGGACTGGTTAATATTCAAATAGTTTTTAATCGTGTTTCGGAATAATAATCGCGCGGCGACTGAATTCCGGCAAACGACATTTGTTTGTTTTTCAAACGAGATAACACGTGCAATTTGTCGCGCGAAACTTTCCGACACACAATATGAATTGTAAATTTTCTTTCTTTTTTACTCGTAAGTTTGCGGATTTCTATCGGATTTCATCGAAATGTGATCTCAGGTACCCGTTCAAATGTCTGTACAAAAAAAAAAAAATCGTGCCCGCGTGTTTTCGTCAAAAAACAGCAAATCATTATTATTATTTATTATTATTATTATTATTTATTGAAGACAGATCGTCGAAAACACGGTTTGAATAACGTAACGACCAACGACGACGGTCGCGTTGGTGTTGAAACATTCGGAATATATTTTTCTGGAACAACTGAATCGTATAGTCTATCCCGCGAAAGAAAGTTACCGTTTCGCGCAGGTATACTGGAGCACACGATTGGCCACAGATAACGAAATTTGTCGCTCGCGTGTGGCCTGGGAAGTATTAGACAAAGTGCTGTGGGGTAAGACTGGTTTTGGTCAAACTCTGTAGGTACCTTTCTTTCGTGGGATAGACTATAATATTATAGCGACTCGTGCCGACTCGATTTCGCGTGGTTAACGATAATACGACGATCGAATATCGTACGGGGGCCCACGTCATGTATTGTAATATTTGATACGCGTCGATTACCGTTCGTCTGGAATAAAAAAAATACGTCCGGGCGGGATAAAAAAAAAACACACACCGTTACAAAGCACGCGATATTATCGTTACGTATTTGGATAAGCGCGAGTTTTTCCCCGTCCCTTTATCGTTCGCTCGCAGTTTCCGCGGAGCGGTTTTTCCCCCCACCCCCTCTCCCGCGATTATATTATTCTCACACATTAAAAATAATCGACGTTTCATAATATACACATACATTATAATATATTATTATTATATTAATCTGACGCGCGGTCGGTTTTCGGATTCTTTTTCTGCTCCTATGACGTCATTTATTAGAACGAGCGTACACGACGACGGTATTATACGCACGCATAATGCCCGCGAACCGTTCGCCGCGTATTAACGGGAAACGCGCGATAGCGGATTTTTCTTCTCCATATTGCCCCCGAAGAATATCGGAGATAAAAAAATTGCATTATCGAACGCGCGCGTCGAAAATCGAGCGCGAACCTTTTTGCTTCTGCAAAACACGCCGTTTTCTCTTTGCCTCCCGATCCAACCGTCCATTACGGCGCGCGTGAAATCGCGAGAGAAACACACCATTATCCGCGCGTGTACATATAGGGATCCGTTCGCGTACGTACATAATAATCTCATCAAAAACACTCCGTGTAAAAACAATCGCCAAGTAAAAAAAATCACTTAAATTAGAAAAGTTGTGATATCGAAAATTGGCCAAGTAATTTCATAAATTCATTAATATAAAAGTATTCATAACTGTTATTGTATTTAATGTACCGTGTGTATTTATTTAGTGCAAATAATTCGTCTTAGCTTGGCGGCTTTTAGAAGGATGTATTTAAATAATTGTATTGTTGTATAGTTTAACTATGATAAAAATGTGCAAAATGACGCGAAAATGTATGTTAATTAGCCAATTTTTGATATCACAACTTTTCTAATTTAAGTGATTTTTTTTACTTGGCGATGTTTTCTACACGGAGTGTTTTTGATGAGATATCACTCATTTTTTGCAAAAATTGCATTATCGAACGCGACCGTCGAAAATCGAGCGCGAACCTTTTCGCTTCTGCAAAACACGCCGTTTTCTCTTTGCCTCCCGATCCAACCGTCCATTACGGCGCGCGTGAAATCGCGAGAGAAACACACCATTATCCGCGCGTGTATATAGGGGATCCGTTCGCGTACGTACATAATAATAATAATAATAATACGTATGCACACGTTCGTCATTGGTCGGCGGCGGGAGAAAAGTTTCGCCGACGACGCGACGGCTTTATAATACCGCGCGGACACTATATAATTATTATAGTCTGTCGGTGCGCGTCGCAAAAGTGAATTATAATATTGCGGTGTGAGTTGCAAACTTTATAGTATATACCGCGTGTGGAAGTTTCGCGAAAAGCGTTCGCTAAACTCCACTCCGGATCGACTGGATATTATTTTCGACGTCCGACGACTAGTTTTCGGTAAACGGCGCGATAAACGACGCGCGACATCGTGGACGTGTGCTGCGGGTCAAATATATTTATTAGAATAATTCACATTATCGGGTTCCCGAGACGTAATTAACACACGTTGATGGACAGTCACTGCTATAGCAGTTATATGTTTATAAGTCGTAAAATGGCATAACTGCTATAGTTATAAAGTCTGGTCAGGCAAAATATCAGTGTTGTGAACCTTTATATTGAAAATAAAAGCTCCGGCTCATTTCTTATTCGAAGCAATAGTTAATGAGATATAAAAGTGACAATGAAATGACAGCAAGATGCACGACTGCTATAGCAGTTATGTCCGTCAATGTGTTAATTTCCTATTTTTCCGAGCGGCGGCGTGGACGAGAAATCACAAAAAACGTTACCTTTCCCGAGTTTGACCGTATCTCGAAAAGACCAGTAGCGTGTTTCGGTGGGGTGTCCTTGTGAGAAAATATGTTACTTTATTCCAATGTTTATGTCAGAACTCGACTTTTACACGTTTCGAAACTCTCGTACGTGTGGTATAGGTGGACAAGTCGAACGTTACAACTATTAGTACTGACGATTTTTTCTTCTTCTTACGTTGTTTTCGTAAACTTGACGGTTTTGAAACTATAGTAAACGAACGTCGTCGAATCTAATGAACAAATTTCACTCTTGCAGTTTAGATTAAGAAAAAAATATATTTAAATCGACGCGAGTAATAATACTAATACCCCGGGGCGTCCAGCCCCCGGAAATACTCTGTACGGGCTTTCGTATTGCCCGCGGTGATTTCGACGAGCTCTCGCGCGGTACGATATAATATAATATATATCATTTGAGCCTCGACGACGGTTTGTCACCGCGGCAAAAGTATCATTATTATATTACCTACGTTTGTCACGCGTATAATATAAAAACGATATGGCGTACGAACGTGTATAATATCGGAGAAGCGTCGTTCCCGCACGATGTTCACCCGACGACAATAAAGAGAACGCGCGATAAATTCACCGCCGACGCGTTGTTCATAACGATTTCCGTCCCAGTTGACGTTAAAGAGTTTATTGAAAAAGAGAGAAAAAAAAAAAACAGACGATAACGAGTACGTTTAAAACCCGCGCGACGCGTCGAGGTGTTTGAGAGAGGAGAAAAAAATCGTCGTGGTTATCAAAGCCGTGGATATAATAGCCGCCCTAGCTTTTTCCCATACTATTTTAACTAATTGAAAATAAAGTAATGTATAAAATATTGATTATTTGTACGCTTATTAAAAGAAAGAAAACAAAACGATTGGCCGGTAAACCGATCGAGACTCAGGGTTTTCGTCGATTACGTCCGCGAGAAATCCACAATCGCCGACACGTTTTTCTATTCGTATTGGTTGTTTCGGAAAAGTCCCTTTGATAATGTCCGTCCAGATCAGTAACGACGACACGGTTTTCGGCAAAACGAAAATAACGATCGACCGTGGCGGGGTGCGATTCGAGAGAACGCGATCGGCGAGCGTTGTTTTAAAAATTCATAAAAAATACTCTGGCTCGGCTTATACGATTACATGTTTTTGGAAAGCGAATTTCGAAACGCGTCTCGATGTTCTTCCGATGAATATTCATTTTTAATTCCTAGGTGGTCGAGAGGAAATAAGGATTATTTGCACTGGTTTTAATAAGTCTACGATAATATTATATTATACGTATACAATAAGTGGGTAGCAAGAGGAGGGCCGGACTAAATATACGAAATACTTTTAATTTTTAACGGCGGACACGCCCGATTCTTTGATTGAGCTATCCCGTTGTTGTTAAACTTTTTACTCGGACCGGAACGTTTCGATTTTACTTTGGAGATTTGCTTTTTAGTCGGGCACAAACTTTAGCGATTACGAGACTTTTCTTTGTATTAAATATTCTAAAATTATGTACGGAGATTACAATGTGCGCGAGCGTTTTAAAATTGCATTCGACTCTCTGTGCGCGCGCGCGCGCGAGTAATTTTACGAAACCCATTAGCTTTTTCTCGAGTCCAACGAAACATAAAAACAAAAAAAATCATAATAGGTAAAACGTGTACACGTATTACGTATATACTACAATAGCTACTTTGGTCACAAATTAGCAGCACTCGTAAAATCTCGATAAAGAAAACGTTTATTATTCTTGATAATAATTTATTATAATTTCGTTTTATTCGTCCGAACGGGGTAAACCGCGCGTATTTTCTTTGTGAAAGTAAAAACAAAAACTAAAACCACGTCGTGTACACGACGTATTCAAACGGTAAGAAACTGAGAACAAATAAATACGGTGAGAGGGAGAGACGGCGGCGTTCCGCGAAATTATTATTTTGTTTTAATTAAAAGAAAAAAAAATCGACCCCGCCGCCGCGCGAGAACGATAAACATCGCGGTCCATTAAAATCAAATATTTACGCTTTTGTTTACGGCGGCGCGGCGCGATTAAATCGCGTAGCATTTTCGCGTCGTCGTTTTAATATTATCGCCGCGTGTGTACTGCGATGAAACGCGACCGCGGCGCGATGAAAACAACGCACGCGAGGAAAACTCCGCAGTACACCACGCCGCGCCGCCGCCGTATTTATAACAACACACGACGTACGTAATTTAATAAAAAAATAATATACACACTGCCTGTGGCGTAGAGTTCCAAAACGAACGGATTCCAGGAACGAATTCCTTTTTTCCTTAAAAAAAAAAAAAAAAAAACGTCGGGGACGAATTTCCTTTCGCAGAGACGGAACGTAAAAAAAAAAAACCCGACATTTTCCGTTTTCTATTCGTTTGATAATACCGTTCGAGAACGTGTCGGTAATCGTCGCGACAGTCACTATATAATAATGCGTATGATAATTCGATTTGTTTTTCGTGAAAAAATCTCCGCGCGAATTAAGACGAACCCGAGTTTGACCTGACAAACGATACGAAATCGTTTTGCGCAGAGTTTATAGAATGAACGAGACGAATCGTCTCCCGCGTCGAATCTTTGCCTATTAAACTCGGAAAACCAATGCCTATTACGATTTGAGTAAGAATAATATTATTGAGAAATGACGAGAAACCGCGCGCGCGTAGTTTACTGTCCAGCTATACGTATACTATATAATAATTGTCCTTTTTGAACGATATTTTTTACTACTCAGAACGCCGCCCCGGGCTGCGAGTAAACAACCGCGCGCGCCCTCCGAACACGTTATTGAGTAATAGCCGTTTCGTTTTCGGAATCGGATCGTCGTCGATATTATTTACCGACTCGATGGTGGTCACAAAGGGCGCCTACGATTTTTGAAAATGAATAAACAAAAATAATCAAAATCCGCCTGAATATGATGAAAGAAACGCGGTTTTGAAAATAAATTATCATATTTCGTATTCAGGAGCGCGCCCGGGATAACGTTTTCGGGGTGGAGGGTAAACTTAATCGTGTAAAAAGTCGTCAAAATCGGTCGATAATAATAATAATAACTCGTTTGTTTTATAAACGGCGGCGTGGAAAAAACGAACCCCCGAAATCGCATCCCCTCTGCTCGCCCCCGACAGTGTTGCGGGAGTAGTGACAGGAATCGAACATATATTTAGGCACGAGACTCTTAATCTCGGGGTCGTGGGTTCGAGCCCCACGTTGGGCGCCACTTTGTAAAGAACCAAAAAGAGCGGGGGTGTTAGGTTAGGTTAGTGTGAGTGGAACCTACTTATGGTAGCTAATCATAAGGTCCTGCCTTTGGTAATTTACCTTATAACAGCGATATTATGTCAGTTGTTTTAACATAAGCCATAGGTGAGTGCAATCTATCAAATACAACCTTGCAATGTAGTATCCAACAGATCACACGAACCGTAAGTTATATCGCTGTTCTGATGGGGATGTTCGGGGTCGTGAGAACTACTCAGGGTGTGATATGGTAGAGAAATTTAATGGGAGAGTTTAGGGTTTTTAAATATAATATATGTTTCCACTTACCTCTGATGTCGAGTGTAGTTTGTAGTTTAGTGTGCCAATACCGTGTGACTGAAATTCCACAGCATGCGATATCACCACACCAGTGGCTCGGAAATCGTCAGGTGAACAATAAATCAATTTGAATACGAGGAATAAGATTGTATGGTCAGCAACTATACGTAGTACACAAAGACAGTGACTGCGTATGATTGTTGACGGGAAGGCTTCTGCTATGTGCTGTGCGGGACTGAGGTTGCAGCACTAGGCTGGGAGTGTTGTCTGCTGGGCCTTTTTATGTCGGGGTCTGTGTACTACGTTAGTTGCTAATGACTTTGTTTATTGACATAAAATAGTTGACATGAACATGTATTGTTATTATATTATTGTTTTCTTAGATTATATTGTTGTAATTAATGTGTTTATGATTAATATGTTTTTTTGGGTTATTAAGTAGTTTTTAAAGATTATTTTCATGATGACACATTGTGCCCATCATTACAATATTGGGAAAAGTCGAAAAATCGAGACGTTTATACGTATTCGTGTTTGACCGCGCGACACACGCTCGCCCGTGTGCGGCGAACCGTATAATGTGTGTCACGCGAATCACTCGCCCCGTATATGCGCATAGAGTCGGGTCGAACTCGTAACGGGAACGAAACGTTTTTAATCGCCAGACCGACTACCCATTTTAACGTCGATTGAGAGCTGTTGTTTTTCCTCGTAAAACGAAATAAACGACAATGTACGTAATATATAAAACCGTAATAATATATACCGAATTTACGCGCTCGAACTTTTCAAATCGGGTTCGATTGTTCGCGACTCGCGTAGACGGCGCGGCGCGGCGCGGCGTTTTGAATTATTCTCGATCGGGGGTTATATTCATGTGTTTTCCGCGCCAAAAAGGATATTGTACAAGCTCTAAAACTCGTTTTGTTTTAACGAGTACAACGTGTTTCAGGCCAAAGACTTGCCCGCGATGGACTTGAGCGGCACGTCCGACCCGTACGTGCGGGTGACATTGCTGCCGGACAAAAAGCACCGTCTGGACACGAAAGTGAAACGCCGGACCCTAAACCCGCGCTGGAACGAAACACTCTATTTTCAGGGTCGGTACACATTTGTTACGTTTTTTTGCGAGCGTTTTTTTTTTTTTCCCCCCCCGTTTCGTTTTCTATTCCCATTACTTATTCTCGCGTTCGTTTTCGTTTAATTGTGTTCTGTTTTTTTTTGTTTTTTATTCCGTTACGCCGGAGAAAAACAACAAAAAAAACCACACATAATTTATGTCCCATTCAAAATCGGCCTGAAAAACGTGATATTTTTTCACACCGCGTGCGGTGTACATAAGAGTATATTCCAACCCGTTTTCTCCGTCCACGCACGTTTATCGTGTACGAGTGTGGACGGCGGCGGCGGCCGACGTTTTCTTCTTTTTTTTTTTAATCACTCGCGGAAAATGTTTTATTTTCGTTTTCAGACTTTTTACTGTGGCCCGTAAAAATCACGTCGTCGATGCGTTTTTTTATTATTATTGTTATTGTTGTTTCGTCGCAGGTTTCACAATGCAAAAACTTCACAATCGGACGCTCCACTTGCACGTGTTCGATTACGATCGGTTCTCCAGAGACGATTCGATTGGCGAGACTTACATCGAACTGAACAACGTGAGTAGTAGTAGTAGTAGTACACATCGATCGCGACGTGTTGTCCGGCGAAAAAATACTCAAAAACTCCTCTTATAAAATCGAGCAAAAAACGCCAACGGAATTATCGCGATCCGCGATGATGAATCGCGATTATTATTCTCGCCGTCCGAACGATGCAAGTCCAACAAAAAAAAAAAAAAGTTTTCCTCGACGACTCGGCGGCGGATTATCGATTTTTAATTACAATCGAAACGCCCCCCCCCCCCCCGACGTGATTAGTTTCGAAAGTCCCGCGACGATTCGATTCCGACCGTTTTGTTGCGACAACGATGACCGATCGAAATGTTTTGCGACAGTCAAATCTCGCCGAGAGACTTGAATTTCTCGGAAAAACGCATTGTCGTCATGATTTTCCGACGAAATTAAAAGTAATGCGCTTTCGTAGCGGTCTGCAGCAGCAGCAGCAGCGTGTTTACTCGAGTCGCGTCGCCGAAACAAAATTACCACGACTTAATCTATGCGCAAAAAATTTAAAACAAAAACACCTTGGTACGATAATAAATTATAATTACGAAATATGCGCGCAGACATTTTTCGCTTTTTTTTTTTTCCCCCCCGCGCCCCTTTAATTTAAACACGTGGCTAAATTGGTTTTTGTTTTAATAAGTTTATCCTAAATTTATTTATTATTACGACCTGTATACATGTATGTGTTTGAACGCGATTCTCGAAAGAGGTGCTTAAGAGTAATTATTGTCGTCGAGAGGAGTTGTTTCCGAGTATACATAAATTTATATATATATAAACGAGTATAATATGTGTGGTTTGGGACGACGAGTTGAAAAAAATTTAATTCGCCGACACGCAGTAAACCGAGGACAGAGTTTCCGGACAACGGGTCATGATATAATAATTATTATATAGTTGTTTTATCATGGTTTACGCGCGCGACATAAAGTCCGATTTCTTGGCTTATAGGTCGACTTTACGGCGAAACCAGTGTTTTGGAAGGATCTTACGGCACCGTTAAAGGATAAGTGCGGCCATTTGTTGACATCGTTGTCCTACAACCCGATGACCAACAATCTGACGCTCGGCATTATAGAAGCCAGAAATCTCAAGGCCATGGATATAAATGGAAAATCGGGTGAGTCGTTCATTTTACGCGCACCGAATTCGGTATCATACGCCGGGTTTATTTTTTATTTTTTCTCGAACTGTAAAGTTCTCGATGGCGCGTGAACATTGGTTTTGAAGTTATGACAATATTATAAATACGCTGTGGTCGTACGCATAATACTCTTGACGCGGTCAATGCGATTCAATATCATACCAAACTTCATTGGATCTGTAAATAAATCGGTTTTATAGTAAACGGATATTGATGATATTATTAATTTGTGGGGCCTCTAAATAAATCCTTGCACACGGGCCTCTGCAGAATTGATAATTGCGGCACTGCGAGTTGCTGCTCAATCGAACGATTGAGCCAGCTGATATATTTTACCAACCGCCTATGAATCTTATCGGACTGTTCGCGGTGACGTCGACGGTCGGTCGTGTTGCGCAAATAAAGGACTTGGCGATTTGAAAATTGTTTCCTCGGGCCACGCGAATCGTGACGGCCGCCCCCCGAGATTCCGACTATGTCGTCGTCCGCAGTCCGTCGAGTTTCGTTTTCGGCGGCCGTTTAGTCGGAAAACAATGTGCGAAAACCGCGTCGGTCAGGTGAACAATAACGCGGCCGAATAAATTATTTATTTAATCCCGTCGAGGCGGCGAAAATGTGCAATACGGCTCTACTCTATTCGATCGTTTCGCTTTGAACGATTTACATAATATATAAACTACAAAAAAATAAAAAATAAAGAGATGACCGAACGCGCGGACAATGGCACGCCCGCGTCGCATTGTGTCGCGCACGCGCGAGAGAGAGATTTTATAATCTCGACGATACCTATTATTATTGCATTACGCGTTCGCGATTCCGAAAAAAATGACCCGAAAAATACATTTATTTCTCGCGCGTTACGCCGTGTTTCTTACACACACCTAATACTTTGCCAACTCTCGTAAATGACCGACACCGCGCCGAGTCTGCTCCGTCGTATGCGTCGTGCGTCGCGCGGGACTTTCGAAACTTTGGAAACTCGCGCGCGCCCGGAAACTTTTCTAAATATCTCGCGAACCGATGATTTTAATATCAAACATTTATGCCGCCGCCGCCGCCGCGTATCGATAAATTACATTCCGCCGCCCCCGTTTACGTCATTATACTCATTAATATTATTTACACGCGCGCGCGCGCGCGAATTGGCGAAACGCCGCCGTAATAACGTTATCGACGATTTCTACCGACCGGTATGAACAATAATAATACAATAGTATAGGCGCAGGATTTTTTCGCAGGACTTGGGTTTAGCAGGAGCAGCGGTTAAAGTAGGGCTGGGTTCTCTTGATTTGTGTTGTGATAGGACGTGGGGAGACGCGTCTCGACATAAACGACAGTCACGGTAATATTTATACGTAATTACATATTGTTTTTACCGCGACGGGATAATTTGATTTGGCCGAGAGATTTCAAACGATTCGCGATAAACTCGATGTTACGTGTTTCATCGTAAAAACATTACATATATTTCTCACCGATTCCGTCATTTTTCCTCGCGCGTCAACGCGATTTCGATACGATCGCATAATCGATTTCGGTTTTTTTCAAAGATCCGAGCGCCCCCCCCACCACGTTAACCTCACTCGTCGGTAGTGAGTCACTTGCGACGATATTTTAATTTACAAAAAAAATCCAAAGTAGACGGAATTGTTCGCCGGGCGCGGTGATGCTCAAATAACATTATTACGTTTCGCTCGCAGTACAAACGCGCCGCGCTGTGGTCGTCGTTTACCGCGAAGACAGTTTTTCGAAAAAAACCATTTCGACCGGGTTTTTTCTATACCGAGAATTCACTATAATATCGTATCGCTACCGTCGATAATATCGAGAAATTCAGTGTCGAAAATCCCATCACTGACATCAAGTAGATAATATTAAACAATATTAAATTTTGATAAACAATACGTAAAAATGAATTAAAGTTGAAATAAAGTTTTTCCATAATTTCCAAGTTTAAGACGTATTTTTAATGCCTACCGATTTCTCTACGGCTAAAACAAAAAAAAAAACGGCTCTTTCCTGACCCCTGACGAAACGACGACGCGAAAACAATGTACGGATCGGTTTTCACGACGATCCGTTCGATCCGCACGGCACTGTACTCGGACGACGGCGCGTTCGATCTTATCGGACGGATAACGTTTCTCGTTGTCCGAAACGCGGGGCGCACGAGAACGGAATGAAAACGGCACGTCGTCGTCGTCGTCGTCGCCTCTGCGCGTTTCCTGTTTGCCCGCCTCGGTCGTAAAAACGGCTGCGTTTTCTCCGCGAGTATTCGATTTTATCTCGCGCGAAACACGCCGTTCGCCCACGCCAAGTAGAAACTCACGCGAACGTGTCGACGCGATCGCACGCGCACGCGCACGCGATTACGCAAATTTTATTCGCTCGAGATGATAGAAAAAAAAACAAAAAAACCACACGATAAAATCGAAAAATGAATACCCCGACATACGTACCGAGCAAACTCTTGTTGTTTTTCCAAGAACGTTTCGCACGATTTCAACATCGTACTGAACTCGTTCGTTTTTCTTTAATTATTTAGAGAAGCCTTCGTTCCGGAAAAAAAAACTGCTTTTCTTAAGTATGTCAAATCGTTTAGAGAACGTCGTGTTATTGATGTTTTTTAAAAGAAGAAGAAGAAGAAAAAAAAATGAATAAATTAAAGGTCGAAAGTATAATATTATATTATAGTAGTCCGCACGCGCCTGAATATCGAAAAAGGCCTACAAAGGTTATGTTATATTATTATCGACTCTGAAACGCTGGGCGACCCTATGCGTGCGTTTTTCTAGAACTTTTCTAGATAGATATACCTCTTAGAATACACAAAACTATTATTCGAAAACTCCAATTATTTTTTCGTTTAAAAATTTAAAATTAACTATCTTTTCTTTCCTTCTTTTTTTTTTTCGTTCAGCTCGACTTTCGTTTTCACTCGTGCTCGTGGGTGGTATTGATTTTTGCGCGCTAAAAAAAATATAAAATATTTACATTCGATTTCTGATCGAACACACACACATAATATATACGACGAGTATACATATTAATATACCTACGTATAGTACGCGTTTTGTGAAACTTTCCAAACACTTTTGGTGTTCCAAAGTCAAGTGTTCTAACGTGCGTTTGTTTTGAAAACTTATCGGCGTTACACGATGTTTATTTCGTATCTTGGCCACGTAACGAAATTAAAACAAACCAAACTTTCGTAACGTTCGGAAACGAATTCTATTCGGGCACGCGTAATGGGCCGTCGTTATCGATTCGGCCTATTGTTTGACCGATACGTGTTTTCAATTATAGTTTACATGTGACGGGGACGCGCTCGGGGCTCGTTTTCGTCGATCGATAATGCGATAATATACGTTATAATTACGATAATATCTGCGATCCGTCGTCAGACGTACGTGTTTCGGTCGGACCGTTTGTCGAGCGAAGCCTTTGTGCAGCCAAAAAGCTTTTGGCCGAGACTTGCCCGCAGTGCATGTTTTATAATCGTTTTACACAGCGATCGATATAATGAGTGCGCGTGGCGCGAGGATGTGTACTCGCGTATGTATACGTTACGTGTGTGTAAGCGGCGTTCGGTTTTAACGACCCGGTAATATATATTCTTGGCTGCGCAATGGGTTTTCACGACTTCCGAACTTTACGCGTATGGACTAATAATATATGTACAATAATGTTTGGCTCATTATTGCAATGTCCTCCGGGCGAGGAGAAAACCACCACCGCGTACACGAACCGGCGGCGAGCGTCTCGCGAGCCAAAAGCTCTATTCAAACGATTCCCACTGATAACGAGATTTCCTGCGGGGAGAAAGGAAAAACCGTTGTTTATTCGTCGCGAGCGCGAAAATTCGCGGCAGTTGTAACCTACGCGGGCGGTACACTACGGTTTTTCGGGTGTTTTTTTTTTTTTTTTCCGGATCGCTGCGAACAGTTGACACACGCGAACGAGATATTGAAATTAGTGATGGGAATGAAATCCTGATTCTTCGAAAATCTAATAAATCCGGATTTCGGATTTCGGATTTCAGGCTAGGAAATCCGGATTTCGGATTTTCGAATTTCAAAATCTGAGATTTGGGTTTATCATTGAAAGTTTCTGTATTCTCAGTGGCGTAACTTCAAAATTTGGGCCCGGGAGCGAAATTTTCAACGGGCCCCCCCATCGTCCCAGGTATATATATTAAAAAGATCCGGGGGAGTGTATTCACCTTACTAAAATTACTAAAAAAATTTTTTTAAAAAACTGTCTAATTTGGGCAGTTTAGCATCTTTAAATTTTTGTTCTATTATTTTTTTGCGCTTTTGTGCTCCACTCATAGGTTTACTCATTTTAAAATACAAATTTTAAAAAAATTATACACTTGAATAACAAATATTCAATTAAAACTGAATACGCGCACACGAACGATAACGAACGTAAAACTGAATACGCGTACACGAACGATAACGAACAATACACGAAAATAAAATAATAAAACATAAAAGAATACTAATTCTATGTTCAAAATCCGAAATACGGATTTCGGATTTCGAAGTTCGAGAATCCGGATTTTCGAACTTTGGCAAATCCGGATTTTTCCCACCACTAATTGAAATACGGTCGTCGCATAAAAACGAACGGTTTCTTCGAGACGATTCGGTCAAATCGCAACAGAGTATCGTTCGCTGTGTGGGTCTAATCGCGTCTCAAAGTATCAACGACGTGTGTTTTTACAATGCTCTCCTCGGGTGGGAATTATTTACTATTACTTCGCGACAGAATTCCTGCGTTCCGAATGAATAATCGGCGGATACGTACGCATCGCCTTCGTCGTCGTCGTCTAAACGCGTTCTCTAATAACGATCGCGCGTCGATTCGAATAATAGACGGTGTGTTGTGTCGGCGCTCTGGTTCGGCCGGTGAAATCCGATTACCGGAGTGTCTTGGGGCCGAACGACCAGCGATAAATCGGCTCGTGTTTTTCTCGCCGTGCCTGCCGCCTCTCGAGAGTAAATCGAACACGCGCGCTCCGACATAAGGCAGCCAATCGCCGCCGTCAACGTTATTTGAAATAATAGCGGTAATCATTTTTTTTTTCCTTTTCCCCCATCGACCGACTGCCGCGAGGAACGCAAAACGCGAATCACTCGCGTACACTACTTGCAGTCGTTCGGACGCTGTGGTATATTCACAAAAGATTCGGACCGTTCGAGTATTATTCATACAAACTCCTCTGATCAAACGTTGAAATAACCACGTTGGATTTTGCAAGTCGGGTAGTTTAATTTTCACATTTTTCCGGGGATAGATTTATCACGATAAATATAATATTCAGATACGCGTAAGACTTATATGTTATTTATATAATTTATGCACCTGAATAAATAATACGTTTTTAAACTTTTTCATTTTACTTTTGCGTACTGCAAATAATATTAATAATATATAACACGTTTTTCTGCATCATCGAAATTATTTACGCGAAACGAGCTCCGCGTTTCTTTTTTTTTTTTTGTTACGATTATGAGCAGGTCGAGCGCGGGCTAAAATAACTGATGTCATAAAAATAAAAAAGGTACACGTACGTATAGGTACACACTGCTATCCGGATAAATGTGACGTTAAATATAATTATACGACCTTTACCCGAAATTAATTAGATTTTCCATACTTTCATCTTTACCACCTAGACGGTTTTCATTTCGGAGTTAATTGATTTTTATCCGTTCGCGAGGACGACGACGACGACGACGCCGCCGCCGCCGCGCCGCCGGTATATCGCGTCACGCGTCAAAATATTAGAGCGTGATGCAACCGTTCACGTCACGAGCAAAGGATCGAATACCGCGTACGATCTGACGCGATCGCCGCCGGCTTACGTTTACGTTCGAAACTCGCGTCACACGACTTTCGAAAGGTCTGTTTCGGCGCGCGTTCGGTTCGCAAATGTCAAAACGAGACGAGTCGTCGACGCGCGCCCTAGGCCTTTTAATTTAGTATATATTACATCGATAAAGCCGTCTCTTCCTTTAGCCGTCGGAGAGGTGTGGACATGACGTCACGTACGTTTTGTAAACACACGTCCTTATTTTTGATAACAAACTTCAGACTAGGATATTCTAGGACTATTCTATCTATCTGCAGTTGATTTGTACGCGTCCGTGACGGCGACAGACCACCGCCGCGCCGCCGCCGCCGTCTCGACGGGTTTCGTTATTAAAACGCGCGATTTCCTCGTTCTTCTGAGCCGTTGGAGAATTTCGCCGGACCGTCCGAACGAAATGAAACAATTCGTACGCGCGAAAAGTAACCGCGTTTAGTCGCATTACGAATACCAAACGAGAAATCTAATCTCCCCCGATTCCGCTCTCTTCCTAGACTCTTTTATCGCGGAGAATCCTGCGCCGAGAACATTCCGATGGCCCCGTTATCCTCGAAAAGCCACGAGGACGACTCTCTCTCTTCTCGCCGCTCGAAAAATTTCAATCGACAAGGCTTCGCGATCTATCAAGTTGCGGGTACTCGGTGAAACGTTATTTTCATCACGGCGGCGGCGGCGTTTACGCTGCCTAGTAACATCCACCGATTTTCCACGTTGATTTCAAGTCGTCCGTCGCGGTTCCCGTCGTCACGTTTTATAAAAAAAAAAACTCGCGTAAACACTAGGTTTTATACGTTTCGATGGGAATTTTTTTTTTTAAATCAAAAAGAGAGTAGTTTTTTTTAAAAAGTCGTCTCGAACCGTCGTCAATTGGAAAGTTCGATTATCGAGTAAGCGGTACGCGCGCGAGAGATCGTTTCGATCGACGACGTGCGCGTCAGAGCCACGCGCGCGTTATTCGCTCTCGTACCCGCGTCGTTCGCGTGACGGCGAATCGTTCATTTTGCCGAATTTCCAAAGACGTATTTTCTTTTTCGTCTAATCCGAGGTTAACTACGTACGGCTCTGTGGTACAACGCGTACGCCTCGCTCGCGTCGTAGTACGCGCGAAAAGGGGTTGCTAGCACGGGGGGCGGATACGTTCTCGGCGGCCCCGAGTGCACTTTATTCCGACTATTAAATGGGTTTCCGAGGTCGGCGGCGCCGCGCGGAGAGAGCGAAACGGAAAGAAAAGAAAGAAAAAAAATTATTATTATTATTATTATGTACGAGCACTCAACGCGCAGAAATCCGACGAGTGCGCGCAGCGAGCAGCGAGCCGGCTGACCGCCCGAGAGACTACGCCTACGGCGCGGCGGCGTTTAATGCGCGTACGATAATAAATTCAAAACCAGCTCGGGAAAGCGTAGTTTTCTTTTTTTCCTCGCTCTTTCTTCTCGTTCGCCGCCAGGAGTATATAATACGAATTTTTAGAAAACCCCTAGAACTTCCCGAGCTTTGTCGTACGACGGCGTCGCGCGCGATAATGATAATAATAATAATAAATACGATATGGGCGACTAGGCTGTATTAC
Organism: Drepanosiphum platanoidis; assembly: GCA_948098885.1. NCBI lineage: Eukaryota > Metazoa > Arthropoda > Insecta > Hemiptera > Aphididae > Drepanosiphum > Drepanosiphum platanoidis. Next base: position 2,572,853 of record OX402533.1, read on the forward strand.
TACGAACTCGTGTCGTCCCTACGTCGAGGTAGTCGTTTCGTTTGAACGGCGGACGTTCGAAACGCGGTTGGCCGACGGGTTCTTAGAACTTTCTCAATATGTATTGTTTTAATTTATGCATTTTTATGGTATTTATTTTCGACTCTTAGTAGAGTACGAATAATTATTCCTGTTCTACGTCAATCGAAACATTATACGTATTATCAAGGGCGGATTTTCTATTGATTCAATTATTTTTATCCAACTACGATATGATACTCGTATCATATAAATGAAAAATTCAGTAAATAAGGATAATACTACCTACTGTTGTTATCATTATCAGGGGTAACTAGACATTTTCGCTGAAAAACATAAACGAAAACTTCAATTCGACCGGTTAAACTGTATACGAGACTGTAACATTTTTTTTTCTTTTTAATGACTAAATGTACTATCTACTACGTATGTAAATAAACTAGTTGTTAAAAACGATCGTACGCGTTATTAATATTATAATTCAAATTATACAATGTGCCCCCCCTCCCCTATCAAAATATCCAAGATCCGCCCATCCGCGTATTATCATCGTTACATTGACGATATTAAAAATCGATTGGTTAAATTTGAAAAAAAAAAAAAAATCGTATCGTAACGAGTATTAGAACGCCGACTAGAGGTGACATCGGAGACGACGATTTTCATAAAACCCCGAAAAAACAACAAAAATCGACCGGTGTCGTGCGATTAATCGCGTCGCGCGCGCACGGTCGAGATTAAACGATAGGAGATCGGTCTAATCGCACCGGCGGCGCGGCGTACGTGTGTAACGAGCACACGTGTAAGTACGTGCTACGACGATAACTCGCGGTGTGACGACGACGTAACGACCTCTCCTGCCCGTCCGCTGTTCGGTCAGATAATTTACGCGCGCGCAATATTGCCCGCAGTCTGCGGGCGAAAAGGGCGATAAAAAATTATCCCCTCGCGTACAATATAGCGCGCGCAAGTCCGCAAGTCGGACCGAAAGAGGTTTTTCGCCGCGAAGAGTCGATAAGGGCGAGCGGCCCCTCATACGTCGCGCCGAATCCGAATCGTTCGGGACGGCGATTTTTTCGACTTTGACGTGACGTTTTCGTTCTGCAAAATATCGCGATGATTATTATATTACGGCAAGTAGAAGTAGCGGTTTTTTTTTTTTAAAAAATTCGAACGTAGGGAGGATAGTATGTATAAATGTTCAGGGGCGACGGACTTTTTGACGAAACGAGAGTTTGTAGTTTTCTCGTCGACGGTAATTTTCGTGAAGAAACAATAATAATTCTCATTGTTCGATAAAATAAGATATGATAAGCGAATATAATATTCGAAATGTCGAGCGATTCGTTTTAAAATCGCGTATTTATCGCGGTCTGTTTTTGGCGTCGATAGTCAGCACACGGTCGTGCGGTTAGGTCGATTTAATTTAAGCTTTTGTTTGAAAATATCGAAGCTCGTCGTCGAATAAAATCTTCCTCGACGGATTCGAGAAGGCAGCGACGAATATATTAGAAGGGCGCGCGATTTAATGTGTTATTAAATATTAACGAAATCGTCGATAAATTACTCGAGTAAAATTCACGACGATTCACCGTTATGGAATTATTATATCTTTGACGGAAACGGTTATTTACAGTATATATTATATAATATATTATATTGAGATTTAGGTGTGACAGAACGATACACACGGACGGTGAAATAATTCTGAAATCGATTTAACGCGTCGAAAGTTAATTTAATTTTTAAACGCGACGTAACGTCGTCGGTCGTTGCGCGTTATTACGTCGGAAATAAATAATAATAAAACGGTCCCCACCACGTTTCGACGAAACGTCTCTCGACAAGGAAACCGAAATGGCCGCGCTACGATCTTCAAAAGCCCGCGATCTCGACGTCGGGATATTTTTATTTTTATTTCGGTGGACTTTTTTTTTTTTTCCATCCGCTTCCGAATGCAATATGTTTTCCGACCGTAAAGTTACGTATAATAATATATAGACAGTACTACTTGTACGGTGTTCAAATACGGCAGTAGCGCGTCGACTATTGATTTTAGTACCGTACCTAGTTAATTTCGAAATGGTTTTGAATTTGTACACCAATCGATAGAGTCTCTTAACGCGGCGAAATGGCCTAACGACGACGACGAATCGTCCGTCACACACACACACACACGACGGAACGACTTCTCGGTCAAAACTTATTCGTTTCGATACAAATTAATTATGTAATACTCGGACGCGGACGAAGGGTGACCCGAAACAACGTCGCCGGGCGGAAAGGGGTAGCTAGAATCGAGCTCGGTCGACTTTCGCGTGACACTGCGGCAGCAGCAGCAGCAGTGCATGCATCTGGTCTAAACGACACCGCAATTTAAAATAATGACTGCGCGAATGACTGCAGCGATAGTATAAATAGTTAAGAATATTACTCGTACGGCGGCGTTTTCGCGCGGTCCGGAGCCCCTCCGGTTGTGCCCCTTCGACGTGTTTTATTCGATCGCGGAAAGATTTGATTTTCCAAACAAAAGAGCGAGTAACGCCGGAAACGTGCCGAGAAATCGTGTAAAATACGTACGTCGAACTCCGGTCGTGAACTTTTCCCAGATTTTATTCAAATATCTAACAGAAAGGCGATCTAACAGCTCGAAAGGCGCGTATTTTTTTTTCCCCTTATAGTTTTCGGTCTCGTCGAAACGCAATACGATACTTTGAATTCGCTCGGTCAAACTCGCGCGAAAAGTGTGCCGGCGGCGGCGTGGTTACACAACGCTGCAATACGGCGGCGGCGGTTTGGACAAAGTTTTTCGAGAAATAATAAAATTATTGGCCGGGCCGTTTTTAATAACTGTTACGTAATGTTTTATAGACCGGCCTCTCGTGTTATGCAATTCGCTTTTCGCGAACAGTAATCGAAGTTTGCGCGCGTGACGTCACGAGCAGATGCGTTCGTTCGTTCGTTCGTTTTTTTTGTTTTTTTTTGTATTTTTCCTTTTCTCGTCCCGACAGACGAATCGCTATACTATACCTATCAATTATGAGAACGGTACGCGCGGGACACGTGCCGATCGTCGGGAAATCGTTACGTTCCGTCGTCGACGGCGAATAACAAAAAAAAAAATAGAGATGTCGCGAAAACGTCGTTACGCGTCGCGCGAAGCGGCCGTCGTTTTTACGATTCGACTCGACTCGAATTATTTGCACTCGCTCCTCGGGGCGATTCGTTTGCGCAAAAAACGGCGACGGCCAAACCCGTAAACCTGGTGGTTTATTACTAGAGAAGACGAAACGACAAATTATTATTATAACGTTATCGAAGAGACGAGAAATGGCAAACGCCCAATAGGATGTCTAGTTTGAATTTATTCTGAAAAATATGTAACCGGAAAGAGGATTTAATAAAAATAAAAATAAATTATTCTTTTAGAAAAAAAAACCTAATAATATCACCTCGAAAAATTCGAAAAATACAATTTTAATTTTTTAAATTCTATGATATACAATATACTCGTATGTATGAAACGAATTTCGTGCTCGAAAAGCGTTGTCTTAGAAGAGGAGCTGCTTCTACGAAGAAATTAAATTTGCATTTATATCGTATAGGACATGACGGGCATACCCCGAACACGGGGCGCCTCGTTTCTAGAAATACCAAAGATAAATAAAAAAAAGCACATATTCGGACGGTTCAAACTCATTTCTGAACATAAAAAAAAAATTTATACGATTCTGTGTTGTGAAACTATAATATTATTTTTAATATTACGCGATATTCCCGAGTCCCGAAAACGTTTTTTTTTGTTTATTTTTTTAAACACGAATATTATAAAAATTTAATAGCGACGCAAACCAGCCGAACAATCGTTCGAATTGGATTTCATAATATTTTCTCACGCGTCTTATTCGGTTATCGATGTTGCTGTCATTTTAAGGTGTTATTTAACGAATTATACCTACGAGAACAGTTATAAAGTCGATGTCTATAATTATTAAAAAATTAAGTTTATCTAATTTTGTTGAATTATTATTTATGGAAGAAATTTCAAAAAATAAATATTAAAATGCATATACGTATTTTGGGTATAAGAGCATATTTTTGCATATTATTAAAAAAAAAGAGCATATCGAGTGCATATTTTGAAGTTTTTCGATGCATAATTGCATACTATTTGGCCTTTTTGAGTGCATACAAATCCGGACTCTAGTTGTAACTAGTCTCTCTAGTTATAGAAAAGCTGCTCGATGAGCTACAAATTCGAATCACGACCTATAGGTTATAACGAGTGAACTTCGACGGAATTTCACTTTGCATATTTTGAAGTTTTACGCGTTTTGAAATTACAATTTTACTTTACCGCGTAAATACGAGAGTATGTTTCGTTTCGTTTTTCGTTTTTTTTTTTACGGTCCGGTAATAAATAACACTCGAAAAATGTACTTTTAGTAGGCACGTGTTGTAAAAAATGTAATTTGTTGAGAAATATGTCCGCGTGGAAAATAAGCAGTGTACGTTTCGTACGTTAATTGAAGAGCGCCCGACTACGCGCAGATTTCATATAAGTGGATTATGACTCAAAACAATGAAAACGTTACATTATGTAACACACAATGGATACTCGGTTGGTTTTTTTTTTTTTCAAGGAAAAATTTCAAATTAAACAGCTGTTTTTGACATTTGAGTACGGATTTTAAAATAACTTTCAGGGGGGCCCACTGGCAGACCTTTCGAGGTCTGCGCAAGCCAATGATTTATAACGTATCCTATAGCAATATGTCGGGACGTGCAGCACACGTGCTTTTGTGACGTTATTTTTATCGACTTGTTTAAAAAGAATAATCGGTTATTACATGAGATAGAAATTCAGAGCCAATACGGAGACGAAATATGGTATAAAAATAGGTATTGCGGAATTTTTTTTTACCGTTAACACACACACATAAATTGCATGCGCGTCCAACGTTTCCGCGCGCAATTAATAACAAAAATAACATCTACTTACCCTATAATCTCTCGCGCGCGAAATAAAAATATTGTAATTAAATTTAGTAATTCGATTTGATAAATATTGCCATTGAAACGTTTGCTTTTTTTTTAGTTAATACTCGCGAACAACAATAGTAATAATATTTTGTCAGGTGTTTTCACTAAACGTTCTGTCTACATAGTTTTTTTTTTTTTTTTTAGACTCGTATTAATTCGATTTTTCCCGCGACGACGTTTATTACATATTTTAACGGTCGCGAGCGCATATTGTGTGCGGCGTACATTTTCAAAACGCGTAATTTCGCGTCCCAGTTTACAACACTGCGCGATTGAAACAATTAATCGCGTGAAAAACAACGGTTCGCGTTAAAAAAAATCGATCATTTAATCAAACAATTTAATCGTATCCGTCATTGTGTATTACGTTTTTAGTCGTAATTTTTTCGGGTTAAAAATAACTCGTCGAAATGGAAATGGGAGCAATTATTGTCGTTGCGAATTCAAGTCCCCGGCGAATCGTTCATTATTCCAAAGACACGAATAATTGCGCGATTTCAATAAAACCACGAGATAAGAATAGGTTACCCGGCGAGACGAGGTTCTATCGCTCGACTTTCGAAAAACGCTCGGTCGCGTAATACACACCGAAGAACTTTGGCCACGAACAACGATATTATTATATTTACTCCGGCGAGAGACGCCCACAGAAGGTTCGTAGTATATTTTGACGGAGCGTACGTGTAAAACACGCCCCCCCGAAGGAAAAAAATCGTCGCGACCCAGAGACGTTTCTCTCGTTTCAAAACGTTATTTATTTATTTTTTCGCCAGAGAGACGGGGGAATCGGATTGACGGCTGAAAAACGAGACGGTCGGTCGTCTCGCTTCGTCCGCCGAGACCGCATCGTTTTATAGGTATCGCAGATCTCTGCCGTATATTATTATTATTATTATACACAGAGGCGTGTGGCGTATAAATCGCTGGCGTGCGTGCCATCATTAAATAAAGAGCCGTTCGCGCGAGATCGATTAATCATCGGCGAAACGGTCGCGCGCGAGGCGGGGGTGAGTTTCGATCGCGAAATTCGTCGGGTTTTTTATTTACGGAACGATACTATACTACCGGTCGTGTACGTACGTATATAATAATAATAACAATCGCGTCGTTATTGTTTCCGGATACGATTCTCCGCGCGATCGGCGATTCCGGTCGAACACGCGCGCCGCGCCGCAAAACTCTCTCGTTAAAAGGTGTCGGGGACGGCGCGCGCGCGCACCTAACTCGCCCGGGACCCCGCATTTGTCAATGTCGCGCGACGAGAAAAATAAAGAAAAAAACCACGTGCCCGCGAAATTCGGACGGCGGCGGCGTGCTTGTCGCGCGCGTGATTGATATTGACGAACCGTCCTGATCGATTCGAGAGCGACAATATAATAATATACGTACGTAGAGAGACGCGTTCGAAAAACCGATTCGGCCGCGGTGATTTTTACGCGTATTTTTCGTCTACCCATCGTCCGAACCACGCGTGAAAAAATATTTAACTAACGCTCGACCGACGAGATTGTTTCGAGGAGCGGCGGCGTTGTATCGCGACTTTCAACACGTTCTACTTCGGTCCGGATCCGAATCTCTCCCCGGGCCTCGCGAAACCTAGGGCAGCGTTGTGGGGGGCAGCCACGGAAGGGACAGTGGCCCGGGACTCGTCGATAAAAGCCGTGTTTGGAAAAAAAAACTACGTTTAATATTATTGTCCGCGACAACGCTCGTGTGAAATTAAAATCTATAGAAAAAAATCGAGTTTCACGGTTTTTCGAGTCGTTAAAAACTACACGTTCGTATGATAATATTATCGCCAACGGTTTTGTTACGTTACAAAAAACATATTTTCCTAGTAATAAACGACATACGCGAGACTGTTCTCGTCGTCTGCGCGGGGAGCCGGGGGCCAGACGAAATGTTTGCGACGAATTTCCAAGTCACGTTCGTCACGTCGATATCGGTGACGTATACTTTAGTGACGACTGTCGAACGGCGTCGTTTTCTAAACGTTTGTATTTCGATAATTATTATATCTATTTCCTTCGTTTTTCGAAATTAAAAAAAAAAAACCGGCATCCTATCCGTCTGCTCACCTACGCTGGCAGGACAGGATCGAGGGGGAGCTGGGAGGGGGATTTGAAATCGACCACGAAAAAAAGAAACGGTAAATTTTCAACACCGCGAGCACGTCTATTGTCTAATAATGGTCGCGTCCGACGCGTGTTTCAGATCCGTACGTGAAAGTGTGGCTGCACGTGGGCGACAAAAAGGTGGAGAAACGCAAGAGCATGGTTTTCAAATGCAACCTGAACCCGATGTTTGACGAGAAGTTCGAGTACACTCTGCCCGTGGAACAGTTGCGGGAAGCTGCTTTGGAGGTGATGGTCATGGACTTTGACAACATCGGTCGCAACGAGCTCATCGGCAAGATAACAATATCATGTGAGTGTTAAACAATCGAGCGAACCGCAATCGGTCTCGGGCGTTTTAACGACGACCCCGTCGACACTGACTGCGGAATGTATATTATTATTTCAGCGCGACCCGTTTCGTCGAACGATGTGTTGTTATCGTTTCTTTTTTCAATATTTTACAATGTTATTTGTTCGATTCGAGCTATCGGAGACGGACGAGATGCCCACAATCGACACGGTACTCGAAATATTATCGTTTTTTCCCGCCTTTCGATAAAACTCTGTCGTTTTTTCTATTCGAAGTTTACGAAAACATTAGTTTTATTTAAAATTTTGTCGAGTTCACAACCCCGGTGCTCGCGACTGCAGTTAATCGTTGGTCGATTAAATTAATTGGTCAGCCAATTAAAGTTAAAATTGTAAAAAAAAAAAAAAAGATAGAAATCTACGGTTTCGGCGACGAAAATAATCGTGTCGGTCCTTACTCGATATCGCGCGTTCGTAGTGAAAACGTTTCACTCCTCCCCGAAAGCAGTTCGGTGGCGCGCAAATAGGTCTCCGCCGTCCTCTCGAAATCTGTATCCTTATAATTATATCGCCGCATAACTCGAAATCGGGTGCACTATACGGTCACTCTTCGCCGCCGACGATCGGAAAAATTCATGCGCGACGACGACGGGAAATAATAAAACGTCGTCGGAAAATATACGTATTCAATACCTCCGATACCGCGTCGTCGGGGAACGCGGGCGTGTGATAATAAAATAAACGCTCGTCGTCGCCGACATTTCATTCGAATTCCGTGACCGGAATCGTGCGACGATCTGCGAGCCCGACGTCAATAACAATCGACTCCGGGGGGGGGCATTAGAATATTACGCGTTAATTAGAGAACCCGAGAATTCCTCACGTTCGACTCGCACATAATAAACCTCTCGCGGATAATCGGGTTTTTTTCTCTCCTTTTTTTTTTTTTTTTATTGTATCGTAAAGAGAACTCGTTTGGTTTTTCACGACGACGACGTGAAAAAATAAGAGAGAGAAAAAAAACCGCTCGAGACGATTTTCGATTTATGCGCGAACAAGACGCGAATATCGCTGCGAAATATATTATCGAATTACGCGATGTAAATTAAGATAAAGTCACTTACCCTGTCCGCGTGAAATCTGAAACCAAAACGACGTGCCTACAACATTCGATCCTTAATTTCTCTCCCTCTCTCGTCCTTCTCCAAAAACCAATCGATTCGATCGTCACTCGTCGCCGCCGTCGATAATAATATACACGTTGTAGTTACACTTGCATTATTCGCGATATTCGTCGTCGAGCCCCGTTCAGTGTTTGTCAAATTATTTTGGTCCGTAATAAATGTGTTTTTCATGTCAGCCAACAAAAACGCGACTGGACAGCTAGAAGCACAACACTGGAAGGACATGCTGAGCAAACCGAAGCAGAGCGTGGAATATTGGCACCGATTGAAACCCGAATAATTATTATTCTCGTTATTCTCGTTATTCTCATTATTATTATTATTATTATTATTATTATTATGATTATTATTATTATTATTAAAATTATTATTATCATTATTATTATTATTAACATTCTAAAACGACGAGACGTGTGGTTATTGAAGTTTATATTCGATTCGATTTGATTTTTTTTTTTTTTTTGATTTTTATTTCGGTTCGTTTGTTTTTTGTCTTATTTTATTTTATTTGGATTTTTTTCTAATAATATTACCGTACGAATAATGGAACAAAACATAATAACATATTTATTATAACAATATTTTTCTGCATTTGATAAAATTACATATGAATTATATAATAATATTAACAATATTTAAAAACTAGATAAGGGAGATAATAATATTATATTGTATTATTTTTTGTTTTCAACAAATAATATTACCATAACGAATATTAATAACGGAAATATAGCATTATTATTAATTTATAAGTGAAGAGAAAAAAAAAAAAAATAAATAAATAAATAAAAAACCCAAAAACAAAAAAAAACTACAATGTACGATGTATACCTATAGCGTTGTTGAAATAATTGTTGCTAACTGACAAAGTTAGGTTATATTTTGAAGCACCAAAACGTAGCTTAGATATATATATATACTCGTATATATATATATATACATTTATATATATATATATATATATATACTTATATTATATGTGTTTATGTGTGTGTGTGTGTATGTGTGTGTGTGTGTGTGTGAGTGTGTATGTGTGAGCGTGTGAGCGTGTGTTTGTATATTATAATTATTATTATTATTATAGCGTTGATTTTTATTTTAATCTTAGTTTTTTAATACATATTATATTACATATTATTAAAATTAAAATTATTATTATTATTATTATTATTATTAATATTATAATTAACATTATTTATCAGTCTTGTATACACGATTGATGTTTCATGACCACATACATAAATGTCGCCTGCCAATAACAATACGTGATATATAGACTCAAAAAATGTTTAGTTTGTTCGTTATTTATTTATTTGTTTATTTATTTCTCTATCTCGCGCGCGCGCTTGAGGTGGACACGGGACGACTAGCAATCGTGTACCCGCGGCGGCGTACAACAAACACACGAATACGTATATATTGGACATACATAATATATATATATATATATATATATATGTATATAAGTGTAAGTATACATATACATATATATATAAAGGTATTACATATGGTGGTGACCGAGGTATTATTTGCTCTGCGCCACTCCTAGTCGCCGCCCTCGCCGACGTGATAATAATATTAATATACAATAATATATATCACAAACACGTGGATATGTTTTATACCGACCACTTGGTTTATTTCGATGCATTTTTATTCAGAGTGTTATTATTATATATTATATATATGAATTATAAATATTGTTAAAAACATGAATAAAATAACGTGTGAGTGTGTGTGTGTGTGTGTGTGTGTGTGTGTGTGTGTGCGTGTGTGTGCGTGTGTGCGTGTGTGCGTATACGAACTCTCGTCACTGTGCCGATATCGAAGGCAATACCGTTAAATTATTCCTGAAAATTATACACACAAAAGGTAAACAATATGTTATACATAATATGTGTAAAACGCGGCCCGACCAACGCGATATAATATTAATATAGGCGAGACGACCCCGTGTGTCGGTAACGAATTTGAGGATTTTTTTTTTTTTTTTTTTGGTCTCCGAGTGGTATAAAAACAATGTACGTACACGTACGTATGTGCTGCGATAAAGAAAGCAATTACGACCGCGTTGTTTTTTTTTTTTTTTCGATTTAATTTTTTCTCGACTCGATTTAAATAGTAGGTATTCGAAGGTAGATTTTATTTTTAATCCGTGTACGCGGAGATCTGACAAACGCATCTGACTTCGAGCTCTAATCGTTTAAAATCTTTTATACCTTTTTTTTCTTTTTTTATTCAAACAATAGCGAGCCGATATAATAAAAAAATAATTTCTACATGTTTAAAACATACGTAGGTACGTATATGGAATTTGAATTAGAAAAGATTTAGATTTCATTCGGATTCGAAAAGAAAGAAAACGAGGTGGCCGATTTGTAAGTAATAATAACGATAGAAAATGTCTGCGTCGAAAACACGTCGTTTCATCGAGCCTACTTATTATATTTTAGACACGATATATATTCCAAGTTTCTCAACTCGTAATCGATGACGTAAGGTCGATGACGAAGAAACGAAATCGACGACGACCGTCTCCTAACCGTAGACGTTTTCAAAAAAAAAAAAACAAAAAACTGTACACCCCCCGGGGCTGTTTGATATTTCGAAGAAAACTCTCAAATCGAAATGTTTGGTTTTTTTAAGTTCGAAATATCGAGAGAAAAAAAAGGAAAACTCAAACTAAAAATAATGTTCCGCGAAGCAGATAGTTATTATTTCGCGAGAAGAAAAACGGGCGAAAGAAAGGTCTTGAAAAAAAGTCGTTTTGGCCGATATATTTTAACATTATATTACGTCGCGTGCGCGGGGGCGTGTGTGTAACGCGCACGTGTACTTACAGGTCGATGTTATGAATTTTCGAATTGGTGCACATGGCCGACACTTTGACGTGACACTCTTTGTGGCATTTGATCAGACAGTCTCTGCACTCGTAACCCTGTTTGCCGATTCGCCTCGGGAAGTATTTCGCACACACCAGGCAGTTGAGGCGGCTGCAAACGATAAACGATCGCGTTTAGGACGATTTCGAAATCAACTCGCACGCGACATTAATCGTCGACTTGTCGATTCGAAACGAGAGAGAGAAAAAAACCACGTCGCTATTTTTACAGTCGTTATTCAAATGGGATTATTAGGACGAGAGAAAGAAAAAAATGGGGTTCGGACGGAAGGCGGCGTCGGTTTTACATCATTATCCGACGAACATTACGACACGCGATATAGTTTCCCCCACCCGTGTCAGGCAGCATTTTATATTTTATAAAATAAACGTGTAATTTGTACGACAAAACTGACTAGAACTGAGTAAAATATGAGAATAACGGTGAAATCGGTATGTTTTTTCTTTGCCCGCCACGCGCGTTTGTTTATATTTATTTTTTAGACGGTTTTTGTTTTTTATCATCCGTTTGTAGAGGAGGGGCGGGCTTACACGATTGACGAGATGAAACGAAACGTTGTTCGAATCGAGCAATTTTTTTTTTTCGTCTTCCCTTTACCGCGTCGAGTTCCGCGCCCGAAGAACGCGAGAACAACCTACCCCGGCGATTTCAACCCCGAAAACACATGCATTACCTGGACAAATGCTTGGCGACGAAGGTGTGATCGTTGAATATGTGCAGCTTGACGCCGGCTCTCTTCCATTTACTCTTCTTGGCCTGAGTGAACGGTATCAAGTAATGCCTGCAACAGGGAGAATAATAAATAAATGAAACCGCCGCCGCGTTGGCCGAAAAACCAGCAGCGATCCCTACGAAACCGGTGGCGCACCCGGGGGGGGGGGGGAAGGCTTTGGGGCTGATTGGCCCCCCTTCCAAAAAAAAAAAACATTTTTACATAAAACCAGTGGTTTTCAACCGGTGTGCCGCGGGAAATGTTAAAAAATTTTTAAACTTTAATTTACGTGTACGTTTACGCCGCCGTCTACGGCGATTTTTCGGAAATAAATTGAAAATATCAATTGACCAATTGTGTGCTAATTGTGCAGATAAGACGATACCAGATACGTGTATAGGCGCGTGGCGATAACTAATGCCTTCGGCGAAGTTGCCGAAGTTGTTGTGGTTGTCAAGTGCGCGAGTGTGCCGTGAAAACTTGTGATGTATAATAGTGTGCCGTGAACTAAAAAAGGTTGAGAACCACTGCATTAAACTGAATACATTATTCTGTATGAACGTGCAAATCTTCACATATACGTCGAGAAATGCGAATCAAAGAATCCAAAGTGTGAACAGTTCTTTCCGAAAAAGGACCCGGAAAATTGAAATTTTAAATTGATTTATCATAATATTTAGAGTTATAATTAAAATTTTAAATACGTGATAATAATTTTAAAAAAAAAATCAATGGTATTTGTTTACTTGTGTGTAAGGAAAATAGGAAAATGTTTCCCAACGAAAATTCTGGAGGGTGTACCTACGTACGAAACACAGACTATCGCGACCTCGAGAAGTGGTGAAAAAGAAAAATAGTCCTTTTTCGTCGGTCCCGAAAACGCCCCGACCACCCAGACATTCGCGAGAATGTGCGCGCGCGTAAAAAAGTCTCTTACAAACGACGTCCCCACCGCGTCAATAATTAATAGGGCTCGTATTTTGTGGCAAATGCTTTTTTTGAAGGCAGTGTGACAGAAAGATAATATTCTTATATATAAATACGTTTTGAATCGTTCCGATTTCAATGAAATAAAGTTATTTTTTTTTGCTTTTTTCCACTAAACCTGCTTTTTCCCCTATTTGGTTCTTTTTTCATAATTTTCACATATTTTTCTTGAAAATTTAACTTATTTCTATGTATATTTTACTCGGACTAAATATCAATATTACCAGAAATTATAAGACCAGTAACAAATGTACGACTGATAAAATAACTATCGTTATGTCTACGTATAAAAATATATTACCAACCAATAGAATGAGTTTTAATAGTAAAGTAACTTGACCAAATACTCGTAATACGTATATGGTCGTAAATTCCTTCTTTTTTTTTTAATATTTAATTTTACGCGTATTTGAAATTTGTTTTTAGAATTAAATTTAATGAATGTTGCTGTCGTTTTTTTTTCGCCTACTTTTTTGGCCACTTAAAATGCTTTTTCAAGGGATTTATTATTTCGCCACGAGCCCTAATAATTATTAAACAACGATCGCCGCCGGTTCGCGCGCGGCCCGCGGCAATAACGGGGAGACAGAAACTATGCGCGAAAGTGTCGAGTTCGCGAGAAACCATCGAGCATGTAATCAGCGAACGGCGATGCGCGATTTTGCGAATTCATTTTGAAGAATATTATCGAGGTCAACAGCTCCCCGGAGGGTTAATTTCCCGCTAAAAACGAAAGAGCACTCGCGCACACTTCCTCATCCGCCGCCGCCGCCGCCGCGCGGTCGTAATTATTTACTGGTGCGTCGACTTACTTTTTCGCATTGTTCTCCATCGTCTCCAACACCAGCGTGGACGCCTCGTGCAGATACGTGCCCGTGGAAGCGCCGCTGGCCCCGGACATTTCGCTCAAGCTCGACCGAGCCGAACCGGCTCTGGGAGGTGCCAGCAAATCTAAAACAATCGGCGAGATACATTTTACTCTCGAGAGTCTTCTAAACGCGCGCGTCGCGATAATTGCATTTTCCGCGGGGGAAAAAAGAACCATAAATAATACGCAGAAATACACGCGGCGTACACGCCGAGAGGTAAGTGTCGTCTACGGGGAAAATTGTATTTTCACATCGAGAGCGAGATAAAAATATCATATTGTTTAATAATAAGAACGCTTGGAAATTACATTTGACGAGAGTAATTTGGTCTCGTCGCCACCGGTGGCGTTCAATATAGTATATTATGATCTTTTCTAATAAATTTCTATAATTAAAAAGCGTTGGACGTGTTTACACAACGGCGAGCAAAATAATTATTACTGTGTGGTGTCTTTCTCTCGCGTAAAAATTTGTTCGAATTAACGCGCGCGCGTATTAGGCATCTGACCGTTGATTGAAACGTAAATACTTCACGATATGATGAATGAATATTAATCGTAAAAATTAATGAATATTTATCCAGTATAAACGATAATCGAAAGAAGAACAAAAACGGTGGGGTAAACTTTTTTCGGCGAAACGATTTATCGTTCTAAAAGAGAAAAATACTCGCTAAATAGTTATATAATAAAAAAACAAAGTATAGGTAAAGCTAATATTTACTCGATTGAAAATAATAATTTAAAACGACATGTCGAAATCAATTAAGTGTCGTTTTCAAAGCTATTGACTATGTCTCCGCGAGGTCGATCGAAAATACATTGTCGAAACCAGAGTAAAAAGGAAACGACGTCGAGTACTATTAAAATAGAAATCCGTAAAGAAATGTGAATTTAATTTTTTTTTTCCCGAACCCATCTAATCGAAAACGATAAATTTGGAGGATGATATAGCATAGGTTTTGATAAAAAGAAAAGAAAGTGTGTTTTATCGTTTGGACTTTCACGATTAAAATTATACTTCTATCGCGGAGATACACGTGTTATCGAACAATAAACTACTAGTTTAACCATAATTAGGAACTTTGAGTGATTTTTTTATAGTCAACCGGGAGGACGTCAGAGCCTCAGACTCAAAATCGGCATCCTTAAAAATGCAATCGGACTCGATTTGTACGCACAAAACGTTAACAACGTACCAACTCTGTCGGGTTAGTCTCAACTATACGATATTAACAACCCTTAAAATATAGGTCTAGTCGCTACAACCTATGATTAAAGTTATTATATAATCTAGAGGTCGACAATCGAATAAACGAGCAGCACCGTTTTTATATAAAAAAAAAATAAAACGTTTTAAAAACGTTTCGTATTCAGACCAGTCAGTTGAAAAAAATATAAAACAGTGTACGATGTGTTTTACTAAACCAAAATGAATTTACGATTATGAACGCTACGGATTAAGAAATTAATTTTCTTTCGGTAATAAAACAACGTAAACGAATTTGAAAATTAAAATAATACTATCATAACGAACGCCCGCGCCAAAGGTCTCGCGTAGAATCTCAGGTTCAAATTTGGATCGAAATCAGACTCAAAATCGGCATCCTTAAAAATGCAATCGTACTCGATTTGTACGCACAAAACGTTAACGTTAGTACCAACTCTGTCGGGTTGGTCTCAACTATACGATATTAACAACCCTTAAAATATAGGTCTAGTCGCTACAACCTATGATTAAAGTTATTATATAATCTAGAGGTCGACAATCGAATAAACGAGCAGTACCGTTTCTATACAAAAAAATAAAACGTTTTAAAAATTTTCGTAATTCAACGGTCGGTTAAAAAAAATGTAAAACAGTGTACGATGTGTTTTACTAAACCAAAATGATTTTACGATTATGAACGCTACGGATTAAGAAATTAATTTTCTTTCGGTAATAAAACAACGTAAACGAATTTGAAAATTAAAATAATACTATCATAACGAACGCCCGCGCCAAAGGTCTCGCGTAGAATCTCAGGTTCAAATTTGGATCGAAATCAGACTCAAAATCAGCATCCCCAAAAATTCAATCGTACTCGATTTTTACGCACAAAACGTTAACGTTGGTACTAACTCTGTCGGGTTGGTCTCAATTATACGATTTTAGCAACCCTTAAAATATATGTCTAGTCGCTACAACCCATGATTAAAGTTATTAAATTGTATAATCTAGCAGTCGACAATCGAATAAACGAGCAGTACCGTTTTTATATAAAAAAAAAAAATAAAATAAAACGTTTCGTATTCAGACCGGTCAGTTGTGAAAAAAAATAATAAACAACGGTGTACACGGCGTGTTTTACTACTAAACCAGAATGAATTTACGATCGTGAACGCTACGAAACGATTGCCGCGGCCGCGCGCGCGGCATCCGAGCGAAAATTAATTTTCTTTCGGTAATACGACGACGTAAACGAATTTGAAAATTAAAATATTATTATCATAACGGACGGCCGCCGCGCCAAAGGTCTCGGCGCGGAATCCGACGGAGAGAAGGCTAATTTTTAATTTAAGCTCGGCGAATTATTTAAGAAAATGTTCCGTTAAAATAAAACACTCGACGGTTTTGTTGTTTTTTTTTCCTACATATTTTATGAAATACGATCTCGCTGTTAAAACGTTTGGAAATAATTGTATTTCGTAAATTATTTGCATATTCAAAAGATATATTATATTATTCGAGTAAGGATCTCCAACACAAGAAGTTAATTAAACAAACGAAATTTAAATATGTACGATTAATAATATTATGAAACATGATTTACGGCGAGAATATAATATACTAATACGAACGTCGTCGTACATTGTTTACGCGGGCGGGGGTACGATAAAATTGAATGTGACCAGCTCGGAATACGAAACGCGGAACGAGTGCGCGACGTTGAAACGAAGGAAAGTTGAAAATTCAGTCGAAAATATTAACAACCGTTTTCGAAAAATATTTAAACCTGACATCCGGTTTCGTCGACTCGAGGTAAAATGAGTGAGACTTTTTTTTACGAAAATGAGCGTATTTTTTAAAGGCACTACTTCCTACATTGTTTTCAAATACTTTAAGTACTTTTAAGAATGCCCGACGAGATTATTTATGTCAAATTATTAATTGAAATCGAAAGTATATATTTCTTTAACGTATTAATTCGAATGAATTTTATCAAAGTTTTATGCGCAAATTAGGTAGCACGTATTTTAATATACAGTCATCGCGTGAAAAATTTAAGTAGAAAGTTCTTGATTTTTGTCGAAACGGTTTTGTTTTTTTTTTTGTTAATTCCAAGATTTATTGCCGAGACGCGTTGTTTTACAACAAGTTGTGAAATTTCATATTTGTTAGTCTACGATACTTTGGGAGTTTTGGCTTTTAGAAAACCGATGGAAATTTATATTTTCGTCGGTCAATGAAAAACTCTCGCGACCGAAATTTTATATCGGTTAACGTGAATTCGATTTTCGGAAAATTACGACTGATTTTTAACACGCTATACGAGGAAAGTTGAAAATTCAGTTGAAAATATTAACAACCGTTTTCGAAAAATATTTAAACCTGACATCCGGTTTCGTCGACTCGAGGTAATGAGTGAGACTTTTTTTTACGAAAATGAGCGTATTTTTTAAAGGCACTACTTCCTACATTGTTTTCAAATACTTTTAGTACTTTTAAGAATGCCCGACGAGATTATTTATGTCAAATTGTTATTTGAAATCGAAAGTATATATTTCTTTAACGTATTAATTCGAATGAATTTTATCAAAGTTTTATGCGCAAATTACGTAGCACGTATTTTAATATACAGTCATCGCGTGAAAAATTTAAGTAGAAAGTTCGTTGATTTTTGTCGAAACGGTTTTGTTTTTTTTTTTTGTTAATTCCAAGATTTATTGCCGAGACGCGTTGTTTTACAACAAGTTGTGAAATTTCATATTTGTTAGTCTACGATACTTTGGGAGTAGTTTTCACTTTTGGAAAACCGATGGAAATTTATATTTCCGTCGGTCAATGAAAAACTCTCGCGACCGAAAACCGAGCTGGTTGGTTTCGGAAACTTTCCACTTATCCATTAACTAAATTATTCAGTAAGTATAATAAGTGTGTACGTTGATCATCGGGCATCAACAGTTATAGCGCTCTCACATATTTTATTTTAAATTAATAAAACGCGGCTACGTTTTACAAAACGGCTACATTTCGGCGCGACGACGTCCCCCGTTTTATTTTTCGGCGTTTTAAAAAAATCGTATAAAAACGGAAAGTAAACAAATAAAGTAATTATATTCATAATATATTTAATGGTTAACGCTCGTAAATAATAACAAAATATAAAAACAAACTATTAAATATATTTAAACAATAATAAAAATAAAATAAAGGTCAATGCCTTTTTGCACTCTTTATTATAACTAGAGCGCGGATTTTTATGCACTAAAAAGTATCAAAATATGCCATATAATATGCAGTAAAAATCATGAAAATATGCAAAAAATATGCAGTAAAAATCATGAAAATATGCAAAAATATGCAGTAAAAATCATGAAAATATGCAAAAATATGCAGTAAAAATCATGAAATTCATTTTTTTTTATTTATTTAAAATTTTATTGCAAATTGAACTACTTATTTTCGGCATGTTAACAATTTACGGACAACGACAAACGATGAAACTGAATTTACTGAGTCGGTGGTATGTCGATAGTTGACTGATACAGCAAGAGGTATTAAGATTATAGGTAGACACAAAAGTACAAAGATTATTTTCTAATCGTCGATGTAACAGAGTGGTATGTCGATAACGACGATATCCGACTGACAGAGCAAGAGCGATTAAGTTTACGTCGTGCCCATAAAATGTATTTTTAATTTTTCTACTTGACAAAATATTATTTTATAAATTTTTTTAAATTTTTGCTTCAATATGCAATAAATATGTAATACATTTTGAATTTTGCCTAAATATGCAAAATTATGCAATAACATTGAAATATGCAGAAATATGCAAAAAAAAATTTCACCATTTGCTTCAAATTATGATGATTCGTAGAGAATACTGACAAAAATCCAAAAATATTAAAAGGAAACAAATATGCAATTGCATAGAAATCCGCGCTCTAATTATAACACTCGAGGCAACACCTTTATTTTATTTTATTATTGTTTAAATACGTATATTTAATAGTTTGTATTAAATCGATTTCATATACTCGTATTTAATAAGATTTTGTTAAAATCGTATAAATTTACTACGTAATATAATATGTGTATTATATTAATTTTGATTAGTAAAAGTTATAAATTCACGCGATGAAATGAAATTCCGTTGAAACGTTTGAAAAAATTGATCGTATTACTTTTGGAAACGACTAAAAACGTTTGGGTTTATTTCCACTAAACGAATCGAAAATAATACACGTCGCGTATAACCGCCGCGGTCGTACACAAATATTTCACAAAATGTGCACACATTTCACCGCCACCGCGGAGTGACTGCGCCGCAGTTGATTACTAAATAATTCGATCACGTCTGCCCGATGATAATATACTGTACGTATATTGTACCTGCGCCACGTGCGTATAATATCGTCGCGTTTCTAATTTCCCACGGCTGAAACGTACGCGAAAAGTTCGCGCAAAAACTACAGTCCCCGGCTAGTGGAACCCGCTTTCTAAATTAGAAAATTAACGACGACCACATGCTCGCGTAAACGTAAAATCGAAAATAAACACATCAGTACTTGTAGACGCGCGTGCGCG